>OZ020273.1:10970678-11122392 GCA_963971205.1 Aethes cnicana | reverse complement strand
AAAAGATCAGAAGAGAATCAATTGTTTAGAATAGAAACGGTGCGTCGAAAACGAAATGTCAGCGTCAGTATAAGTACCTACCTACTCACGACGGAGCCTGACTTAAGGTGATAACTCACGGTTTTATGTAGCCTCTACGATAATAGATGGCGCGGGTGGTAGATATTGTAATTTTCAGGATTTACGCCAAATTCCAAGCCCAAAGGTACACTTTGATGGACTATGCGATTGAAGGGATATATTATACATCTCAATTTCACATAAGTATCCGTACATCACCTTTCATTTAGGAAAAAAGGCGAGCAGTCTGCCGAGAATGAACTCACGCACACATACAGAGGTAGTGAAACGTAGTGGAAACCAAGGCTTAATTTCGCCGAGAATTATAGAGCTTCTGTGGCGCCGTGGTTTTTGTGATTTCTTTTTATGAAGTATAAATCGTGGAAGTCGTGGGTTCGATCCTCACTTTTTCAACTTTTTGTATTTTTTTTTTCTTTTTTCTATAATAAATATTTGTAAAGGGGAAAAATAAAACTAGTGAAACTTTTGATATATTTTACTTGACATTATAGAAATATTTTTGATCTAGATATGATTATTTATTTCTACTACTATTTTTAATCAAAGGATAAAAATCCGTGTGTATTTCGTTACATTATCCTCCTCCTCCGGCACATACTTCTTGTGACGGTCTTCCATGTGCAGCGATCTTCGCCCTGGTGCATCGCCGCATTTACCGGCGGCACCTGTTCGGCCTCCTCTCTCTGGGTCTTTTCCCTTCAGCATTAGTCTCTCCAACTTGCCGGATTTCCACGAGTTATGTGACTGAAGGTAAGCCGTGGAGGCCTAGTGGTTCGACCCACCGCCTTTCATGCAGAGGGTCGGGGGTTCGATTTCGGCTCGCACCTGTAAGTTTACTTATGTGCGAAATTCAATTTGAATTTACCACTGAGCTATTCGGTCAAGGAAAACATCGTGAGGAAACCTGCACACATCTGCGAAGTAATTCAAAGATGTGTGTGAAGTCCCCAATCTGCACTGGGCCCGCATGGGGACTTCAGCCCAAACCCTCTCGTAATGAGAGGCCTGTGCCCAGCAGTGGGCCGTGAAAAGGCTGTGTAGTAGTAGTAGATGTGACCGAAGTATTTGACGATTCGGCTTAGACGAACCATGGACGGATATTGTATGTCGAGTTTGAGTTCTTTGAGCACCGAGATGTTGGTGCGATGAGCTGTCCAAGGTATAGTATATAATATTATCAACTAAATAGTTCAATTCAATATATCATAATTTACTTTACAAATTCCTAATATTGTATTATTTTATCAAAATATCTAAACACCTACACGACTGACAGGGTACCTACCTACCTACCTATGATGAGAATGAATATTTGTACTCATGTCATGGATCTTTATTTGCATATGTATTTACATATTTCTCTTTATAAGTATTTATATCGTTGTCTAGTACCCGTATCGCAGGTAATCCTAGTTTGAGAGTAGACAATGTTGTGTTGCATTCCAAATATTATTCATTTTATCTTCATCTTTTTATCTTATCTCAGTAAGTAAATATTCTCTTTCTTGGTTTACATTTTATTGCCACGCACAGCCACACGAAAATAAAATTGCTACACATGTCTGACAAGTTTATTAAAATAGGTATAACAAAATATATCACAATTTTACACATGATAAGGTTGGTTCTGATTAGCAGTGATTGGTTTCACAATGTCTCTTCATTGTTACTCACAGGCCGCAGACAGGCAGGCACAGGTAAATGTAATCTCTTCCAGAAAGTTTCTCTTCCAGAAAGCTTACTTCGTCCCTCCTAGGAAGACAGATCCAAGGCATTCCAGAAGATGTTTGATCTGAAATAGAGACAAAAGATTACTCGATCACACTCTACGGATAATAATAATAAATCTGGCTATTCAGTTTTTTTAGAGGATCTCTCTGAGATGATATGACAGCGGGATGTATTGCCGCATTCAATCCTGGTGATCAAAAAAATAGCGGTTATATCTATATATATAAAACAAGAAACCGACTGACTGACTGAAAGATCGATCAACGCAGAGCCGAAACTACTGGTTGTAGAGAGCTGAAATTTGGCGTGCAGGTTCCTTAGGGAACGTAGGGGAGCACTAAGAGAGGATTTCCCGAAATTCCCACGGGAAGGGAAAAGAACGGGATTTTACATTTTAATATTTTTGCACATAGAAGTTGCGGGGAAAGGCTAGTTATTTATAAAATACAAGCTTTGCCCGCGACTTCATCTGCGTAGAATTCGTTTATCGTGATTCCCCAGGAATTGTCCACTTTTCCGGGATTAAAAGTGACCAGTAATCTTCCCCGGGGCTCAACCATTTCCAAACCAAATTTCATCAATATCGGTTCAGCGGCTGAAACATGAAGTGGTAACAGACAGACGGAGTTACTTTCGCACTTATAATATCAGAAGGTATTTGGCATGGAGGGCAGGGACATGGCTACTACCGAGTCGAACGGACGCACTTCACTACCGAAACACAACCGAGACTAGATAGAGATGTTCTACTATCTAAAGTCCCGCGCCTTCACATTTCAAAACACTGCATTTTTTTATTATTATTTAAAAAGTACCACCAACACTCTCAACGCACAGTTGATGGCTGTCTCAGCACGCACACATGTGTTGAGTGTTGGTGGTGCTTTTTAAATAAATTGCAGCGTTTTGAAATGTGACGGCGCGGGACTTTAGATAGTAGAAGATCTCTACTATAAAAGCTTTGATCACTTTTATTTTTTCACTGATAACACGTTGTGCGTTCGCAAAGCAATTATGGGATTTGGTCTCGCCTGGGTTGACGCGGGCGTCTAGGCAGTCGGCGCGGCCGAAGCTGCGGCGCCGCAGCCGCCGTGGGCGCGCAGGGCGCCTTGCTAGCTTTCCTCTCCCTCTCGTCGACAGAATTCTCCACACTTCTCGCACGAAAGGGCAGCTCCTTGAAGTTTGTGAAGTCCTCCCTCCGTACTCTTTTCCTTATCTTATTAGAAAGGAGGGCGTAAGTTATGTCCAATTGCGCTCTTTCTGAGATATCATTCTCCGTTAGTCTCACAAAGAGCGACCGCAGCCTCACTATAAACATGTCAGTTTTGTCTTGCGGCGTCGAAAATATAATATACCTATAGGCACGGTGGAGTCTTGGCAGATGTAGAAATGAGAAGACGGTGTGGGGCGAAGCCCTAATCACAAGTGACCGTGAATTCGTGGCAAATGTAGCGTGTGCGTAGCGATTGCACAACTGACTGACTGGCTGGCTGGCGCGCGCGGCGCGTGGGCATAGGGTCGGCCGGTAGGAGAGAGCGGGACAGGGCTATTTTCCGAGACGCGCGTCTATTCCGCGAAACGGTATGGCAACCGAGTACCTAAGGCCCAAGCGGGTTAGTGTTCCGCGCACGGTTTGCTATAAATTGTACTATTATGTACCCATCCCAACAAAAATATGTACACATTTTAGTACCTATACCAACTTGATTCTTTAGATCATTGCTTTTCATTGTTGGTGGTGGTAAATTGTTACTGCTTTGCGAATCAACCAAAGTAAAATTTCTACACATTTGACATCAATTTTTTCAAGTAGGTAGGTAAGGTAAATGTAAAGAAAAGAATACATTATAATATTATTATTAGTAAGGATCAACTAAATAGTTCAATAACATAGTTTAATTACTAATAGTTTAATTTACTTTACAAATTCCTAATATCGTAATATTTTATCAAAGTATCTAAACACCTACACGGTTGACAAAGTATGATGAGAACGAATATTTGTTCTCATGTCATGGATCTTTATTTGCATATGTATTTACATATCTAACTGTCTAATACATAAAATTCTCGTGTCAGTGTTTGTATCCAAACTCCTCCGAAATCGCTAAACCGATTCTTATGAAATTTGGTGTGTAAGTTCTGTAGGTCTGAGAAAAGGAATAGGAAGCTATTTTTCGTACCCATCCAAGAAAAAAAACCGGCCAAGTGCGTGTCGGGCCACGCGCAAATTATAGGGTTCCGAAGTTGACGATGCCCACAGTACCTTTCTAAGACTTATTAGCATCTAGCTAGCCTGTGGTATGACGTGCCCGCCCGACGCCCCTGCCGCTCGAGAAAAATCATTGGTTTTTTAATCATTTCATAAGTCGACTAATGACTCGTAAATTTGTACAGCCTACTTAGCTAGAAGCGATTCTATTATAGCGCGAACACTATGAAATGTAGCGTATGCGTTGCGATGGCTCAAAGTTAGGCGACTGACTGACTGGCTGACTGAAGTGGCTGCCTGGCTGGCGCGCGCCGCGCGAGTGATGGGGTCGGCCGGTAGGAGAGAGCGGGACAGGGCTATTTCCCGAGACACGCGTCTATTCCGCGAAACGGTCTGGCAACCGCGTAAGCGTCGTAAGGCCAAAGCGGGCAGTGTTCCGCGCACAGTTTGCTATTGTTATATCCAACAAAAATATGTACACATTTTAGTACCTATACCAACTTATTCTTTAGATTTGTTAGATCATTGCATTTCATTGTTGGTGGTGGTAAATTATTGTTACTGCTTTGCGAACCAACCAAATTAAAATTGCTACACATTTCTGACATATTTTTTTTCAAGTAGGTAGGTAAGGTAAATGCACCTATGTTGGACGAGGACCAGCCATGGTCATTTTTTGAATTTACCTTCAAAATTAAGCAAAAACAAAGTTTTTTTTTCAAATGACTACACCGATCAGTCGTGCCAGTAGTTCAGCTGTCATACCAACGGTTTTTGATAGCCGACAGACATTTTTTTGTGGTTATCACGATTCTTAGTTGCGCGGTGTCATTTATAGTCGGGCGGGAGTCGTAATTTCTTATAAGAATCGCGATGCAAGTAAGTACCTGACTCAGGTGTATCATCTTTGTTGAAATTCATATTATTTATTAGCCACATAGCCTGTAATATTTGTTTGTATGTTTTCTAAGAATGTCGTTTGTATGTGCATGTCTGCTTTCTGAATAAACTTTTCTTTATCTTTATCTTTTCTTTTATTGATTTATCAATAGTAATACAGTACTTTTACATTATAACCTAAATGTAATTGGCATTCTAATCATTGACGACAGGTTTGGCTCAGTTGGTAGTAACCCCGCCCTCTGTTCCGACGGTCGCGGGTTCGAATCCCGCTCGGGGCAAACTTTGTGTCATGAGCACAATTAATGTTTGTACTCGAGTCATGGATGTTTAGTATTTATATATGTATGTATTTCTCTATATAAGTATTCATATCGTTGTCTAGCACCCATAGTACAAGCTTTGCTTAGTTTGGGGCTAGGTCAAATTGTGTGAAATGTCCCAAGATATTTATTTATTTATTATTTTATTTATACGGAGCGTAGACTTTATCAGTCGAGATCTCTCAAGCTTCACTTGGATATTCAATGTGCCTCGTACCATACGGTGATCGCTCCCGGACTTAACCGAATTAATCACTGAGACATCATCGAAAATCTGCTTCCTCGTCGACATGATAAAGTCTATCTCATTCCTCGTTACACCATCAGGGCTCATCCAGGTCCATTTTCTGTGCTCACATTTCCTGAAGAAAGAGTTCATCATATAGAGTCCCTCCTTCTCCATGAAACCAGCCAGTAGATGGCCCGGTGATTCCTACGCCCTCCTCCAAATTGCCCCACTCTCAGCTCTTCACCGTCTCGTTTGCCCAAACAACTGTGAAGTGACTTCTGGATGGCTCTGGATGGCTCTAGAAATGTCCTCATACATAGCCTCCACCTCATCGTCGGAGTGCGTCGAGGTCGGAGCGTAAACCTGTATAACCTTCAACGAATATCGTTGGGTTATTCTGAGTACAAGGCACGCTACCCTGGTCGACACACTCTCGATCTTCACCACATTGTTTGCGAGGGACTTGTGGACGATAAACCCGACACCTCCCTGGGACTGTTGGTCGCCCTCCCGGAAATAGAACAGGTTACCGGACTTCAGGGTTATCATGTCCTCCCCCTCTCTCCGGACTTCTGATAACCCTATGATTCCCCAACGTAACCTGCTCAATTCTTCCTCCAGTTCCAGTACCTTTTCGTCAGTCCGCAGTAGGGCTTCCAATCCCGGGATCCCGGGATCCCGGGATCCCGCCTATTTTTTAGGGCTTTTTCAATCCCGGGATTTCTATTTCAATCCCGGGATTGAGTTTCCTATCAAAATAATCGGTCTTCATCTATGATTTAAAGATAATTTACCGAGGTATTCATTCGTTATATCAGCCGCAAGACCGATCTTGTGCCATAGAAATCCGCGGGACCCTTCACCTGGTCGTCACAACATCTTTTTGGAGGCTTTTCATATCTCTTCTCCTGGTTTGCGGTTGTCATTTGAGAACTTTCTCAAATATTAGAGTTACTACTGAAGTTTCGCAACCCTTCCGATTCTTCGGACTATGTCGGTGATCCTAGTTCTATTGAGGATATCATCCACATATCATCATTTTTGATTGTATCAAATACAAATTAGCCCTCTACGTTGCCGTTTGAATGAACTTGAGTTTTTTTATGAGACACATCATTGGCGCCCACGTCTTATCCTTTAGTTAAATACTCAGTTGAAGACTCTTCTGAGATCAATAAATATAGCACTGAGATCTTTCAGATTCCAGGGGTTCAGGATTTACTACGTATAGGTAGTCATCGGTAAGTCGAATATGAGTAGTAACTACCAACTCCTCATGTAGATTATTGATGCCTCGTTTTCAGTTCAGAACCATGAAAGCATCCTTGACTGCAGCTGTAAACAGCTTTGTGTAATTCTCCGCATCAGAGGAATAGGATTTGTGTTGTCCTGTGTCGAACGGGCAGTGGCGTTTTCATACAGAAACTTCAACACTTCGAAATAGTGAGTGGTACAGTCAAAGAGCCAGAGGCTGGCGCGGGGAGATTGCAGTACAGCCCTTGGGCTGTTGTGGATTATGGTATCAATAGAGTCAAATGATTTCTCGTTATAGGCGTAATCCACGAATGCCATGTAATGTGGGAGATGTTATTTGCTTCGGTGTTCTGTATGACCATCCGACCGGTAAGTTTAAGTACTGTAGCCCTTTCTGAAATCGACTTTTTGGTATTCAGGAAGTAGTCAAACCTTCGCGAAAGACGGTGGGTGATACGACAACTCTCAAAAACAGCTTGTAATAATGAGACGGTGGTAGGATGGATCTATAATCCTTTAGTAAGGTTAAGGTTTTATGTAAGCCATCTTGTAAAACTTCAGCCTGAACTGTTTAAAACAATTTGCGATTTGATTTGTATTAAGATATATTGTGTATGACTTAAATTTGGTATTTTTTTGCGTAATGAAACTACCATCACATACAAGCAGTACTCAATCCCGGGATCCCGGGATCCCGGGATTGACTGCTGCAATCCCGATATGAATCCCGGGATTACGATAGTCCCGGGATTTGGAAGCCCTAGTCCGCAGTGTAGGTACGGCAGTTATATGTTGCCAGGGCCAAGGGTCGTCGTTTTTGGTAGCCTGGCCGAACCCGGGGATTCAATATAGCACCCCCTGCCCCGCCGTTACCATGGCCGCTACCATGGCCAGGAATAGCAGGGCCGCCGGGGAGTAGGGGTCTGGGCTGTGTTTGTGGCATCATAGTTCCCAAGTCTATCCATTGGGGGGGATTTGCCAATAGTCGCCACGCTTGGCAGACGGGTGGCGACCGCAGTTTTAAGGTGGTAGTGCTCGGAGGACGCTGCTTCCCATCCTCCGGTTTATCCCTTAGTCGCCTCTTACGACACCCACTGGAAGGGAGGGGGTGGTGCAATTCTAGGCCGGCACCACACGACACGGCTTTTTTTTAAATCTAGCTACATAATATTGTAGCGGTTTATAAAACACGCCTACCTCCTAAATTTCAACCATACAGCACCCATAGTCTCCGAGAAAGATTACTGTGACATACGGACGGACGGACAGACAGACGGACATGACCAAATCATAACGGTTCCGTTTTTTGCTATTTGGTTACGGAACCCTAAAAAGTATATTATTACTTTTTACTCTATTACTTGTATTTATTTTTTAACCGATGGACGCAATCTGCTACATGTGGATATAGTTTGCGTCCTAAGAGTCCAAGTATGGTTATCGGTATCTGTATCTTTTTCTACAGTCATAATAATGTGGACGCAAATTGGTCATTACAATATCTTTAATAATAATGTCAAAATAAACATAAACTTAATGTCTCTTTTTCATTTCATCTCATAAAAATTTTAAATAAAAAAATAGAACCGACTTCAAACTCCGACAGCCTGTGAAGTTGGTGTCAAGTTCACTATAAGATAGTCATAGCTTTGGGGCGGTTTACTTGACACCGACTTCACAGGCTGTCGGAGTTTGAAGTCGGTTCTATTTTTTTATTTTTTTTTCGGCTATAGTTTCCAAAGATGTGTACGATGGGACGTAAGTCTTTGAAATTGATGCCAAAATCATACACGTGCTAACAAATTTCGAGGAGTTCCCTCGTTTTGTCATGGATCCCATCATCAGAACTGAACCAAATTATTAAAAATTAAAAAAGAATCATCGAAATCGGTTCACAATTGACGGAGATATGCGTGGTCATACATAAAAAAAATATATATATACGCGTCGAATTGAGAACTTCCTCCTTTTTTTTTCGTCGGTTGAAAAAACAACATTAAACTAAAAGACAGATAGAGTAGTTCGCGTCCATTGTGGACGCAAATAGGAGAGATTATAAATTTGGTGTAGTAATTCGCGTCCACCAAAAAAAAAAAACAAACAAATTTATCAGTAATCTATTTTAGGGCTCATTATTTAGGTCTAGCAACAACTATAAATCAACAATTTTAAATAAAACAATGAAAAACTTACCGTGACACACGCTACTGCTTACTATTTTTTTGCTAACATTTGGAACGCTGGCACTCATTTCTCGTAAAACTGAGACTAATTGTTTTTTTCTAAATAGGAAGGGTTGTGCGCACGTACCTTTTGTCTATTTTTGTATGCCTCTTGTACATCGAGGTATTAATAGAAAATATTTTGAGATAATTAGTCTGTTAGTATACTTATTATGAAGTTTTTTTACAAGGAGATCGGTCAAATGGACGCGAACTGGGGGGTGGACGCGAAAGGGCGAAATGACCCTACCTACATATATCACAATTGTACACAATGACAAGGTTGGTTCTAATTAGCAGTAGGTATTGGTTTCACAACAAAACCTAGCTTAGATTTCTGCAACGGTATTTAGGATTATCAGATTTATAAAAAATAAAAAATAAAAAAAAAACCGCCTTCGAACTCCGACAGACTGCGATGTCAATGTCAAGTTCACTATATGATAATCATTTCTTTGGGTCGGTTCACTTGACACCGACTTCGCAGTCTGTCGGAGTTTGAAGGCGGTTTTTTTTTTTTTTTTTTTTTTTCGGCTAGTTTCCTAACTATACCATAGAAGTACTTATGTAACTCTGAAGTCTTCGAAATTGACACCAAAACGTCGTGCTAGCAAATTTCGAGGAGTTCCCTCATTCACCCGAAGGCAATTCCCATGCAATAGTACATTATTGCAGAGGCCGCCAAGTAGCGTATTGCCGGACGAGTTAGTTAGAAGGCTGAGCGAAGCGAAGCCTTCTATTATTACGAGTCCGGCAATCGCAATTGCGGCTGAGGTATATATAATGCTTTTCTCAAACAGCGAGGAAATACGTAAGGTCAGTCGGGGCAAGTGCGCCAGGATGGGGTAAGTGCGCCTAACATAAATATATCGAAACCTATAAATATTACTCAACTAGTAGTTGGCTGTTTACAAGGCATAGGGGCGAAATAAATTTAGACGCACTTACCGCACATCAGTGTTTACTACTTTCATGATCGTGGATGATTTGGCCATGGAAGTTGTACTTATTACCTCCATGGATTTGTCAGTTTCGGGGCAAGTGCGCCAGGATGGGGTAAGTACGCCTAACAAAAATATGTCGAAACCTATAAATATTACTCAACTAGTAGTTGGCTGTTTACAAGGCATAGGTGCGAAATAAATTTAGGCGCACTTACCCCACATCAGTATTTACTACTTCCATGATCGTGGATGATTTGGCCATGGAAGTTGTACTTATTACCTCCATGGATTTGTCAGTTTCTCTACAGAGGTGTCTCAAATAGCAAGCGAATTAAAAAAAACACACACACGACAATAATGTTTTTGCTGGCCAAGGCCGGCAATGGACAGCCTCGCGTCTTCTTTTTTTGAAAGTAACATGAACATTTCCGAGCATGTTTGAGAAAAGTTATATTTCTTTTTTTTAGCTGTAGACTTTTCCCGGTAAAAAGTACAAATAGTACATTATTGCAGACGCCGCTAAGGAGCGCATTGCCGGACGCCTTCTTAGTAGGTACGAGTCTGGCAATGCAGTTGCGGGCGTTGCGGCCGAGGTCTATAGGTACAATGCTTTTCTCAAACTGTGAGGAAATACTACTCGTCGTCGTCACCATCATCATCACCACCACCACCACCACCATCATCATCATCACCACCACCACCACCACCATCATCATCATCATCATCACCACCACCTCCATCATCATCACATCACCATCTCCATCATCATCACCACCACCATCACCACCATCATCATCATCATCATCATCACCACCACCTCCATCATCATCACATCACCATCTCCATCATCATCACCACCACCACCACCACCATCATCATCATCATCATCATCATCATCATCACCACCACCTCCATCATCATCACATCACCATCTCCATCATCATCACCACCACCACCACCACCATCATCATCATCATCATCACCACCACCTCCATCATCATCACATCACCATCTCCATCATCATCACCACCACCACCACCACCATCATCATCATCATCATCATCACCACCACCTCCATCATCATCACATCACCATCTCCATCATCATCATCACCACCACCATCAATACCATCACCATCATCACGGTATAGCAAAACACAACTTAGAAGGCGCGCGGATTCAGGCCAAAGAACACCAAAGAATATACCTAATAACTGAGGCATTGATGAAAATAGCACGTAGCATTTGCGGGCAAATGCGGGACATTACATTACATTACGTAGGTACACATAACCACAACAATATGTCAATGTCTCTTTTTTTTTTTTTTTATTCCTAATTGAGTTCCGTTTTGCACGCCGGTCGAAACATCAATGTGTAAATCTAAATGTACTCGTAGTAGGTAAATAATAATAAATCATTAGTTTATTTCGCTTGTACCTACCTACGATTTATATGTATAACTGACATTGATAAAATAGGTACGTAGCTAGTATCTAAAGTTTAGATACTAGCTACGTACCGTAGATTCTAAACATTATCAGGACCCAAAACAATTTAATTTTGTAAAATGCCACTTTTCAAATCACAAATTGTATAATCTGGATACCTACTATTATTATTACGCATACGCATATGATCGGTAATTTCATGGTAATTTCACAGCTTATATGTTCTAAAAGCCGTGGTGTGGCCTAGTGGTTCGAGCCACCGCCTCTCATGCCGAGGGTCGGGGGTTCGATTCCGGCTCGCACCTCTAAGTTTACTTACGTGCGAAATTCAATTTGAATTTACTATGAGCTTTTCGGCGACGGAAAACATCATGAGGAAACCTGCACGCATCTGCGAAGTAATGCAAAGATGTGTGTGAAGTCCCCAATCCGCACTGGGCCCGCGTGGGGACTATTATAGACCAAACCCTCTCATAATGAGGGGAGGCCTGTGCCCAGCAGTGGGACGCAAATAGACTGTAGTACTAGATTATATGTACTCGTCAGCATAACTGTTACAGCGAGCGTGTAGACAGTGCGGGTTTTCTACGCTCGAGTGGTCTACGATCTGGTCAATTTATTTTTGTTTTTTGTTTTTTACCTACAGCAAAAATCAATTTTTATAGACTAACTAGCTGACCCAGCGGACTTCGTACCGGCATAGTTTTCTTTTTGGGTGGGTTGAAAAATAGCTTACGTCCTATTCTCAGCCCTACTGAACATACACACCAAATTTCATAAGAATCGGTCGAGCCCTTTCGGAGGAGTTTGGTTACAAACACTGTGGCACGAGAATTTTATATATACCTACTATCTATAGGTACTATATAAGAGATAAAATGTCCTAAGCAGAGCTCGATCGCCCAGGCCAGGTAGAGATCTTCACTATCTAAAGTCCCGCGCCATCACGTTTCAAGACGCTTCAATATATTTAAAAAGCACCACCAACACTCTCAACACATGTGCTGAGACAGCCATCAACTATGCGTTGAGAGTGTTGGTGGTGCTTTTTAAATAATAATAAAAAAATTGAAGCGTTTTGAGATGTGAAGGCGTGGGACTTTAGATAGTAGAAGATCTCTACCTACTTCTTATTATAAGTAAATATAGCTATTTTTATTTCTTACATAAATGAATAAAATACTTATAAGAGATAGGTATGATTTATTTCTTCTAGCAGTCTTCTGACATGTCACCGCTCATTACATTTTTTATATCTGATCATTATAAACAACAAAATACTTGTATAGGTACTTACTTACCTATTTCGTTCAATGATTTTCCAACTCATAAAACGCGATTTACGCGATCAACTATGTAACGGCGGGTTAACGCCATCTTGTGAGCATTCTGGAAATTAATAGGAATCGGACGGACACTAGCACTATCAGATCAGCTGTTCATAGACCACGACGCCATATTGGCCTGATGCTTACAGTGTAAACGTTCTCTCACACAAGCTTGGTTCGGCCGAAATTTTATTGGTTTTGAAATGCTTATAATTATTTTATTCTTTGATTTTTTGCGGTGTTTTTGATCTATGCGTGCTCGGGGAATAATGTAATATTTTATTAGAACGATAAAAGAAACTAAAAGCAGTCGTAGTCGAAGATTACGCGACCAGTTTTTTGTATGGGGTTCAGCCGTGACGATTCACCTTAAATTCCATATTTACGGATACCAGTGAAAGAAACGTCACGATATATCTTTGAAAGTCGTCTCATATTTGTTCGTAAGATCAAGGCACATCCCTAGCGCTAGATCCTCTGTATTTTCATAAAATATTTGCGCGAGTGGGTCGCACCTGATGCCTGCAGTGCCTGCACTCGGGCCCCGGGACCAGTGATTTACGTACGAAACCTCTAGGGCTTCTTGTTTCTTCTAGAGAGAAATGACGGATACCTAATCTCATACGATCGTTCAGTTGGTAAAGTAAGAAATTAAAATCCCAGGTGTCAGTACCTAATAGAAATACGAATGTTTTTGGCTTCTCTTCTTAGTTGAGTTTTCATAGAGTTATCTTTCTAATATATAAATTTCTCGTGTCACAGTGTTTGTAACCAAACTCCTCCGAAACGGCTTGACCGATTTTTATGAAATTTGGAGTGTATGTTCAGTGGGTCTGAGAATAGGACGTAAGCTATTTTTCTTAACCAAAAAGAAAATTCTAAGGTGGTACGAAGTCCGCGGGGTCAGCTAGTCTAAATATATAAAACTCAAAGGTGACTGACTGACTGAGTGACTGACTGACTGACTGATATAGTGATCTATCAACGCACAGCCCAAACCACTGGACGGATCGGGCTGAAATTTGGCATGCAGGTAGATGTTATGACGTAGGCATCCGCTAAGAAAGGATTTTGCAAAATTCCCACGGGAACGGGAAAAAAAGGGATTTTTACATTTTAATGTTTAAGCGCGTACGAAGTCGCGGGAAACATCGTAGAGAGCTGAAATTTGGCATGCAGGTTCCTTGGGGAGCGTAGGGGAGTACTAAGAAAGGACTTCCCGAAATTCCTACGGGAACGGGAATAAATGGGTTTATTACATTTTAAGGCGCGTACGTAGTCGCGGGGATCATCGTAGAGAGATGAAATTTGGCATGCAGGTTCCTAGGGGAGCGCAGGGGAGCACTATGAAAGGATTTCCCGATATTCCCACGGGAACGGGAAAAATGGGATTTTTACATTTTAATGTTTAGGCGCGTACGAAGTCACGGGAAACAGCTATCTATCTATCTAAATATATAAAAGAAGAAACTGACTGACTGACTGACTGACTGACTGACATATCAACGTAGAGCCGAAACTACTGGTCGTAGAGAGCTGAAATTTGGCATGCAGGTTCCTTGGGGAGCGTAGGGGAGGACTAAGAAAGGACTTCCCGAAATTCCCACGGGAACGGGAAAAAAGTTTTTTTTACATTTTAAGGCGCGTACGTAGTCGCGGGGATCATTGTAGAGAGCTGAAATTTGGCATGCAGGTTCCTTGGAGAGCGTAGGGGAGCACTAAGAAAGGACTTTCTGAAATTCCTACGGGAACGGGATAAATGGGTTTATTACATTTTAAGACGCGTACGTAGTCGCGGGGATCATCGTAGAGAGCTGAAATTTGGCATGCAGGTTCCTTGGGGAGCGTAGGGGAGTACTAAGAAAGGACTTTCCGAAATTCCTACGGGAACGGGAAAAAATGGGTTTATTACATTTTAAGGCGCGTACGTAGTCGCGGGGATCATCGTAGAGAGATGAAATTTCGCATGCAGGTTCCTTGGGGAGCGCAGGGGACCACTATGAAAGGATTTCCCGATATTCCCACGGGAACGGGAAAAATGGGATTTTTACATTTTAATGTTTAGGCGCGTACGAAGTCACGGGAAACAGCTATCTATCTATCTAAATATATAAAACTCAAAGGTGACTGACTGACTGACTGACTGATATAGTGATCTATCAACGCACAGCCCCAACCACTGGACGGATCGGGCTGAAATTTGGCATGCAGGTAGATGTTATGACGTAGGCATCCGCTAAGAAAGGATTTTGCGAAATTCCCACGGGAACGGGAAAAAACGAGATTTTACATTTTAATATTTCTGCGCATACGAAGTTGCGGGAAACATCGTAGAGATCTGAAATTTGGCATGCAGGTTCCTTGGGGAGCGTAGGGGAGCACTAAGAAAGGACTTCCCGAAATTCCCACGGGAACGGGAAAAATGTTTTTTTTTACATTTTAAGGCGCGTACGTAGTCGTGGGGATCATCGTAGAGAGCTGAAATTTGGCATGCAGGTTCCTTGGGGAGTGTAGGGGAGCACTATGAAAGGATTTCCCGATATTCCCACGGGAACGGGAAAAATGGGATTTTTACATTATAATGTTTAGGCGCGTACGAAGTCGTGGGAAACAGCTATCTATCTATCTAAATATATAAAAGAAGAAACTGACTGACTGACTGACATATCAACGGAGAGCCGAAAATACTGGTCGTAGAGATCTGAAATTTGGCAGCTATCTATCTATCTAAATATATAAAAGAAGAAACTGACTGACTGACTGATTGACTGACTGACTGACTGACTGACTGACATATCAACGTAGAGCCGAAACTACTGGTCGTAGAGAGCTGAAATTTGGCATGCAGGTTCCTTGGGGAGCGTAAGGGAGCACTAAGAAAGGACTTCCCGAAATTCCTACGGGAACGGGAAAAAATGGGTTTATTACATTTTAAGGCGCGTACGTAGTCGCGAGGATCATCGTAGAGAGATGAAATTTGGCATGCAGGTTCCTTGGGGAGCGTAGGGGAGCACTATGAAAGGATTTCCCGATATTCCCACGGGAACGGGAAAAATGGGATTTTTACATTATAATGTTTAGGCGCGTACGAAGTCGTGGGAAACAGCTATCTATCTATCTAAATATATAAAAGAAGAAACTGACTGACTGACTGACATATCAACGGAGAGCCGAAAATACTGGTCGTAGAGAGCTGAAATTTGGCATACAGGTTCCTTGGGGAGCGTAGGGGAGCACTAAGAAAGGATTTCCCGAAATTCTCACGGGAACGGGGAAAAAAGGGATTTTTACATTTAAATTTTTAGGCGCGTACGAAGTCGCGGGAAACATCACAAGGATCTGAAATTTGGCATGCTGGTTCCTTGGGGAGCGTAGGGGAGCACTAAGAAAGGACTTCCCGAAATTCCCACGGGAACGGGAAAAATGTGATTATGACGTAATCTAAATATATAAAAGAAGAAACTGACTGGCTGACTGAATGACTGACTGACTGATCGATCAACGCACAGCCGAAACTAATTGGCGTAGAAACATGAAACTTGACAGGAAGGTTTCTTTTATGACGTAAAGTGAGCACTAAGGAAGTATTTTTGGAAATTCCCCCCCTAATGGGGTATTAAGGGGGTTTAAGGTTTGTATGAAACTTCTAAACCGCTCGGCCTAGAAACATGAAACTTGGCAGGAAGGTTTCTTTTATGATTTATGTGAGCACTAACAAAGGATCTTTGGAATCCTCCCCCCCCCCCCCCCCTTAAAGGGGTAAAACGGGAGTTGAAAGTTTATATGATGAAACTTCTAAACCGCTAGGCTTAAAAACATGCAACTTGGCAGGGAGGTTCCTTTTATAACGTAAGACGTAAGTGAGCGTTAGTAAAGTATTTTTAGAGATTCCCCCCTTTAGAGGGTAAAACGGGGGTTGAAAGTTTGTATGAATCTTCTAAACCGGCTACTTACATATTAAGTTCCGTTTAAACAACGTGTTTTATCCCGGAAAGCACGCGGGAACACTATAACCGAATTCCACGCGGACGAAGTCGCGGTCAAAAGCTAGTAAATAAATAAAAGTCACCCTCGATGCACGTAGTGCTTCGACCAAAAACTGAAAATTAAAAGCACTCCAAACCGACGAGCTTGTATGAAGAGAGCGATATGAATGGATGTGCAGGAAGCTAGGGAGATATGCTTACAAACAACTAGCATTCATCCAGAATCAATCAAGCGTGACACCTGTACTTAGTCTTCAATAGGTAGGTACTGTGGAGACTGGCCGAGTACAATCGGTTAGTTGACACATTCTCTTCCAAAAATAGGTAATTTTAAGCGTAGAATTGTGTAGCTTTTATTATTTAGTTTTTTACTATCCTTTGTAATGTGCGCATCTCTCAAAATATAATATCAATTCAACTTAAAATCTATTATTCCTTAGTTAGACAGTATTAGGGCAGTAAATAGGCCAGTCTTCAAGATTTAGTTATTTTAATAAGCTAGACTTCGTCTTCGTGTCTTCGGATTCCACCGCTGATCTCCGTGCCTGCAGCATCTACCTGAGCTAACATCAACCCCCCGCTACAGTACTTACAGAGCTGTCGGTAGGCCTCCAACAAGATGGAGCGACGACCTCGTGAAGGTCGCGGGAAACCGGTGGAAGCAAGTAGCACAGGACCGGTCTGAGTGGCGAGCCTTGGGGGAGGCCTATGTCCAGCAGTGGACATCTTTCGGCTGAAATGATGATGATGATGATGAGGTGGGTACTTACACTGTTCCAGTGACGTCATCTTAACCATGGAGGTAGCCACAAACCATGTATTAAGTAGACTCAACAAATGCTCGTACTTCGCGTGCCATAAAACTCACAAAGTTTGGACAAAAATCCAAACTCCGCTCAGTCCCACTCGGGCCGTTCAAGATGACAGATGTTTTTTCACTCAAATAGAAGATAATACCGCCTTCGCTTGTTTCTTCTTCTTCTACTACTACTACTACTACTACAGCCTATTTGCGTCCCACTGCTGGGCACAGGCCTCCTCTAATCACGACAGGGTTTGGGCTATAGTCCCCACGCGGGCCCAGTGCGGATTGGGGGCTTCACACACATCTTTGAATTACTCTTGTTTCTTCTACTCTTGTTCAATAATATTTCTGTGAAGGTAGCAATCCAGGAAACGCTGTTTTATTTCCTGTCTGTTAGCAAGTATAGTCATACCCACACAACACAATTAATGGCATGTGACGCAGTAAGACTTGGTTAGCGCTCGGCCGTTGTCGTGATGCCTGTCAATTTGCGTCTGTCCATCGGTGTAAACTGTCCGCGTGTTTTATGTATTAATGTTGCGGTTCAAATAAACATGTTAATATACCTTATTTGATCAAGGTGTCTGGAACTGGAGCATAATATCTACACCATCGTGGCGAATGTTAATTTTCACCCCTCCTATTCGAAAAGAAGTGTTTTGTTGCCCGTTTAGAGGGAGCAAAATGCGATTTTGCTCCCTCTTCGCTTTTTTTTAATTTTTTTCATTTCTACCCCGCTAACAGGGAGCAAAATACGTTTTAGCAGTGCGTTCACGGAGCTGCGGAGACTGTAAAAAGTTGCATTCAAAAGTCGCATCTTTTTCGTAATAAGAATTTTATATATCGGCATTTTACATAAATACTTTCATACACATACTAAAAATCCATAAATTCATAAATATATACTTGCTTTTGATAAATTATTTTCTATTTTTTTTTTCAATTTGGCTGAATGGTGCAGGCCAATGCCGTAGCATTCCTCGCAAACTCGTCGTGTGATCGAATTTAAAAAAAAACTCGAACCCGCGAATTTCGTG
The DNA here is from genome assembly GCA_963971205.1 of Aethes cnicana. Lineage (NCBI taxonomy): Eukaryota > Metazoa > Arthropoda > Insecta > Lepidoptera > Tortricidae > Aethes > Aethes cnicana. The sequence continues at coordinate 11,103,890 of OZ020273.1, read as the reverse complement.
AGCGCTCATTTCCTTGCCGTATTATTTTACACTTAAATTCAAAAATAAAACGTACCTTATGTAGTGTTATGAATTATTTCGTAGAGAATGAATGAAATCAAAAAGTGATTTAGGTGATGCAATGTATTGGGATCAACACCTCAGAGAATTCCAAAGGAATATTATGTAAGTAAGTAATATGAATTGCACTGCCCTTTTTCATTTTATCGCAAATGTATTAAAAAACTCTTTTGATACATGAGCGAAATTGTCATAAAATGTTTTTTTTTCAAATTTGTTAAAGTTTACCTATTATTATGAACGCAACACATGCGAGCATGACAGAATATAAATACAATGAAGTAGTTAGAGATTCTTCAATATGGAAGTCATTTTCGCCTTCTAGCTATGACTTAGGCGCGCGCTATTGAAAATAGGCGCGCGAAACACACGTTCTTTTTAACCTTGTTTGTTTTTAAATGTATTATTTTTTTGTTTTACTTAAATTAATGACAATGATGAACGAATGATCTAATGATTTTCTCATAGGAGGGGTGAAAAGCAGAGTGTACAACACGGTAGCAAACTTATTTATGCCTTGGGTGACAAAGTTTGAATCCTTCGCTAGCTCAAGATTCCACGCTAGAATCCCTCGCTTACGCTCGGGATTCTATTCTGGAATCTTTCGCGTCGCTCTGGATTCAATCCGTCACCCGCGGTAAAATATACCATTTTGCTCCCTAGTCATACAATCTACTATTGCCGAGTGAGGGAAGCGTCTCCGTTTCAACTTTGCCCAAAAATGATTTCGTAGTCCAGATGTCCGGCCGATTTCCGGCTGTACTCCTATGCAGGTCGCCTTTCTCAACTGATTCTTGTGAAATTTTGTGACCATTACCATTTTTTTTTGTTTATTCAGTTATAAAAAAAAATCTGAATGGCGTATAGCCATATGGGGCTGTGCAAAATCGACTAGCGAGGTTTACAGCTCTCAGAGCCACTTGTAATAATAGTAGATTGTATGACTAGGGAGCAAAATAGTAGATTGTATGACTAGGGAGCAAAAAGGTATATTTTACCGCGGGTGACGGATTGAATCCAGAGCGACGCGAAAGATTCCAGAATAGAATCCCGAGCGTAAGCGAGGGATTCTAGCGTGGAATCTTGAGCTAGCGAGGGATTCAAGCTTTGTCACCCAAGGCATAAATAAGTTTGCTACCGTGTTGTACACTCTGCTTTTCACCCCTCCTATGAGAAAATCATTAGATCATTCGTTCATTATTGTCTTTAAATTAAGTAAAACAAAAAAATATACATTTAGAAACAAACAAGGTTAAAAAGAACGTGTGTTTCGCGCGCTTATCATAAATTCATAGGTAGAAGGCGAAAATGGCTTCAATATTGAAGAATCTGTAACTACTTCATTGTATTTATATTCTGTCATGCTCGCACGCGTTGCGTTCATAATAATAGGTAAATTTTAACAAATGTGAAATAAAGTACATTTTATGACAATTTCGCACATACTGTATCACACAAAGTTTTTTAATACATTTGCGATAAAATGAAAAAAGGGCAGTGCAATTCATATTACGTAGGGGAGGGCGGGGTTCAAAGTGCCGGGGGTAGGTAGTGCCGATGCGATTTACTCAGTGAAGAAAAAAGATAAATACATTCTGTTACTGCGTCGAGATATGCTTTACCTAGGCGCACAATCGGCGGCCAATTTAGTTGCGTCAGCGCCGCGGTAAGAGTAGCTCCCTGCCACGTGCCATGCTGATGTCACGTAAGTAAATATTTTCGTGGTTGTATTTTTTGGTCTATTTATTTTATTTTAATGCTTTCGTATGGAGTGTTTTCAATAAAGTCTCGACAATTTATTGAAGAATCGTAAGGCCAATGTAATATAACGCTGTGTTAAATACGTTTTTAATAAATCATCTGAAGGTTATTACGTTACTAACGGGGTTAAAAGGGCCTCTAGCCGGGGGTTCATTGTGCCGCGGAAATGTAATTCTAATTATTTTTTATATTATTTTCAGGATGAGAGTTTACAAAGATTAGGAAAAGTGCCGTTCTTACTGATACCCCAGGAAAGAAAGTGCACAAAAAAAGTAAAAATAGGTAGTTACAAACAAAAAGGAAAAGGAAAGTGGAAGCGAACTAAAGCAAATACAAAGGGAGGAAAAGGTGGGAAAATGCTGCAAAGAGAAGAGTTCTGCAAGAGGAAAATGATGAAGAGGAGAACGATAGCTTTGACTTATTTGACTATTATTCTAACGCGCAACTAGGAGAGCAATGGGTTCAATGCAGTATATGTAAGAAGGCTGTATCTCATGAACCGTGATAGTTAGACAGTTGAAATTGTCACAGATTGATGTATTTCTGTTGCCGCTATAACAACAAGTACTAAAAAACAGAATAGAATCAATATTTAAAGATGCTCATATACAACAAACGTGTTTTTTTTGTCGTTTTTGTCTGCCACCGGGCTGTATTTCATGAACCGTGATAGTTAGATAAATGAAATTTTCACAGATTATGTATAAATATGTTACCGCTATAACAACAAATAAAAAAAACAGAATGAAATAAATATTTAAGGGGGCTTTCATAAAACAAACATGTTTTTTTTCCCCGTTTTTATATTACGGAACCCTTAGTGCGTGAGTCCGACTCGCACTTGGCCGGTTTTTATAGATAATAGTACGGAACCCTTCGTGCGTGAGTCCAACTAGCACTTGGCCGGCTTTTTCAAGTGCTAACTTTTAAAGTTTTGACAAGTTATTCTGTTGATCTTATTACGATGAACAAATGTGAAACATTTATAGGCTAATATTAGTTATAAACTGTTAACTTTTTGATAAATATACTTTATTTGCTAAATAAAATCAGTTTTGTAATTTTAAATGACATCTGACTGGCTTTTACTTGTAGCAATACAATCGGCCCAACTTACCTCAACATCGGCACAACCCGCCCCTTGATGGGGTAAATTGTGCCACTCTGACTTTTTGTTTAATATAGCCTCTAAATTAATTAATATTAGATACACCTTCAAATAGCATACGGTTATAAAAACTACACTAAATTTTACATTAGATAAACTCCAAAGCATTATTAAAACTTTCACAGTGTGTATCTTATTTAGCATTTTAGTAAAATCGGCACTTTGAACCCCGCCCTCCCCTACTTACATAATATTCCTTTGGAATTCTCAGAGGTGTTGATCCCAATACATTGCATCACCTAAATTACTCTTTGAATTCATTCATTTTCTACGAAATAATTCATAACACTACATAAGGTACGTTTTATTTTGGAAATTAAGTGTAAAATAATACGGCAAGGAAATGAGCGCTCACGAAATTCGCGGGTTCGAGTTTTTTTTTTAATTCGATCACACGACGAGTTTGCAAGGAATGCTACGACATTGGCCTGCACCATTCAGCCAAATTGAAAATAAAAAATAGAAAATAATTTATCAAAATTAAGTATATATCTATGAATTTATGAATTTTTAGTATGTGTAATAAAGTATTTATGTAAAATGCCGATATATAAAATTCTAAATACGAAAAAGACGCGACTTTTGAATGCAACTTTTTACAGTCTCCGCAGCTCCGTGAACGCACTGCTAAGACGTATTTTGCTCCCTGTTAGCGGGGCAGAAATGAAAAAAAATTCAAAAAAAGCGAAGAGGGAGCAAAATCGCATTTTGCTCCCTCTAAACGGGGAACAAAGCACTTCTTTTCGAATAGGAGGGGTGAAAAGGTATATTTTACCGCGGGTGACGGATTGAATCCAGAGCGACGCGAAAGATTCCAGAATAGAATCCCGAGCGTAAGCGAGGGATTCTAGCGTGGAATCTTGAGCTAGCGAGGGATTCAAGCTTTGTCACCCAAGGCATAAATAAGTTTGCTACCGTGTTGTACACTCTGCTTTTCACCCCTCCTATGAGAAAATCATTAGATCATTCGTTCATTATTGTCTTTAAATTAAGTAAAACAAAAAAATAATACAGTTAGAAACAAACAAGGTTAAAAAGAACGTGTGTTTCGCGCGCTTATCATAAATTCATAGGTAGAAGTACGTTAGTACTATTACTTATCCAGTGGTAGAAGGCGAAAATGGCTTCCATATTGTAGAATCTGTAACTACTTCATTAATTTCATTATATTTATATTCTGTCATGCTCGCACGCGTTGCGTTCATAATAATAGGTAAATTTTAACAAATGTGAAATAAAGTACTACATTTTATGACAATTTCGCACATAGTGTACAAAGTTTTTTAATACATTTGCGATACAATGGAAAAAGGGCAGTGCAATTCATATTACGTACTTACATAATATTCCTTTGGAATTCTCAGAGGTGTTGATCCCAATACATTGCATCACCTAAAGCACTTTTTGATTTCATTAATTTTTTACGAAATAATTCATAACACTACATAAGGTAAGTTTTATTTCGGAAATTAAGTGTAAAATAATACGGCAAGGAAATGAGCGCTCACGAAATTCGCGGGTTCGAGTTTTTTTTTAAATTCGATCACACGACGAGTTTGCGAGGAATGCTACGGCATTGGCCTGCACCATTCAGCCAAATTGAAAAAAAAAATAGAAAATAATTTATCAAAAGTAAGTATATATCTATGAATTTATGGATTTTTAGTATGTGTAATAAAGTATTTATGTAAAATGCCGATATATAAAATTCTAAATACGAAAAAGACGCGATTACAGCGTGTATAATTACAGATTGTACCAATAGTAAATAAATATTAAACATCCAAAAATCTAGGGAATCCGATAAGCCCCGAACTGTCAATCAGTTACCGAATTTGATGTCTAATAAATGATATGATGAATGACGAGTCGACGCGGGAGGTTTTGTGCGGCGCGTGAAGCGACGTTATAAATGAATAATACGTATGTAGTGAATTCGTGCGTGATAATGCTACCCCATAAACACTATCATCAACCAAATGTATATATTGTATAGTTTCGTCGCTTAACGCATCGCCCAACGTCACGCGCGTCGCATCTCCGATCCCTGAATGAGGCCTTAGTGATTAGGGTAATTTATTTATACTTATACTTACAAGCACGTTCAAATATTTACTACTTACCATTTTACTTATCATTAGGAAGCTGAATGGGTTAATGTAGCAGCATGTTTTGTTTGGAAGTACCTAACTACCTTTCAGTAACTTCCATAAAGGGGCTATTCATTTTTAATGCAATCGTTTTTTGTGAACTTGATGGTCCACTCAGTTTCTTTAAGCTATAGAGAGTAGTGCAATGGGAAATTAAGAGCATTAGGTAACACTGTTAATTAAACTTGAAACTTAATTCAGTTAGAATGAGCTATTTGTGTTGGTTATATTTTTTATGTTGACCAATAATAAATCTTTTATTGTAATTTAATTGTGAGTATAGTGGTCTTACTTGTATTATTTTAAATCTTTTGTAGGATACGTATTCTACTTGTAGAATAGAGGTTAGTTATTGATACCTACTTCATTATGAAAAATTAAAATTGCAAATATTTATTTTCACACGCAATAATAAGTTACACAGGGAAGTAAACTGACCTAACGCATACCAACACACATGTAAACAGCAAGTAAGTATTTAGCACAAAAATAATAAGAACTTACCTTATTTAAGCACTGTAATCAGTTGCACTGAAGATATTTGAACACCCGTGAGATTTATTATGAAAATATACTAGACGCGTTTTCCATGCTCGATTCGGTGGCAGCTACTGATTTTGGGGACCGAGCCATGGCAGCCCGTGTGGTGTTAATTGCGATCAAACTTACTCCTCACGATTCGATCGCGCCGGTGGGTTTATGGCTGATATCGATATCCTGTGCAAACAACCTATCTGAAACTTCTAGCCTAAATATTACCCAAACCTGCAACCAAAAAAAAATGCAGTGTACAAAAGGCGGATTAAATGCTACAAGCATTTATTACTTCAAGTTCATAGTTACTAACGCACATAGGAAATGTCAAGTGGGCGTTCCCTGCGCGCCAACATTGAGTCGGATACGGCAGCTTTGAAGTAGTTTGAAGCGCGCCTGACGTTAGTCTGCTTATCACTGCCGTGACAGATATACGCCAACGTCAGTTGCAAAAAATATTAATATCGCTTTGAAAATGCCATATTGTACAATATAATATTGTATTGTATAATATATTGTTAGGTGGCGTGTCGAAATCATAGTACCTACAAAAATGTAGCTTCAAGCAATGTTTCATATCACAGGTGACCTTATTTTTTATACTTAGATTAAGTATCTCCTAGATGCGCTATATAGCGAACCCCGGTAAGGGATAGGCATATAAAATGTGCATGTGTGCGTCAAGTACATGGGGTGGCAAGGTGGGTAAAAAATTACCCCACTCCAATAACTAGCTATCACACGCGACTTTGACTGACGGTTAAGATTTAGAGAAACAATAGTGGTAAATGTAGGTTGCTTACCAAATTTCAGCCATCTACATGGCTTTTATATATACAGAAGATATTTACTAGAGTGGCTCCTAACACGGAAAGACCTGTTATAAAGACATGTAGTTTTTATTACAGGTTTTTCCATGTTTTGAGAGATTCCCAGATTAGTCCACCAAAATGGACTCCCTGTATTTCTAGCTAGGTAGATACCAGGTACCTACTACAGAAGAAATGAAAATGCAAGTATATGTTTACTCATTTATTTTCGGTGTACATAAATCCAAAAAAGATCCCGTCGAATGTTGACGTTTCTCCTTAGTGAAGTCGGTAAAAAATCTCTTCAGTTGATCATCATTATTTCTCATTACTAGTTACTACTTCGTGTGAAAGCGTTACTAACACAGTGACTTACACATTCATATTATTATCCTGAGTTTATTTATTTTATTTTTGCAGCATAGCTTTTCCCCAGATATTGGGTATCTGGTGGGCACTCTTATATTTCATGGCTGGTATCCCGAACCGTGGCTAAATTAAAAATACAGCTTGACTCATGGTGGCATACATAGTAAGCAACATCGTAATTTGAGCGGATAATATTAAAAACATCGGTATTTTGAAAATGATTCATTTATGTTATTATTCAAAGATAGTTGATCAATTTAATAGAACATGAGCTAAATATAACTTACGTAACGCTATCATACCGAACAAGATGAGTTTAAATGGCCAAAATGAAATACTTACGCACGAAAGGTTATGTTTTCATAATTTTGCTGGGTACGTCTTTTATACCTGATGGTCGAGCGAATTATAATCGCTATCTTATAGGGGCAAACGTATATTAGTAAGAACAGTGCACTATCATAAAATATCTGTAATATTTCTCTTATATCAAATAATTTTGTTGTTTACACGAAGTCACACTGACATAATGACTACTCTTTTGTTTGCCACAGCTCAGCTGTGGCAAACACAAAAAAGCTGGTACGCCGATAAGGACAAAAAATCTATTACTTCTCTCATCTTTCACATTAAGAAATGTATAAATGCATCCCGCTCGCACGCTGTCAGATTCGACATGCCATCCCCTTGTTTTTATAATATTGAATAAAAATAGCGAGACGTTATTTTTGACAATTTCACGTCAGTGTCAGGCTAAAGTTTTCTATCATTTGTTCAAAACACTTAGCGCCATCTTTCGTCCAGTAGCTGTATTACAACTGGGGTTGCCATTCACTAAATATAATAAGACCCTGACAAAGCTATCTTGATTGAAGTTCTGTGTAATTGATCTACCTCTATATTCAATCAGTTGTTATACATTCGAATGTTAGTAGTCAGAGCAAGAATAGTGATGTGTTGGATATTAAATTAAACTGTTCGTATTTTTTACCGCGGTATTAGAAGAATATTTTGTACCATCTTTTTGGTACCTTTATCATGTCTGGTGTTCAATAATGAATATTGTATTGTATTATTATTTCCTTTATTAAGCTATTTTCTTAAGTTTTTACAATATGAATATTAAAAGTATAATACAAAATATAAACACATTATAAAACCCTAACCTAGAGTTCCACCGGCAGCGAAGCAGGGCTCAAGCTACCGGTGGTGACAGCTACATAGAGAGGCTTCTGACGAGAAGCACCGTGTGTAATATTAAACGAATCACTACTACTACTACTTCTACATCCCATCTTATTATTATTATTATATTCCATCCTCCTTATGTTAGCCTGTATTGTTTATTATTATTATATTAGCCTGTAGTGTCCCACTTTAGCTTAGCGGGGTGCAAGGGCTACATCGGCGACTCTTAAGGGTCTTGGCTCGGAGCTTAAGATGGTATTTCTGAAGCGGTATGTGATCTTTATTCCCAGTATGCTGCGCTCCATCGTCCTTTGACTTCTGAGCATTTGTCAAAGACCAAGTTTGTGCACCATACGTAAGAATTGGACCAAATATCTTAAAATGGCTTATTTTCTTAAGTACGATTTCATAGAAACAAAAGCAGAAAATATTAAATACTAGAAATCCCTGATTACTGTTATAAGTACCTATCCCCTTCGAAATCCAAGCATTCCGGCTAATAGCGGAAAGTTGGCAACACAAATTACGTAAGTACGACAAAGTTAATAAGATGCGTATATTAAGCAATAATGGACTCTGTTCGAAAGGCTTATGGAAAGGATATTAGTTGTGTCGTGCATAGTGCCATCTGTCGTCGAGTAGCCGTACTACGATGTTTTTCGCCGTCAAAGCTATGAAAGAGACAAGGTTCCTAATTCAACTATTACTGAATGGTAATTTAAACCTTACTTTGGACAGATAGGGCAGGAATTTGCACTAATTTATTTGATGACGTACTCTCAAGTCGCTTCAAGACTAACGCCAAATCAGCAGCAAGATAGCATAGTGTTGCAGTGTAGTGATTAGTGTACAGTAGTGTGAGTTTGGCGACAGCGGTTTTCATATTAAGATCGCAAGATGACATTTCCTCCTACACTACAAAGTGTAGTTCATTCTTCCATGCTAACGCCATCTATAAAGCGCGTGTTCCCGTACACAAGTAGTACTATAGTATTTTTGCGTTTTATTCGGGATCGTTGTACCTATAAAGCCGTTTGACGATTCGCATGGCGCTGTGACAGCATGGAGCTGGCGGAGTCGAACAAAGGTGCCAGTTTGGTACCTTTGGGCAGGCTGGACGTGATCAAAGAGCTTTGCCGTCAACCGCAGCGCATTGTGGCCCGACCTGATTGAAAACTGCGTCGCGTCACACTGTCGCCGCTGAAGCCGTAACATCCTGCTACAACGCGTCAACTCTCGCAGAAATGATTATCTCATGACTGACACTCAAAATGAATCGAACCCTCTAAGTAGTCATACTTTAAACATGATATTGTTTGAATATTATTAAAATGTAGCTTCTTTAATAATGAGGAGGAATTCCTAACTACAATAACTAATAGGTTGGAGGTAACTTGTCTGATTTATGAATTAAGCGTAACTCCTTTGGATGAAGAGACAACGCAAATGGAAATTAATGTACCCTCTAGTTAAATGTTTAAAATTTAAGACATTAATGAATTAATTAGGATTCTCCCTTTCCGTGAAACAGATTTGCGTAAATATTTTCTAAGCCACACAAAGGCGCTGATGCCGCGTTAAATTACGTTAGCAGAAAAAAAAGAACTTGAATATTTTTATCCTCCTTTGATGATCAAAGTTGCCGGAGTTAATGCAATTTATTGTGTCTTTTAAAACGAGACTCGGGCGTAACGTTATTTGTAAGGTTCACCTACGACTTGTTGACATGCTTGGAAAGTGAGTGCAGGAGCGCACCGGGCCTAAGTGATTCGATACACGTTCAATATGTTTCATTAGCAAGCCGGTGCTCGCTTATTCAATCATACCGAGGAGGCACGAGCCAGCCCGTCACTCGCGCACTCCGTATAGGTAATCAATTTTGGAGCAGTAATGGTGCACAGATACACTCCTGTTTCTAAAGAAACAAACACAAACAGACAACAAAGTGACTTGAACTGTGTATGGGGTATGGGGTAGCTCTATTATTATTATTATTAGGTACTAGTTGAACCGGTGAACTTCGTACTACCCGAAGGCATTCCCATATAAAATTATATAAAATTTCATTTTATGTGTTCCTTTAGATTTTTCCCGATTTTTTTTCTTAACCTTCCCTGAATAACATTTAATAAAACAAAAAATAAACAGCCACATCAGTCCAGAGGTTCTCGAGCCTAGCCAGACTAACACATGGCAATATTGGCAATTCATCTAATATATAAAATTCTCGTATCACAGTGTTTGTAACCAAACTCCTCCCAAATGGCTCGATTCTTATGAAATTTGGAGTGTATGTTCAGTCTGAGAATAGGACGTAAACTATTTTTCATACCCAAAAAAAAAAACCAAGGCGGTACGGAGTCCGCGGGGTCAGCTAGTGTATATAGATGGTCTGCTATTTCATGAATCGCGCGAGAACAACCTATGGGGGGTTGCTCAATGGCCGTCGTTTGAAGATGGTTGACGTTTGTTGAGCTTCCCCATTTTTACTTGATTTATCTTTTATACCGTACATTTATCATTATTACCGTACACTGTTCGGCCTGTAGGCCAATTACTTGGCATTGGCGAAATTGTCTTGCACATAGACAGAAGCCATTATTTAAAGAGAAGAACAACCTATGTAGATAAACTAACATTGCACGTCAATTCATACTTGAGATGTGCTTGAGATGAAGACTGTTTCATTGTAACAAACTTAAAATTAAATATCGTTGAAGTGCCATTTGTTAATATACATTGTTTCCAATAAGGTGTTTGGGAAAATCAAATAATCCATAAAATCAAATTGTTGTCGTTATTTTTCCTTCCGTAGGCTTGGAACGCTTCCGCCGCCGTCTGAGGCGCCTCGCCCCGGCGTTGTCTGCTGTCACGGGAAATGGTAATTACCGCCTAATCTCGCCCGAAGCGCAGGCTCGGCGTCCGGATATGAACTTCCGTTATGAACAATTTACCGCGCGGAATTGGACGGCGTCCTGCATTCAGGCTCACAGGTGAGCGGCGGGCGCACGTGCCTGCACTCGCCGCCCATTCACGACGATCTGCGAATAAGTAGCGCCGACTCTGAATACGAATACTACCAAGCTTTTTACACCGTAATACCGGGGAAATTGCTTTTATATTCAATCCGAGAGGAAAAAACGTTGGTGTTAACGCCGGCTTAGTAATAGCTATGTCAGTAAAGTAGGTAGTCCATCCGGTGAACGCAATTCAGCGAACATCTAAAATAGTCCTTCCTATTTTAAAACATTAACAGTACGTTACCAGTACAGTCGTTTATCTTAAATGTTCCCATATGTTGTTACCTAATGGATTTAAATCCCAAGCCTGCAAGCCCGAAATTGTAGCGTGGGCCGAAGTTTTCATATTTACTCGACGCATCAGTGGAGTCACGCGACCGTTTTGGAGCTTTGCGCTCAGTTGCAGCGAGCGCCTTAAGTTAAAGTTGGAATCGTATTACGTTGTTGAGGATGTGGCTTGCAGATTGCAGGTGGGGCGTACAAGTGCAAATAATTTCCTAGTTTAAATGTTTTGGATGAAACTTGCAAAATTTCAAATTGCTATGTAACTGTTAAGCTTGTTGGCAAAAATAAGCGGTGACAAATAGTTGTAATAGCTTAAAGATCATCGGTAACGGTAGATCAATCGAATCTGTGGATGCAAATGACGATCGCCGTCGGATGCTAATGATCGCCATTCATCGCGATCAGCGGTGATAGAGGTGTTATTACCGTCCGAACTACACGGCTAGGCCATCTGCCCGCAAATCATCCCACCAATTCTCATTGCCGTCAATTGACAAGATTTGAATGATTATCAAATCACAGACCAATGCTACAGATGATTGAAGCGTAACATTGTCTATAGTTTACATCTGATGAATAAGATAATTAAGGTAGTAGAGTATAAATAAGCCAATTACCGATTATGTCAATCAACGAATATTTTCGGTGGTCGATAGTGCTGCATGCGTTCTGTTTTAAAATACAAGCAGCGCAGAACTTACAAATAATATGCGTGGCGTTAATAAAACGTCAAAATAACTGGCGTAATTAACTTATCATCGGATCGGCGATTTACATCTGGCGCTGAATCGGACGGTGTCGGCGAAATGCAACGAAATCGAGGAAAAAAATGATTTGGATATTCAGAGAGCGAGAACCGAATGGGCGGCCGGTTATTGTTGGCTCGCATACAGCCTCCAAATGGACGGCGCTCGTTCAATTTCGATACTTTTACAACACAATAGACGAGAGTAAGGCGTGCTCGTTCACCTGTCAAATTAAAAAAAAATCTCTTGCACGTTCAAAGTAAACTGGTAAAAGCTATCCAGAATATATGCCTATAGTGAATCCGACTTTAATAGTTCATTTGCTTTTATAAAAGTCTGAATGGATTGAAATTGCTAAGATTTGTTAGCTAGACAGAGCTAGATTTTATTTTTGTACAACAACTTTCATCACTTGGCATAAAAAATCATGTAGAAAACCCGTAAGTAAGTTGTAAAATTACAATCGCAACGACGACTGCAGAGTGGCCTGTAGAGCTCGCCGCACATTTTGCAGGTTTCGTCGACAACGAACCAATTAATGTTACGGTTACATCGTCTCGAAACCCGAATCATGTGTGGTTTCTTCAAGGTGAATCTTCTGTCTTCATATCTTAAAACGTAACGATGAAATTTAATAAATATTGTAGAGTCAATATAATTATGTCAATATGTCAATATAATATAAAATGTCATGTGGCTACAAAGATTTATGAATCTTCGAGTAAATCCATACCTTCTGCTATCTCTTTAGATAGTAGAAGGTATGGATTTTATACGGCGCGAGACTTTTCTCGCGCCTTCACATTTCAAAACGCTTATTTTTTTATTATTATTTAAAAAGTTGTTGTGTTGAGAGTGTTAGTGGTGCTTTTTAAACACATTGAAGCGTTTTGAAATGTGAAGGCGCGGAACTTTAGATATAGTAGAAGATCTCTACTAAAGTTACAGTACCAGCCATGCACAAGGCTCCAGTGATGGACACTAAAACTCATGACATATTTAAGCAATAACGTTGATATCATCTCAAATGGCCTGTCCAGGACTGGTAACAAGTATGTCCAACACTAGGTCGTTTACCTTACCACCTTTTAGCCTCTTAAGAGGGTTTATCCCTAAAGTTGGCAACGTCGCATATAGCTGTCAAATGTTTCGCTGTTTTTATTTATTTCTCAATATCGCTGAATTAAAAAGGAAGATATCATTCTATGGTTGAATGACGCGTCTCGTTTTATATTTGTTGGTTAGGCATTCAAATGATAAGATTACATTAAAATGCATGGAAACTGCGAAGGAAAGTTTTCAATAAATCTTATGATAACTGTCGCAATCCATACTTAATGTTTTATTCAACCATAGAGCGATAATTCATGTTTTCATTCAGTAATATTCAGAAATTAATGAAAACAGCAAAATATTTGACAGCTATTTGCGACGTTGCCAACTTTCGAAGTAAACCCTCTTAACAGAGTTATTATATTATCATTATCAAACACAAACAAGTCTTATATAACATCATTTTGTTACGGCTCCGCTCCGGACACATACCACTTAACAGTTTTGGATTTCTTATGAAAAAAACCCCTTCCCCGAATTGTAGTGAATGTGGCGCAGTAGAAGATGCCTTCCATAATTATCATGATGGAGTGTGTCCGCGGCGAGGCCGAGCGGCACGACTTCTTCACAGCAAGCAATTTTAATGGCGAAGTAGGTTTTTGTAATAGTGTTCTAGCCAACCCTACTTCAGCAGTGGCCAGAGCACTAGGTATACAAATTAGACTTAAGATGTATGAGAAGTAGATCTAATTAAAAACCCGACTGCGTAAAAAACTAGAAAGAAAAAACAAGACTACTTAGTTCAGTAGTAGCTAGGATTATGTTAAGTAATATTTACCGTCGCCATCAGATATATGGTAGCGAACAATAAGATCATAAATATCTGGACACAATCTTACTGTCAAGACGTTAGACTACATGCTCAGATATTTCTGATCATTCTTGCTTGCTCATATTACGTCTAATGGCGATCGTACCTACTGAGAAATGACACCATGGAAATAATTTCATGTTCGACACTAACATAAATCAAATATTGATTGCTATTGAGGAATCTAAAGATGCCTATCGGGACCCATTATTTGTAACATTTTAACCTAGATTTTAAATGAAACCTAATAATGATTTTTAAATACCTATTCAACGATACCTCACATGCCATAGTTGGTTGACTTTTATTTTTTTATTTTGTACAATATGGCGTCTGGTGGCCGCCATTTTGAATTTTGATTAATTTCATATCTTCAGTGACACTCGCGCAATTCAGACGAATCGATTGACGTATGATTCATTAAAATCGACCCACGCGTTTGATCTCTAGTGTGCCACAAAGGAACAAACATACATACATACATACATAGACAGGTAAACACATAACCCTCCTTTGCGGTGCGCAGTCGGGTAATAACCCTCCTTTGCGGTGCGCAGTCGGGTAAAAATAGAGGATAAATGTAAAGGTACGATATCATGAGGGTGGCATTATTAAAAACCCTCTTAAATAAATAAAGATTAAAAAAAAAAATAACATCATTAACTGCTATGATATTTACTAACACTTCATGATTTCGAATTACCGACATAAGTACTTACTTAGAATATGGAACAAAACTGAAACGTATTTCCATGGGGTGGTACCACCGTCTTCCCCGCAATCTGCCGCCATATAGCAGTGCTTACACTGTTGTGTTCCGGTTGGGGGTTAAGGCAGCCGGTTAAATTTCTGGCACAGAGGCATTCCATCTTAGGCATCAGGGTAGGTAACGCGCATTCGAGATCTTATGGTTTCTTAATGGGGGATCATGGGATTTCGGTGTCCATGGGCCGCAGTGACCTCTTACCATCAGGTGGGCTGTGTGCTCGGTTGCCTATACCAATGATATAAAAGAAACCTTAGACTTTCTGAACTCCTACACTACGCCGCCGTCCGCCGTAGCTTTAAGACTGTGTACACAAATTCGTTCAAGTCATAACTTGCGCGGACGCTCTGATCGGCGAAACACTAACGCACACTTCTTTACTCTCTGTGTGCGTAAGGTTCGAGCGCATTAGCGCGTTGCCCAACTAGTCTTGATACATTTTCATATACAGAATTTTCATAAAAAATGTTCTATTTTTGAAAAGTGAAAGTTGAAAATTGCTTAATTAGGTGTCATATTACATTCCACCTCGGGTTAAAGTAGGTTAAAAAAACAAGTAGCTACATAAATAAAATTGGGTTTGCAACTTTGCACATATTTTTTCCAAGTGGTAAAATCCATATTAATATTATAAATATGAAAGTAGCTCTGTCTGTCTGTGTGTTAGGCTTTCACGGCTAAACCGCTGAACCGACTTTTATGAATTTTGGTATGAAGATAGCTGGAACCCTGGGGACATAAGCTACTTTTTATCCCGGAAAAATGCACAGTTCCCTGGGGAATTGCGAGAAACGAATTCCATGCGGACGAAGTCGAGGGCAAAAGCTAGTAAATAATGATTAAGATTACTTAATGGATTACCATACTAATATTTATCAATTACTAGCTTTTTGCCGCGTGGGGACTATAGCCCAAGCCCTCTCGTGACGAGAGGAGGCCTGTGCCCAGCAGTGGGATGCAAATAGGCTGTAGTAGTAGTAGTAGTAGTACTAGCTTTTTGCCCTTCGTCCGTGTGGAATTCGGTTTTAGCGTTCCCGCGGGATCTAAGTGTTCTTCCGGGATAAACACCCGGACCCGTGTAAATCGAACTTAATATGTAGCCGGGTTCCTTCCCCGGGACTCGATTGTGTGCGCCACTCATATTGAACTCGGACTATTAAGCATCGCAAACGGATGCAGATGGCCAACCACAAGGCCGCTCAGCTCGCGGGTCAGCTAAGTACGCGCTGAACATTTTCTTTACGATAACTCCTAAGATATTCATTTAAGTTGCATGGTGTAAATGGCAATCATAAAGTGCATGAAATGCTTGAGGTGATTTCAATTGATCCAATTTCAGTTGATAAAGATTAATACTGTATACCTCGAAATAGCTTTCCATATAACACATTATGATAATAATTGTATACATTTTGTATGTGCAATGAAGTTTAAATAAATAAATAATAAATAAATAAATTATGTGGGACCATTTTTATATGGGAACAATTCCTCCATCCATACATCATTTTTTTATCACCTAAAGGGATTATGCAGCGTTTTCCATGAAATTGCGTTTGCGTTAATAAAGGATTTTTTGGAAATTCTAACAAAGTTCATTTTTCTACACTTAGTAGTTTAGAAGATACATACAAAATTTTAATCCCCTTTTTACCCATATAAAAGGGCATTTTCCAAAAAATATCTGTTATAGCTCATTTATGTCATAAAAGAAACCTTTTTGCCGAATTTCATGTTTATAGGTCTAGCGGTTTAGAAGTTACATACAAACTTTCAACCCCCGTTTTACCCTCTTAAGGGGGGAATTTCCAAAAATCCTTTATTGACGTTCATTTATGTTATAAAAGGAACATCCCTGCCAAGTTTCACGTTTTCAAGCTTAGTGGTTTAGAAGTTTCATACAAACTTTCAACCCCCATTTTACCCCCTTAGGGGGGGAATTTCCAAATATCCTCTCTTAGTGCTCCCCTACGTTTTCCAACGAACCTGCATGCCAAATTTCAGCTCTGTACGACCAGTAGTTTCGGCTCTGCGTTGATCGATCAGTCAGTCAGTCAGTCAGTAAGTCAGTCAGTTTCTTGTTTTATATATATAGATAATAAATAACTGCTTATCTGCCTGTCTGTCTGTTTCTGTGTGATTGAGTGTGTTCGTGTGTTCGAGTGTGTTCGAGTGCATTAGATGTGTCACGTCCCAGGTAAAAACTTGTTAATAAATAAAAAGGGAAACAATAACGTAGTTTATTTCAAAAACGTGTGTCCCTTATATTCTCTTTCTGGAATCAATCATTTCGGGCAAAAGACACTTCATAAAAATCCAAGAGCTTGGTTTTCATTTTCGATTCCCAAAAGGCGTCGTCTCGGGAAATTTTTGCCTTCTTAAATGGAAATTGTTGCCCTGTCCAGACCGCAAACAGACATATGTTTTTTTTGCTGAAAATAATGACATTTGTTAAATAATGACGTTTGTAAGTAAAACCATAAAAACTTAAATCTACCTAGTAAATATATAGGTACCTATGATATAGTAACATAACAAATTTATTTCTTACCTGATATGCAGTTGACCTTGGATCTGATAGTACCAGTCGTGGTTGGTATTAACGGAACCATAACTTTCCAAAAATTAATTTTCTTTTCAGCTATTGCTTGTTCAGCATCCATGTTTCTTGCCGAATATGGGCATTTAATTCATTTAATGACCGAAAAACTGTGACTTACCTTTTTACTTTTCTGGCGATAGTCAAAGATTTGAATGTGTTGCTACATCCGTACCGCTTGCGTTTGTTACCCATTTCTGAAAAGTTTAATTAATAGAAGACATTTGAATATTGTTACATCAAATCGTCTAATCACTAAATGTCATGTAATAATTAATATAATATACCGTAATTTTACATAGGTACTAACAAATACTTACAAAAGTATCAATTCGTATCAGTCGCGCTACGAGTAAGCAATGCCGACGCGAAACGAGCATTGACCTCGGTGTCGGAGCGGACGGCGCGAGCGAGCGATACGTCCTCACTCTGGGATGGCCCGGCGTGAACTGATCGTAAAACGTTTGCGCGCTCGGTTATAATGATGCATTTAAAAAACTCGTAATAAGTAACTAAAATCATTTAACGGGCAAAAAAAAAATTCTGCCTGTTAAACAATATCTGCTCCTTCATAACTTGTATACAACGTTCATAAAAACCTTTTAATACATATTAAAAAAAAATACTGAATTGGACCGATTTTGACATTTAAAAGTAGTGTCTTTTTTAAATTAAATATAACATTTTCGAAATTATTGCTCTGCGGTGCACTTTAAGACCATTTACTTTTTCAGATAAACGCATTAAATAAAATGTTATAGTACAATATAATGCTTGTTTTATACCTGAAAGATGGCTCTGACGATGTTTTTCGTAAAATACCATGGAAACATAGAGTTCTTATAAAATAACTGTTGAACAAAAAAATTTTTTTGCTCTGCAGTGCACTCAACGAAGACTTTAACTCTCCTAAACAGCAATTTAACTTCAAAAAATCCGACCCTAAAACCACGATATCGCCTTCGGAAATTCTCACGAAAACGCATTTTGTGCTTAAAATGTGTACACAGTCTTAATTCGTAGCTTCTACCACACGTCTTACGGGATACAGCGTGTCTTGTGGCGTAAGTAGGTATTTCACAATTGTAACATTTTGCATATTTGGTTATTCCTAAAGACGTACTACTGAGAGTATTCGTCTTACGAACGCGGCCTTTATGTGAGAAATCAACCTTAAACCGTGTTCATCTTAAAGGGAAATATCTTAAAAGTAAGTAATTTTCTCCTGTGGATTTTAATTAGTGAATGGATGGGCAATTAATTAATTAAGAAATGGCCTTTGCTTAATAAACAAACGGGCCATAACTGCCGTCGTCCCAGCCGCGGACCGTTACCAAGTAAAATGAAGATAACTCTGCATTTTAAAAACCATGTGAATTAATTGCTTTTAAAAGAAGTACATCTTAATTGCCGTATTTAAGAATCTCGCCCATGTGTAAAGTCTCCCTACACAACCACTACGAAATTGAAGTGTTAATACCTAGTTGATGCGAATTGGTGTGATTTGACGACAAATACATTGCATTAAATGTCTGAATTATTGCATCAAAGCAAATAAGTAGATGTCAAAGAGAAGAGATTAACAAAATAAACTTGAAAAATACCTATGATTACTTTTTGGTATCCAAAAAATGGTTCACATGGAGACTGTTATCTAAGATTAATATGTCGAAAGGAGGAATATCAGACCGATAATCAGGAAGACGGTCCACCTGATAGTAAGTGGTCGCTGTCGCATTTTTGCAATATCAGATGTGTCACCAGTGCGTTTTCCGTTCTTGAAGAGGGGGGACTGGAACTAGGTCCTTAATATTGGACAGCACAGGAGCACAGGAGACAAGAAAGTCTTAGTTCATAATGTGGCTTGTACGGCAAAAGTAGGGCATCATTAAACGAAGCTGCTGAGCTGTCAGTTAAGACGCGATTAAGGCACGCCCGAGCGTCCCCTCACGCAACAGATGACCAATTGTTCGCTCTCCCATAACGGCCGCTAAAAGTTTTCCCATTTATTCAGTGCTCATACGTCAAGGCGCAAGTAGCGGCGCGGGGGTGCGCGGGGGCGCGGCGGGGCGCGGGGCGACGCGTTCCGGCGCGATAAGGCGCGCGCCTTTGTCGCGGCGTCGGCGCACGTTTCCTCCGCCGCCGACGGGCCTACCGCATTGTTCGCCTCGTAATGAACAAACTTATTCCCCAGGCTAATGCTGCAAGCGCGCCTACTCCCGAATTCTCTTCTTATCTAGACTGAATTGTCACAGCACGCGCTGTCACCTACACGCACGGTTGACATTAATTGTCCGAAACCCATCGGCCTAGTTCTGTTTGAATAGTGTTTGCCAAGTATCAGTGTGCGAACATTAGCACAATGCGAGAGGTTGTTTGATAAGGACCCAAGTCTATTAGGCGGCGACGAAAATTTTAACCATAATTAGATGTAATGTTTGCTTTGAACTAGTTTTGATTGAATATTACGAAATTGATAGAAACATCACTATCAGTTGGAAGATCCCTAGATGCTATTAAATACATTGGCTGAAGAGTTAAACGTTAGTTCAAAATATCCAAAGCTTTCAGTCTTCATCTCAGTACAGGATCAAGATTCTCTGAAACCTGCGTAACTTTCTTGTAACAACCTAAATTTATTCTGAAACAGCACTCTAATAACAGTCCTAGTAGTAAGTATTATATATTCATATTATTACGTGCCCTGAACTTCACGTGCACATAAGTGAAAGATATAAATTAACTCATTCCATGGAATGAAATAGGGATGACGACAGGGTGAAGAAATCGAAATTCTAATTAGTCCGTCAGTCAGGTAATAAAAAAATATTAGACACGTTTTTTTTGTTTTATCAAATTAACAAAGAATGACTAAGTTAAAACGCATTAAAATTGGAGAGTGGGGTCTAACTACGTCACCGTTAGGTATAAATCGTACCTAACCGTGACGTCACGCGACATTTCAACTCAATATATCTCCGTATAAGTTTGATTAAGTGAAAAAAGAGAAAATACGTGTCCAATACTTTTCAATGATCTTCCTGATAGACTAAGGTAAAAAGAGTTGTAGTCATCCCTATTGACCGAAAACTATCTAGATACCCAGAATAAGCGGTGGTTTCGGATGGAAAAACAATAATTGTTTGGTCAAATAACTCCATTTTTGAAAAAATAACATATATTAACATATATTTTTGTAATCCGTTCATTACATTACACTCTTTATTTTGATACCCCACTCTATAGGCTTTGACAAAAAAAACATTTTTGGAAACGTTTAAAATGCCTCAGAAAGTTAGCCGTTTTGTTTTTTGCAATTTTGATATACCCAGTGTCACTTACAATTAAGACGAATCTAACGACACCTTGCATGCTAAAATCCATCAAGCCATTTGGGCTACAGAGCGTGCCAAAGAAATATACATACATACATATATACATACATACATTCATATAATATACATACTTACATACATTACACTTGAAAAACATAACCCTCCTCGCAGTCGGATAAAAAGGCAAATCACCGACTTACGTTAGTTGCTCTTATTTAAATGATGTAGGTACCTACCTAAATTGAGTTTACATATTGGTATTTATGGATTTTTATTACGTTGTTGAATGATTGCACCCATCAATTAATATTTAGCAAGCGCGGCGGCGGGGCCCGGCCCGCGCCGGGGCCGCCCGTCTGCTAAACTCTTCCCATAACCTATTATGTATTCTTTGTGGCGCCAAATTTCTTATTCATTCGAATTCATTCAAAAATTCTCAGCGAAAATAGTAGCGCTCCTATTTCAATGGCGAAAAAATTCGAGCGGCGGCAATAACTCCGGGGGAGAAAATCGCATTTCGAACGAAAGAGGGCAAATCTTTTATGTAATATGAGATTGTCATCGCGATTATTACAGGCAAATAGAATACCCCGGATCAGTAAGTAGGTTATCTGCTCGCTTCCTTTGGTCGAAATCACTTTATTGGATGTAGCGAGGTATCGTATATTTTTGCAACCGTCATCGCATACGGATAATGGCACCCGAGACAGTGGCACGAGTTCTTGCTCTCGTAAATAAACAAGTTTGCCCCAAAGCCTGCCGTTCAACAAGTGTATATTTATGTTCCACGAAGGTAATCAGTAGGTGCTTTGAAGCCGCTTTTCCCGAAAGATATGAATCAAAACTTTTGTAGAGTGTGGGGTGACGTCAATTTGCGAGAAATGCTTTTCTTTCTTGGTGAGTTGGCTTACTCCAAAATGTCTGTCACGGGTTGTTATCCACTAAGTTTTTGAGAAAACTGCGTGGAGTTATTTTACTTTTGGTCCAACTTAAATTGTCTTCGCAGTACATTTACACAGTTTTAAAGCAGTGGAAGTTATTTTAAGATTATTGTCAACTATTCTAATTAAGATTGGATTCAGGAATATTCTTGAAAGATACCACATCGAGTAAATATTACGTTGTGAAATGCACATTGTGAGCGACTTTAACGCTTCGAAACCTAATTGCACCGTGCAGTGCCGGCGCGGGAGCAGATGCGCGGAAAAATCGCACGCGTTATTAGCAGTCAACGCGCCGACGACGTATTCATATTTAAATGTCACGTTGCGTCTTACTAGCTGAGCTCATGTGCGCTTCACGGATTCGACTTGGAAATACATGTGAACGTCACCGTCATATCACGCTTCAGTGGACTATGTTTCACGAATTAGATACACATGCAACTTTAATTATGTAAGTAAGCAACTTTACGAAGTCGGGGGTTCGATTCCGGCTCACACCTCTAAGTTTACATATTATGTGCGAAGTTCAATTTGAATTCACCACTGAGGTTTTCGGTGAAGGAAAACATAGTGAGGAAACCTGCACGCATCTGCGAAGTAATTCGAAGATGTGTGTGAAGTCCCTAATCCGTTCTGGGCCCGCGTGGGGACTATAGCCCAAACCCTCTCGTGGTGAGAGGAGGCCTGTGCCCAGCTGTGGGACGAAAATAGGCTGTAGGTAGTAGTAGTAAGTATCTAAGCAACTTATTTAAGTGTGTCTATAAATTCATCAGTCAAAAAGATACCAGTTTTGTACTGTATAACGATAACTATATGAGTGCGGATTTATTTATTTGGTATCTCGTTGGCAGTTTTTTTAATAATAAAGTTAGATCGTTGATAAAAACATTTTAATTAATAAGACAGGAAAGTCTACATCGTTGTATAATAAGTATTTTAGAAATACTTTTTGTGGCATAACAATATAGGTAAATTAGTCTCACCAATAGTGTATTATACTGCATTTATGAAATGAAATATAGGTCTATTATTATTTATGTACAGGATAATGCTTAATATATATTGTTTTATAAGACTGTTTGTTTCTAAATAAATAAACAAAAAAGATCTTGTTGACTTTAAAGTTTTATTTAAATAAAGTTCGTACCTAAAGTAATTAAATTACAGTTCGGCACGTAATAAAAGTGCATTTCTTCAATGGTAAAAAAGTTTCAATTACGGCGAAGATGCTCTTTGGATGGTGAAATTTCTGAAAGCTTTAATCCGCGAAACCTTTCTGAGTATGGTATTATGATTGTCAATTTGTCAGGCAGCTGGAAGAATATCTTTTAACATTTACCTACCTATATTTACATTTAGATGTACGCATTTGACCGGAATCTTGTGTGTTGACTTTAAAATTGTTCGAGAGTTTAATATAGCTCCAAACCCAAACGAAAATTCAAACATACCGGCCAAGTGCGTGTCAGGCCACGCGCAAAGTATAGGGTTCCGAAGTTGACGATGCCCACAGTACCTTTCTAAGACTTATTACCATCTAGCTAGCCTGTGGTATGACGTGCCCGCCCGACGCCCCTGCCGCTCGAGAAAAATCATTGCTTTTTTAATCATTTCATAAGTTGGTCGACTATGACTCGTAAGTTTGTACAGTCTACTTAGCTGTGATAGTTTTCCTTTCAACTACGTTATATATGCCATAACCGTGATTTTTTTCAGCCATCCAAATACCACCATTTACCTGGCATGGGGGCGTTGTACCTGGCGTTTGTGAAATATTAAGCTTTAAAGTGATATTTTTTGTTAGAGTCGAGTGTCCCCCCCCCCCTGCCAGGTAAATGGTGATTGATTGAATGATTGAATGATTTATTTAAAAATATACAAACATGCGACTGGGGCGTCGGGCGGGCACGTCATACCAAGGCTAGCTAAGATGCTAAATAAGTCTTAGAAATGTCTGTGGGCATCGTCAACTTCGGAACCCTATACTTTGCGCGTGGCCCGACACGCACTTGGCCGGTTTTTTGAGGTCATTATGTGGCAAAAGCAAATCTTATGATTCTCTTGATTAAGGTATAGGTAGCACCCTAAACCGTATAAACTTATTGAAAAATGGAAAAAATGTTAGCGCGCAAAACAGCGGGGGCTGTAAATAAAGTTACTTTCTGGGCAAAAATTGCCCTCGCAAATTTAATTCCATGTAGGGGGCGGGCGTCGTCGCATATTTTCTTAAAAACCACGACGCAAGTCAACTAAAGAGATCGCGGAGTTTTGGCTCGAGTATCACTTTACTAAGACTAACAGGGGTTATGGGTTAACACTCGACTTGGATTTAATGACGATCCAAGTGAAAAGTAATATACTTGAGAAGTTATTTATGTGGTAAAAA
Organism: Aethes cnicana; assembly: GCA_963971205.1. Taxonomy (NCBI): domain Eukaryota; kingdom Metazoa; phylum Arthropoda; class Insecta; order Lepidoptera; family Tortricidae; genus Aethes; species Aethes cnicana. The sequence goes on along the minus strand of OZ020273.1, from coordinate 11,079,846 downwards.
TAAATACAAAAAACTTTTATCGAGGTTTGAAAACCACTAGAGCGCCAAGTTTCATCGACTGACAATCGGAATGAATAACGAAATACCGCGTAAATTGATCGCCTCCTACATTTCCCTACTACAAACATTACAAAGGGATAAAAATGTTCGCTGCAATTTGAGAGGAGTCTCAACCCCGCCCGCGCTCCGGGGCGCTAAACCGAATTTATGGTTTGAAAATTAAACTTAAATTGGATATTGCCCAGTTATTTTTTAGCATTTGCATTTACAGATTAATTACGCCGTGGTAAATTTGATGGGTTGGTAATTTAACGGAACGAAGATATTTCATGAGAATTTCTCACCAAGTAAAAACGAATTATTCATTGCATAGCAATTCGGTTTCAAGACTATAATTATTGTAAATTTCAGTAAAGGGTAGTAACATTTTATATCATACTATTATGAACTCGTTAAGTCTCAGGTCTTAGATGCGATGGCAATGGAAGGAAGGGGTGTTTAGGGCTTCAGTAATTGTTCCAATTGATCCACCTCACAATTAGCAATTGGTTACACGGAGTGCTGTTACCTCATGCGATGCATTTTGTGCGAGCTATTGATTATGCGTAAAAGCATCGTTTGCGTTTAAATCAGTGACCTATTTCGAGCGAGGCGGCGAGCGCCCGGTGCGTGAAACTAGTGCTCATTTCACGGTTTACTTAGCACGTGACGTAACTATTTAAAGCGGGGTCCTCAAAGGTTCATCTATATATTGGTAAATGCTGAATTCATGTATTGTTCCTGTCCACAGTGGCTCGCGTGGAAAAATCCCTCTCGCCCAAACGCTCTCGTGATGAGTTCTGGGCCAAGTAGTGGGATGTAAATGAATAGTAGGTATTTTTAGTAGCTTTTACACTAGATTGAACCAAAGTAGTCATTAGATGATAAATTGAAATAACAATCAAAACATATGTGAAATTCATTGATTGATAGACGTGAGAAGGCTATTTGACGCAACTGGGCCTACCCAGTACTGGGTCAGTTAGTAGTAGCTTTTACACTAGATTGAACCAAAGTAGTCATTAGATGATTAATTGAAATAACAATCAAAACATATGTGAAATTCATTGATTGATAGACGTGAGAAAGCTATTTGACGCAACTGGGCCTACCCAGTACTGGGTCAGTTTAGTAAAATATTTTTCACCTCAGCAGCTCGAACAAGTAGACTTTGCTGTCAGAAATCAGTGAGCAAAATCGTGTTTGTTTCACTGAGTGAAACAAAGTATTTTTTTAATTTGTTTTTTTTTTAGTCCATTTGTCCCATCAGGCAATCCCATCAGGCAAAGGCAAAGGCCTAAGCCATGCAGCCACAGTGTCATGTTTTAGTTTAATGTGATCAATTTACTATTCTAGATCAAAATTATTTAGTAATATACGAAGAATAAACAAATAAAAGTACCTACTTAAAAACAAAACGAATAAAAAAATTCTTAAATGTAGTGAAATCGTTCCCGCGCTTTTACTTTTTTTTCAAGTTTGATAACTGGGAATGGTCGTTTCATACTGCGGCATCTAGGTAGAAACGTTCGGATACGCGCAATGCATCAGTACCGCCGTGTATTTTTAGGCATTAAAATTATACGTTGATTTTACCTTCTGATAATCATCCAATTTTTAAAATGACTTATATTTTATATAATTATGTTATTTGTAATCATTTTAAACTAAAGTTTTAATTTAAAGTAAACTTAAAGTTTTCAAATATTACCGAATAAATTCGAAATGTATCATTGTACTAGTTTCCGAACATACGTTTAGAAAATTGCCGCCATTCTTTCATGTCAAATCATGTCGTTCTTCTTAATTTTCGACAGCTAACTTTAAAGTAATTCTTTTAAAACATGAAATTTAACTAATAATTTGAGTGAAAGGAGTGAAGAAGAAATGTTATTTCATATTTTTCGTGATGTAAGTATTCTTTGCGAGTACCTTTTATGTGTTCTCGCTACTGAGGTGAAAAATTGTATGTGCTACTCGAGAGCAATTTATTTTACTTCTCGTGCTTTTGAGTCCTTCGCTAAGCTCAAGATTCTAAATTAGAATCACTCGCTAGACGCTCGTGATTCAACTATAGAATCTTTCGCTAGCTCATGACTCAAACATGGCACTCGAAGCAAAAAACAATTTTGCTCTCTAGTTGCACAAATAACTATTTCACCTCAGCAGCTCGAACAAGTAGACTTTGCTGTCAGAAATTAGTGAGCAAAATCGTGTTTGTTTCACTGAGTGAGACAAAGTATTTTTTTAATTTCTTTTTTTTTTAATCAGTTTATCCCATCAGACAATCCCATCAGGCAAAGACAAAGGTCTAAGCCATGCAGCCACAGTGTCATGTTTTAGTTTGATGTAATCAATTTACTATTCTAGATCAAAATTATTCAGTAAGATATGAAGAAAAAATAAATAAAAGTACCTACTTGAAAACAAAACGAATTAAAAACTTCTTAAAATGAAGTTAAATCGTTCCCACTCTTTTTCTTTTTTTAAGTTTGATAACTGCGAATGGTCATTTTATACTGCGGCATCTTAGTAGTACCTAATTCTTATACTAAAATTCGAACAATATCGACTTAATTAGCTCTCTTCTTTTCATTAATTTAAGAAAAGAGGGAGAATTATATTAGGCAAATCATAATGCGAATCTATTTTCGAAGAAAAAAAAACTGACTTTGATACGTTCGGATCCGCGCAACACATCAGTACCGACGTGTATTTTAGACATTAAAATTATACGTTGAGTTACCGTCTAAAAATCTTGTAATTTTTAAAATTACTTATATTTCATATAATCATGTAATTACAATCATGGTAAACTAAAGTTTTAATTTAAAGTAAACTAAAAGTTTTCAAATATTACCGAATAAATTTGAAATTTATCATTGTACTAGTTTCCGAACACACGTTTAGAAAATTGCCGCCATTCTTTATTCATGTCTTTCTTCTTCATTTTCGACAACTAACTTAAAGTCATTCTTTTAAAACAAAATTCAAGTAATAATTTGAGTGAAAGGAGTGAAGAAGAAATGCTATTTCATATTTTTCGTGTTGTATGTAAGTATTCTTTGCAAGTAAGTACCTTTTATGTGTTCTCGCTACTGAGGTGAAAAATTGTATGTGCTACTCGAGAGCAATTTCTTTTACTTCTCGTGCCTGTGAGTCCTTCGCTAAGCTCAAGATTCTAAATTAGAATCACTCGCTAAACGCTCGTGATTCAACTATAGAATCTTTCGCTAGCTCAGGACTCAAACATGGCACTCGAAGCAAAAAACAATTTTGCTCTCTTGTTGCACAAATAACTATTTCACCTCAGCAGCTCGAACAAGTAGACTTTGCTGTCAGAAATTAGTGAGCAAAATCGTGTTTGTTTCACTCAGTGAGACAAAGTATTTTTTTAATTTGTTTTTTTTTTTTAATCCTTTTATACCATCAGACAATCCCATCAAGCAAAGGCAAAGGCAGCCACAGTTAAATCGTTCCCGCGCTTTTTTTTTAATTTGATTATGCGAATGGTCATTTCATACTGCGGCATCTAACTAGTAACTACTTCTTATACCAATAATTCAAACTATCTCGATTTTATCCGCTCTCTTCTTTTCATTTCTTTAAGAAAAGAGGTAGAATTATACTAGGCAAGTATTACTGCGAATCTATTTTCGTAGAAAAAAAAACTGAATCAGAAACGTTCGGATACGCGCAACGCATCAGTACCGCCGTATTTTTAGACATTAAAATTACACGTTGATTTAACTTCTGAAAATCTTACAATTTTCAAATGACTTATATTTAATATAATTATGTTATTTGTAATCATTTTAAACTAAAGTTTTAATTTAAAGTAAACTCATCATCATTTCAGCCGACAGACGTCCACTGCTGGACATAGGCCTCCCCCAAGGCGCGCCACTCAGACCGGTCCTGTGCCACTCGCATCCACCGCGTTCCCGCGACCTTTACAAGGTCGTCACTCCATCTTGTTGGAGGCCTACCGACAGCTCGTCTACCGGTTCGCGGACGCCACTCCAGGACTTTCTTGCCCCATCGGCCATCAGTCCTGCGAGCAATGTGCCCCGCCCACTGCCACTTAAGGTTCGCAATTCTTCGGGCTATGTCGGTGACCCTAGTTCTACTGCGGATATCCTCATTTCTGATTCTATCACGCAGAGAAACCCCGAGCATAGCCCTCTCCATTGCCCTCTGGGTGACCTTGAGCCTTCTTATGAGGCCCATCGTAAGCGCCCACGTCTCGGAACCATAAGTCATCACTGGCAACACACACTGGTCGAAGACTTTCGACTTAAGACACTGCGGTAATTTGGACGAAAAGACACTGCGAAGCTTCCCGAACGCTGCCCAGCCGAGTCGGATTCGACGATTGATCTCTTTCTCGAAGTTGGACCTACCTAACTGGACTGTTTGTCCCAGGTATACATAATGGTCAACAACTTCGAGCGCAGAGCCTCCGATTATTACTGGAGTTGGCACAACATGGACATTGGACATGATCTTCGTCTTGTCCATGTTCATTTTCAGACCAACTCGATCGGAAACTCTGCTGAGGTCAACGAGCATAGCACTGAGGTCTTCCATGGTCTCAGCCATAACTACTATATCGTCGGCAAATCGAAGGTGAGTGATGTACTCGCCATTTACATTGATGCCTCGTCCTTTCCAGTCCAGCACCTTGAAGGCATCCTCCAATGCAGCGGTGAACAGCTTCGGAGAGATTACGTCTCCTTGTCTGACTCCCCGCTGCAGTGGGATGGGCATCGTGGTCTGGTCCTGTAGTCGGACGGACATGGTGGCATTTTCGTACAAACACTTCAACACTTCGATGTACCGGTAGTCAGCTTGGCACCTCTGGAGAGACTGCAGCACAGCCCAAGTCTCGATCGAATCGAAGGCTTTCTCGTAGTCCACAAATGCAAGGCAAAGGGGGAGGTTATACTCTTCGGTCTTCTGTATAACCTGCCGCAACGCATGTATGTGGTCTACGGTACTATAGCCCTTTCGGAAACCGGCTTGTTCGGGAGGCTGGAATTCGTCAAACCTGCGCGCGAGACGGTTCGTAATGACTCTCGAAAACAGCTTGTAGACATGACTCAGAAGTGAGATGGGTCTATAATTCTTCAGCAAGGTGTTATCCCCTTTTTTGAAGAAGAGCACCACCACACTTCTGTTCCATGCTCGCGGCGTTTTCCCTTCATGGATGACGGAATTAAACAGCGTCTGAAGGGCCTTAAGGACTGGTTTACCACCCGCCTTCAGGAGTTCAGCTGTAATTCCGTCATCACCGGGGGCTTTGCCGTTCTTAAGCTGTTTGAGAGCCATACTAATCTCGTACAGGCTGACGTCCGGGATATCTTCGGTATAGTGTCGGGTTAATCTAGCTCTAGGGTCTTTAGCTGGATCAGCGACGGGTGTTCGGATTGTCGTGTATAACTGCCCATAGAACTTCTCGACTTCTCCCAACAGCTCCGGTTTGGATGAGACGATCCTGCCGTCTTCGGTCTTCAGCTTTGTCAATTGGCTTTGGCCAATAGACAGATCTTTGGCAAACACCTTCGAGCCTCTGTTACGCTCAATAGCCTTTTCAATACTGTTGGTATTGAATCGGCGTATATCACGCTTCAGAGACTTCGAGATCTGCCTATTGAGCTGCCGATAATGACTAGCGTCACCTGAAGACTGCAGAATCATCTCACGCCTCACCTCCATGAGCTTTAGGGTTGAGTCTGAGATTTTCTTGGTTCTTGTACGGCGGGTCTTGAAGAACTTGGACCCAACCGTATGGACAGCTTCCACAAACCCGTCGTTGTAATCGTCCACGTCGCTTTCTAGGCAAGCAAAACGGTTTTGGAGTTCGAGCTGAAAGCTCCCGGGGTTTTGGAGCTGGGTCGGTGCCGGGCGGAGCGTAGACTTTATCAGTCGAGATCTCTCAAGCTTCACTTGGATATTCAATGTGCCTCGTACCATACGGTGATCGCTCCCGGACTTAACCGAATTGATCACTGAGACATCATTGAATATCTGCTTCCTCGTCGACATGATAAAGTCTATCTCATTCCTCGTTACACCATCAGGGCTCATCCAGGTCCACTTTCTGTGCTCTCGTTTCCTGAAGAAGGAGTTCATCATATAGAGTCCCTCCTTCTCCATGAAACCAGCCAGTAGATGGCCCCGGTGATTCCTACGCCCTACTCCAAATTGCCCCACTCTCAGCTCTTCACCGTCTCGTTTGCCCAATTTCGCGTTGAAGTCCCCCATAACAACTGTGAAGTGAGTTTTGGAGCTATGCATGGCTCTAGAAATGTCCTCATACATAGCCTCCACCTCATCGTCGGAGTGCGTCGAGGTCGGAGCGTAAACCTGTATAACCTTCAACGAATATCGTTGGGTTATTCTGAGTACAAGGCACGCTACCCTGGTCGACACACTCTCGATCTTCACCACATTGTTTGCGAGGGACTTGTGGACGATAAACCCGACACCTCCCTGGGACTGTTGGTCGCCCTCCCGGAAATAGAGCAGGTTACCGGACTTCAGGGTTATCATGTCCTCCCCCTCTCTCCGGACTTCTGATAACCCTATGATTCCCCAACGTAACCTGCTCAATTCTTCCTCCAGTTCCAGTACCTTTTCGTCAGTCCGCAGCGTACGGCAGTTGTATGTTGCCAGGGCCAAGGGTCTTCGGTTTTGGTAGCCGGGTCTCTTCCGGAGATTAACTTTAGCACCCCCTGCCCCGCCGTAACCATGGCCGCTACCGGAGCCAGGAATAGCGGGGCCGCCGGGGACTGGGGGTCTGGGTTTATTTTGTGGCCTCATGTTACCAATTTTATCCCTTGGGGGGGGATTGCCATAGTCGCCACGCTTGGCAGGCGGGTTGGCGACCGCAGTAAGATTTGCGTAGTGCGCGGAGGACGCTGCTGCCCATCCTCCGGTTTTTCCCTTATTCGCCTCTTACGAAACCCACGGGAGGAGATGGGGTGGTGCAATTCTGACCCGGCACCACACGGGGGAAAGTAAACTAAAAGTTTTCAAATATTACCGAATAAATTCGAAATTTATCATTGTACTTGTTTCCGAACATACGTTTGGAAAATTGCCGCCATTGTCTTATGTCAAATCATGTCTTTCTTCTTAATTTTCGATGACTAACTTTAAAGTAATTCTTTTAAAACATGAAATTCAAGTAATAATTTGAGTGAAAGGAGTGAAGAAGAAATATTTCATATTTTTCGTGTTGTAAGTATTCTTTGCAAGTACCTTTTATGTGTTCTCGCTACTGAGGTGAAAAATTGTATGTGCTACTCGAGAGCAATTTCTTTTACTTCTCGTGCCTTTGAGTCCTTCGCTAAGCTCAAGATTCTAAACTAGAATCACTCGCTGAACGCTCGTGATTCAACTATAGAATCTTTCGCTGGCTCAGGACTCAAACATGGCACTCGAAGCAAAAAATAATTTTGCTCTCTTGTTGCACAAATAACTATTGTAAATATTTTCGAGTAGCTATTTATTGTGATGTTCTTACGCTAATTATATTGTCGGTTGCCAATAATGATGATTTTCAGTATACTTGTGGTACCTACATTTTGCTTGGGAAAGACACATATTTAAATCTAAATAATCATAGATACCTATATGTATTTAACAGGTAAACAATGCAGGTCAGCTCGGCTGGTTGTGGCGAGTCTGTCGGCGACGCGGGGCCTGTCAGTGGACATGACAAGGCTGTGCAATCCGGAAAATAGGTACTTACTGTCACTGGTCCTCTAGTCCAGTCGAAGAGTTTTCTTTGAAATAAGAATAAGAATGGTTTATTCGGCGTAAAAAGAAAATAATTACACTTTATAAAAACAAAAATAACGATCAGCCGAAAGCGCTCCACAGCTCAGAATGATGCCGTGGCTAGGGGCCCCAACGCTGGTTTTCAGCTGTAGCTTAAAATAAAATAAATATTTTTGGATTTGTGTCTGCCCCGAATAGGATAATAATGATTAAAATATCAAAAAAGTGCACGCAAAAAAATCATGATGATTTTAAATAAGCTTGTAAATTCGCTTGACTGTTACAGTCCATTTACACAGTGTCAAATTTTGGCATATCTTTGGATCTACTAACTAGTGGATCGGTACGAAGTTGGCCGGGTCAGCTCGTTTTAAATTAAATTTTAAAAAATAACTGCTTTAATGTTTAGGAACGGAACAATTTTGTTGCCCTTCCTCCTACAAAAGTAATGGCAAAGAAAAAAGAGGTTACTGTTGAGATTACTTTTGTACAGCGTGTTGACACTGTAGGCTTTTATCACCCTTTTTAAAGGGGGAGAAATCTCTGACACATATTTAAATAGGCAAACAATAGAGCCGTGAGAACAAACACGATAAAAGGGATGAAAAAAGTTTTACTTTTCTCAATGTATCTCGACAACAATAAATCTGGAGATTAAACATATCCAGAAGATGTTTATTGAATCGGATATAAAATTAGAACCTTACATATTATACGTGCCTAATGCCTTAATAATTAAAAAAAGGCAGGCAAGCATATTTTTCGTTAAAATGTTACTTAACTATATAGTACCTTGCAATAATATTAAACTATTGCTCGAATCGGGCCGGCTCGTCCGGGGAAGTACCACCTCTCACAGAATATCGGCGTGAAGTAATAGTTCGCTATTGCGTTTCGTACGGTGAGTGAGAAGGCCGGGGGCCTCCCTTCTTCTCTATCCTTCTATCCCATCTTCCCTAATCACATGTCCCCTATCCACCCTTATCACATACGCTCTGTTCTCCTCCCCTTTCGAGATCGGCAACGCATTGGTGATGGCTCTGGTGTTACAAATGTCTATAGGCGGCCGGCAGTGACCACTTACCATCAGGTGGGCCGTCTGCCTGTTAGTCGATAATATCTAATATCTTCTTACATAATAATAATAACATTTAACAATTTTAATACCATTATTAGGATCTTCTGCTTTAGCTTTTACAAAGAATTTCGCTAATTAGAAATACTCTTATAAATAAGTTGAAGTTCCGGAGAAAGTTAGCACCGGAAAATTACGAGTTGCGATTTACTAGAACGGCGGATAGTCCGTAAAAGCGTCGGATTACGAAAATGATTTCGCTGAACAACCGTGAAACAAATCTCACCGTACAAACGAGTAACCGGAGCCGGGAAGATGACACGCCATATTTTAAGTATCGGAGGAAAGTCGACACGAGACGACGCGACACCTCCGCGAGGAGACAGGTGTTCTCCTCCCGGAGGTTCCTTCTTCCACCTTCACCGCCCCTCTTTATTGATATTAGGTACGGTCGGCGCATTAAGCACTCGACGCGATGTGTATTGGCTTTCACATGAGGGCCGCTCGAATAAAACTAGGATAGAGGATCGTGCGTTCCAATAAAAATGTTACGGCCAATTGTTTGGTCCGCTACGGTAGTTTATATTGCAGCAGGCTGCATTAAGTGGACGGGTAAATACCATTTATTATGAATATGGGTTGGCATTCCGTTAAAATACGATGCAAAAAGGTATTCCGCAATTTATGATGAAAGTTCGTGTGGAAACTAATGATTTAAATAAAGTTTCTTTCTTGGTCTAATTCATTAGACAACTTGCTAGTCTAAGAACGATATCATAGAAAGAGTTTTTATCTCGATAGGATTTACTTTATAGCCATAGTATTCATAAGTCGGGGGTGAAGGGCGGTCGCATTGTCGCCGTGCTATAATGAGAGAGTTTCTCGTTACGTATAAGATATTTCTATGCATCGCACCGCACGGTCACTATCCAGGATTGCCGCCCGTAATTGCATCCGGTCCAATTGCTTCCACCAAATTGCCACTAGCGATCCACTACTTCCTTACCCACAAATTACTTGTATTTTTTGCTGAAAAGCAACCTTCAGAAGCGTATGCCAAGCTAAGTGGCGTCTGCGGCTACAGGTTTCTTAGTTCCCAAGTTGCGGGCCGCTTCTACGTCCTGCAGGGATAAAAGTTTACAGCAAGTCGACCAGCCGCAACGCCTCAACTGCCAAACTTGCCTGCACTTTAATTAGGTTTCAATCTTCCTGCCTTTATTAAGTCACCTAGGTAAGCTGCCATTCAAGACATGTTAAGTCTCAAAATAAAAGTGTAACTAATCTTATCGCAAAATATTGATTGTTCATATGGATAATGAGTTTTCACTTACGTATAGTGTTCACCGTATATTATTTAAGCGTATATATTTAAAATTAAATATTATCCTATATAGATTCTTGGAAAAGTCGTTATTTTATTAAACGCATGTACTCAGTAGTGATGTTGAAATGAGAGAAGAAAACTGTATTAAAGAATATTGGCTTTATCTCCGTGTACAAGCTATTCGGGATTTACCTGTAGAGCCGTTTTCAATGGATAGCGCGTAATAAGCTCAACGACGGGCTATTACAGCGCTATGAGAGAAATTCGTACCGGCGGCTGCCTACAGGTATCAGTGAGTGCAACAATATTGGAAGAGTGGCGAGATTGGCTCCAGAGCCCACACAATTGCAATCGATTAGGAATAGACGTGGACCGGTCCGCAAATTACAACAATTGTTCGTTCAATGCACCGTACAGCTGCACCTGATAATTTTCAAGAAAAATGCTGTGCATCCAATATTAAAGGGGTATTTTACTATATGGTACCTACACACCTAACTTTAATGAACCATGTAATGATAATGAAGTACATTAATTCGAATGGTTTTAATTAAGAATCCAAATCCAGCATACGCCTCTCCAATCTCTCTCCATTTAGAGCGGTTGTCCGCTCCCTTCATCCAGACTAGTCCTGTTGTCGCTTTCAAGTCATCGGACCATTTGGGCAAGAGGTCTGCCGACACTTCTCCTATCGACTCGATCGCGCAGCGTTAACCCGAGCATGACTCGCTCCATGTTACGGTGCGTCACCTTAAGCTCGTGGAGCAACCTATAGCAGTTAGTGTCCATGTCTCACAAGCGTACGTCATAGCCGGTAATATGCACTATCCAGTATTAGTTATGAAAAAACCGAGTCACTATAATAATATGCATCTTCTTTACCTACTAAGTAAATCCCTCCTTGGATACATCTTTATCTATCTAAGTACGACCAAAGAATCATTGAAAGTTCTATTGCCAAGTTCGCAGAAGCAACATAAGTTGTTAGTCTTTAAATCAACAAGTCCTTTTCTTTGCGGAGATAAATACAGTGTCTAATGGCCCTATGTTATTTCAAGTGGCGGCCGGCCGTAAGACCCGCTGGGCGCCGCAACCCGAACTTGGACTCTATATTAGACGTGTCAAATAGGGACAGGGAGATCCCTTATGGCTGCGCTCACGCGTCGCGGCGTTGCGACCGAATAGATTTAAAGTTCAACTTGAGCGCTGTGACGCGTGAGCGCAGCAATAGGGAATCTCCCTATCCCTATTTAAGACTTCGAATAGAGCCCCTTTGCGACTTTGTTGCAGGAGCCCTCGACTGTTCAGGGCGGTGTATCAGTTAGCTCCATCTCCACTTTATCGCTTCAAAACTGGCACTGTATCGTGAAATTGTCTATTAAATCTATACGTGAGTAATCCACTTGAGGTATGTTGCTAAGCTGAATAGCGGTATTTCAGTTAAAAGGTTATTGACCACTATGCGCCGTGATTTCAGAAGTTGTAAAGCAGCATTATTGTGGTTAGGATTTCGCTGAACATACCGTGCACAAATGAACAATGATTGCCGGGCTACAATGAGCTTAGTGGACACTATTATAGTCAATCATTGTCATATTCCTGGTCACTTTTAATATCTTTTTGACTAACTCTGTCCTCAGTACCAAGATTATTATGATAGTTTAATTCCCAAAAAGTTAAAGAAAAGGGCTACAAGGTAAACATTTTTGGGACGACAATCGTAGTTAGTTGTGACCGTTCGTTAGTTATTGTTCTATGTAAAGTAGAACATGTCATCATCCAAATACTCAACTTATCTAACCGGAGTTATGGACTTCCTACCTAATCAAATCAACGTAATCTATGAGGCCACAGGCTGTCACTGTGCCCGAAATGAGATCGCTGAGATTGTTACATTATAATGTTGCCAAATTTAATTGAATAAGGCTCGCTTACATTTTATGATGCGGCGTGGCGGTGGGCTAAAGCCACGGCGTTAATCTGCTACGTAAAATCAATTGCCAAAAATTGTATTTACCCCAATTGCGGGTAACCGACTACAAACCTTAGTTGAAGGGGTTAAGTTATCTTTTCCTGGATAAGATTCCCTATAAAGGAGAATCATATCAAAGTAAATTATTTCCTCGTTTGCCTTCGTCTACGAAAGTACATATCTCTCGCGCTTACGTGTCACCGATCACGTACTGTAGGTATTGGCGAGAAGGTTTATTTTTCTGTGGTAGAGTGTGGAGCGGTATTTTATTGAGAAATTTATAGAGCGGCGTTTAAGAGCGTCACACCGCGAGCCGCGCCGCCGCGCTGAAGACATAATATCTAGCTGTCCCTTTATTGCTTGCCTCAAATTAATGTCTCGACCTCACCGCGGAGCATTTCTTACTTTGTGGAAACGTTTAACTTAGGTTTTATTACGTAACTAAATATTTTTTCAAGGATATAAACCTGACCGACTATTCCTCAGATGATGAAATATCGCGTGGAGCAATTAGTAGATAAAAGGTACCTTAATGAGCAAATATCCCCACAGCAACTTTACTGTTGGCAGGAATAAAACATGTTTTTCTATACATTGTCTCAAACTTTCGCGAAACACACTCATATTAAACACACTATCAACGGGACTTAATCGCGTAAATCGAGCGTATCGTCGAGGTAAAATATAAATAGTTTTTACGCGATTAAGTCCCGCTGATAGTGTGTTTAATATGTTTTTCTATGTTTGTCTACAGAAGAAACATATTAACAAACGTTAGTTTGTTAATATTATGCTATTTAGCTATGTTCTTATGTAAGTGAATTTATGTAATTCTTTATGAGAATAAAAATGTCTTTAACCGTAGAAACCTGCAATTATTCCCTAGCTTGTCAGGCGTTTTTTCACCATATTCATAAGACTTTAAACTAGCCATCTTTCGCAGTTTTTTTTTGCACATATTATTCTAGAGAAAATGGTAAACCTATCTATCTGTCTCATAAATGCTTGTTTTTCCGCGTCGCTCCACTTAGCCAAATTGGACAATTTGGTTACAATACAATATACTTAGGCGAGGCGAAAATTCCGAAAGTTGTAAAGTACAAAGGGGGATAGTTTGTCAGTGTTTTGTCCGGCGAGTAATTTTCAGATTAGTTTGTTCAGTAGCTGACGCCGCAAACATGCGGCTGATACCTAATGACGCCGCGCCTTGTTGGCTCACAGCGAGCTTCATGAATTCTTGCCGCAAATTACGTATTAGTTTAGTTGAAAATATAAATATCTTCTTAAAAACTATTTCCTACATGAATGTGGATATGTATTGATGTTTAGAGCACACCTCTAAATACTCTTGAGTACCCATCAGGTTCAGAGATAGTATAAGCGAAGGTACACTCCTAGTTCTACGTATTTTTATTTGTATGTCCACTTCCTTTGCTTTCTTTTCCTATGCATTTTATGTTTATTAGTTCTTAAATATGTAACTTTGAGCCCTATTGTTTTTAATATATTATACATACTAATATTAATAAAATTTAACTCTGTCTGTCTGTTATCTCTACACGCTAAAACCGCTGAACCGATTTAAATGAAATTTGGTATGCAGATAGTTCGAGTCACGGAGAAGAACATGGGCTACTTTTTATACCGAAAAAACGCACAGGGATGCTACGAGTATAACCGAATTGAACACGATCGAAGTTGCGGTCAAGAAGATTGTACAAAATATATAAAATCAATACTGTAAACAGATTGAAACCGATGATGTTAAAAGAGACAGACGCCGCCCAGATGTTTATTATCAGTTTCGCTCGCAATAAATAAAGTCGTATTATATTCTTGAGCGAGCGATCTTGTCGGTCTATAAATCATTTTTATTGTGCTGTCGAAGGGTCCCGGTAAAGTGGAGTCGGAGGTTAAATTGGGTCGACTCCTCAATAAATAGATATCGATTCACAGTGCAGACGCAACGGCGTTAATCGTGGATGAGTGCCTAGCTTGAGTTATTATGCATAATTTATTGTAATGATACATTAAAATAGAACAACATTGATTATTAAGTTTGAACCAGGGAAAAGAGTCCAAGTTGTTTTGAAATGTAAATTATTTTGTAATTTTCAGATACGGGATAAGTATCTGAAATTTTCTATTAAAAAAAAGAATGTTCTTCGAACGGCACGTGCACCGATATGTACGGAAAACAATGAAACTTGGGTTATTGCCGTCAGTTGATTCGTGAAATGCAGCTCATTTCTTTCTTTTCAATGGTAGAAATTCTAACCTTTTTTGTTAAAGATACGTGACTTTTTTATGATATTATTGTCTATTAGATAAAAAAAATACATTTAAGAATAATTGAGTAAATCGTCTTCTCGTTGGGCTATATCATAGCCAGCTAATATACTCGTAGGTGCCTTTATAGGCGGCCCATTCAGTTTAGCTAAAGGTGATATACGGCGTCGTTTTAATAAGAGCAGTCCGGTATAAAACTGAGATATAGAGGAGGTTATTTGGTTTCGCAGGCAATAAAGCGGCATTCTTCGAGGACAATGAAAAGTGCAGGCTGCACCGTGCGAGCGTTTCACCGTGATTCGGACCACTGGTCGACGGCTAAGTCGACTATTGCTAAGTTACTGCAGCCAAGGCACCGATAGCCTGCCAGGCAATTTTATGATGTTGACTCAATCCACAAAATATGTACTTACCTACATCAATATACTCTGACGGGAAAGTAACTACTCACCAGGCAGTAAGTAAAGAGTATCAGAAATATATTAGTAGTAATTTATAATTGACAATAACAGCAGTCTATGAAATAGGAAGGCGCAGGTCATCAAAGTAAAGTGCAATTGAATAAGGTTGGGTCTGTGGCGACAAACGGTAGGTACAAAGGCGACGCGACTAGCTCGTTATCCAGACCGTTGCGGCAATCAGCGGCGACGAACCGACTCGAGGCGAAAATCTTATCAGATCTCAACGGGAAACAGGCGAATTTGGTTTCTCCAATTTATAATTATACAACAATTCCGCTTCAAACAAGCCCCCGATAATTTTGTAAACGGATATCCGCTCGTTGCAGGCTTAAAACAATTCGCGTAACGAGTATTGCACTGGTAAGCTCACCATAGCCGTATTTTTGTTTAAGCGATTCCAATAAGTGTACGCACGGTTACCTTTATTGCCGGGATTAAGCGACGTGTGCCGTACGTCGGGAAATCTTAAAAATCCTTTTAAATGTTTCTCTCGGGTCGTCTTATTAAGCGAACCTTAGTAATTGTGGCAGACTTACAAAGTTAAGCGGTCGGCGGTAAGCCGCTCGCTCGCCCACGAATGCTCATAATCGTTATTTCGTCTGCGGACTTTATAAAATGTAACCGAGGCCGACCAGGCGTACCCGGCTATGTAATTATTAGCCCTTAGGGGAGTTCTTAGTTACTCTTAGTATGTGCTAGTTTAAGCTTTAACCTGAAACTGTTTTAATTAGATCGTCTAGAAGAGGTTATAATTCTGTAAGGGTATGGCTTGGATTCGAATGTCGCGTGTCGGTATCGTGGGTGTCAATACGGTCGGCCAGCGTGTCGTGATGTCATTATGCGGCCCGGTCCCCCGGGAAACCCTGCATTGGCTGATCTCTGCAGATCCGTAGAAGCACTGATTTGAATTTATAATAAAATCTCTGTGTGACAAGAAATACCTACCTACTGATTTTTGCCTTTTTCTTGATTGTATAGATCTGAAATAAAATATTTACTTGTTTTTTCCCTAGTATTTAGCTAGGATAGGTACGAATGCCAGGCAAGTTGATAGGAATGTTTTGTATAGTTTACATTATGTAATTGAGCGGGCTAGGTTTTTTAAAGTCACCTAAAATCTTATAATTGGCTTATTTTTAGTGACTTTGGATCGAATTAGCTGCAGTCAAAATAGTCCAAACCATTTTCTGGACACATATTGCTGGAAATGCTTTATCAACGGCAGCGGTTACAGGGCTGGGAGCCGACACGTTCATTTTGTAGTCAAAGGAAGTGTGAAATGTCGAAGTTGTGGAATGGCGAGTGGGAACGGAGCAGACACGGCCTATTCACGTAAACGTCGCGCGACGACAATAGCCTTCGGTGGGAGGCGAATCCGATCAATCAAGTCCGTGCATGCTCTCGAATGCTACCGCTAAACGCTATTGCGGTGCTGAATACTGACTGATGCTATTATAGTGGCCGAGGTCTCAAATTGATACGTATTATTAAAAAGGGATAACCATTCAAATTCAAATCATCCCACTATCGTATAGAAATACCGTATTGTTTTTTTTTCTTTAGTATTCTCAATGCTGCCAATGATTGCGCTATGCCTTGATTACGTTATTAAAAAACCGGCCAAGTGCGTGTCGGGCCACGCGCAAATTATAGGGTTCCGAAGTTGAGGATGCCCACAGTACCTTTCTAAGACTTATTAGCATCTAGCTAGCCTGTGGTATGACGTGCCCGCCCGACGCCCCTGCCGCTCTAGAAAAATCATCATTATAAGTTGGTCGACTATTACTCGTAAGTTTGTACAGCCTACTTAGCTCTGATAGTTTTCCTTTCAACTACGTTATATATGCCACAACCGTGATTTTTTTCAGCTATCCAAATACCACCATTTAGTTGGCAGGGGGGGGGGGACACGTGACTCTAACAAAAAATAGCACTTTAAAGCTTAATATTTCACAAACGCATCACTTAATCAAAAAATGGTTTTAACAAACCCACAATATTTTTTTAAGACCTATTCAACGATATGCCGCACCATGGGGTACGCAAGAAAAAAAAATTACATCCCCACTTTACAAGTAGGGGAGGTACCCTATAAAAAAATATATTTCAAAATTTTATTGGACCACTTTGTCAGCGTAACTAATATGAATATTCATGCCAAATTACAGCTCTCTAGACCTAAGCATCTCCGAGCAATAGTGCGGACAGACGGACGGACGGACGGACGGACATGGCGAAACTATAAGGGTTCCTTGTGGACTTCGGAACCCTAAAAAATGAGTAGGGAACGGTATTTCCGTCTTGTTTTCCTGAGTTTCAAACTTTCATGTTATAACATACTCGTATCCCAATTTAATATTGGCTGAAGGAAAATCTGCCCAAGTACTTGAATATCATTTAACTTGTTTTGAAAGGTAAGATATAAAATTACCATCGTCATTTTATTTGGCTGTCGAGCCTGAAAAAGTTTGATTGGCTTCAAATCACAGAAGTCGGGAGTGGAAACTCATTAAAAGTAGATAGAGTGACGCGACACCAATCAGACGTGAGTCGCAGGTATGTTTTGCCGTCGATATTAAGTTGTCCAACGCGATTACCAGTTCATATGCGCAGTTGATTGCCCCGGCTCGCCAGGAATCGGGCGGAGTGTAGGGGGAATTGTTTCCTGAACAATTTTAACTATCGAACTACCGGGTGGTCGAATGATGAAAAAAAAGTACCTAAGTACTAAAATTACGCAGCGGTGTTGCCTGCACAGCTCGTGAAGAAATAAGGAACTTTAATTTTCAAATATTAATTTTAAAGTTCATACCTATTATCAATGGGATTAAGCTTTACTTGATTGAAGTGAGAAATAAGTTACAACTTCACTGTCATGCCATGATTTAAAATATAGCGCTTTGATTTTACAATGCAGCGAGTAGGCACTAGGTTTGAAACCGTATATAAGTAATATACACGGTGGGTCAGAAAATATGGCAAAGATTTATCCCACCGTATCGGCTATCGATTCTAAGTATATTGTATAGGTCTTTATTTTTTTTTGAGTTGGTAAAAAATAAAATTGTATATGGGATTGGTTGTGTGAATGTATAGTAATATAAGTAACATTTGATAGATGAGTGTTCGTCGTGTTCTCGGCTCCTTTGACCTTTTTTATTTCAATGACATCCAATAGACTATCCTCTATAGAAAAAAATATAGCACTAACCTGTAATGAAACCGTGTGGACTTCGCGAAAGTCGTTCGAAAAACTCTGAAATTGTGTTCATGACGTAAATTTCAAAGCACTCGCGGCTCGCAGCGTTGTTTTGAACGTCATTGAAAAACTAGCTTTGTGGCGACCGTCGAGCCGGCCGTTACATTACGCGATGACGGGCGGCCGGGCACTCCCTTTGTTGTGTAGCGATACGGTTTTGTATGCACGTTATTTCTACGCTGCCGTTAATTGATAAGCTGCGAATGGTGTGTGTACTGTATTCTATGTATTTTTAACCCCTGACACAAAAAAGGGTGTTGTAAGTTTGACTTGCGTATCTGTATTTGAGTGTCTATTCCCTCGTAGCTGCGCAACGAATGAAACCATTTTGAGATAGTTTTTTTTTTGATTGCCTAGTGGATTAACCTACCCCCTCTCATGCAGGAGATCAAGGGTTTGATTCTGGTGCCCACCTCTGAGTTTACATTTGTGCGAAATTCAATTTGAATTTATCACTGAGTTTTTCGGTGAACAAACATCACGAGGAAACCTTCGCGTATCTACGAAGTAATTCAAGGATGTTTAGGAAGTCCCCAATCCACACTGGGCCTGCGTGGGGATAGCCCATGTGGCCCATACCCTCTCTTGATGAAATGAGCTGTGCCCAGCAGTGGGACGTAAATAGGCTATTGAGGTGGTAGTGGTAATGGTTTAATGAGGTGAGATAATAAAGTGTTCTTATTCTGTATTTGAAGAAAAGTAGTGAGCGATTTGAAAATTATGGCTCTTTATTTTGCAATTTACCCACCAATATGGGGTCTATATTTAAAATTGATTTCACCAAATTAAAGCTTTAAGAATCAGTCCAGTAGTTTCGTAGCAAATTGGGTGTGACAGACGGACGGACATATACACCAGTGATCCTATACCACAGTTCTATACCTAAGGGTTCCGTTTTTACCTTTTGTGATACGGAACCACATATTAAATAAAAAATTGAAAACCTCCTGCAAACTTCTTTCCATCCATTCATCCATTCACTAGGGCCTACAGCTGGACACAGGCCTCCTCTCGTCAAAAGAGGGTTTGGGCTAAAGTCCCCACGTGGGCCCAGTGCGGATTGGGGACTTCACACACATCCTTGAATTAAGTACCTACTTCGCAGATGCGTGCAGTTTCCTCACGATGTTTTCCTTCGCCGAAAAACTCAGTGGTAAATTCAAATTGAATTTCGCAAATAAATAATTTCAGAGGTGCGAGCTGAATTCGAGCCCCCCTCCCCCCCGACCCTCGGCTGCAATTTATTATTTATTTAAACTTCATTGCACATACAAAATGTATAAAATTTACAAACTGGTAAATTAAATAGGTCGTAATTAATTAAGTGGAGTAGACTATCAAGGTACGAAGTTGATACCAAAATCACGCGAGTGCTAATCTTATTAAAAGTATGAAATTGACGACACAAATGTGCATATTTTGAGAACTTTTCTCATTTTTACATGGATGTCATCAACAAAATCAAAATTCGCAAATTAATCTAATTTTTATTCTGATGATGTTACCTATGAGAAAATCAGGAATCTCCTCAAAATAGGTTTATGTCTACGGTTTCATCATTTACTAAGGTTTGCACGCGCCTGATTTTGTTAGCAATTTTGTGAATACATTGTAAATTCTGTTTACGACCTGATAAAATAATGTGTGGAAACTGTAGCCGAAAAAAAAACATCTCCAGACCTCGAAAAATGCGAATTCGGTGTCAAGTAAACCGACCTCAGGCAATGACAATCTTCTCCTAAACTTGCTATCGATATCGCAATTTTTCAAATTTCTATAATATATTTATAGGGAATATTAATAATTCATTCTGAAAATATGTAGTGTCGTCCTAAAGTCCTTCGGTCAGACAGGTGAAAATATTAATTTACCTGCTTAGTTCTTAAAATTATTTAATAATGGCTTTTAAATATAGACATTTTAGGTATCTACAATACAATACAAATACTCTTTATTTGAACACCACACAATAGAGAAAAAACCGGCCAAGTGCGTGTCGGGCCACGCGCAAAGTATAGAGTTCCCAAGTTGACGATGCCCACAGTACCTTTCTAAGACTTATTTAGCATTTTAGCTAGCATGTGGTATGACGTGCCCGCCCGACGCCCCTGTCGCTCGAGTTGGTCGACTGTGACTCGTAAATTTGTACAGCCTACTTAGCTGTGATAGTTTTCCTTTCAACTACGTTATACCGTGATTTTTTTCAGCCATCCAAATACCATCTTTTAGCTGGCAGGGAGGGGGACACTCGACTCTAACCTATAGCACTTTAAAGCTTAATATTTCACAAACGCATCACTTAATCAAAAAATGGTTTTAATAAGCCCACAATATTTTTTAAAGACCTATTCAACGATATGCCGCACCATGGGGTACGCAAGAAAAAAAAATACATCCCCACTTTACGAGTAGGGGAGGTACCCTATAAAAAAATATATTTTTAAATTTTATTGTACCACTTTGTCAGCGTAACTAATATGTATATTCATGCCAAATTACAGCTTTCTAGAACTAAGCATCTCCGAGCAATAGTGCGGCCAGACAGACGGACGGACATGGCGAAACTATAAGGGTTCCTTGTGGTCTTCGGAACCCTAAAAAGGACAGAACAAAAAGATCAGGAAAAAATGTTGTTAGGTATACAGTAGGCGGTCTTCTCGCTAATAGAGCGATCTCTCCCAGACAACCTTTGGGTAGTGGATATCAAGTAAAAGAGATAATTTGGTAGGCGGTGCTCGTAATGGTAATCTACCTAACTTTAAAACATTTTTTAAGTGCGGTCGCTTCCATTATGAAAACTCTAAGTAATAACCCTGAATAATAATTTATTAACAAACATGTAATCCAATTCAAAGAGTAAATATTTCAAATATATTTACATATTTGCGAGAGACTAATCCGCGCTGGTAAAAGGTCAGGCGAGGACGGCTCACAGACGATCGGCACACGCTCCGGCCAAATTACAATCCTTTGAAGATTAATGTTCTATCCAAATTTAATACCGCGGCCAGGAAAGCACCACCAGGCCTGACTCGGGCCTGTATTCAATCTTCAGTAAATACATCATATTTACGTATCAATCAAATACCTATAATGGGATATCGCGGCGTTCGCGCTGACTCATCACCGGTCTATCAATGTCACACGATTCAATGAATTGTGCGATTTTTTATGATTTATAACATATTTTTTTTACAAAACGTTAAAAAATATTAGTATCGTGTAATAAAGTGTCGTTACAAGTAAAACAGCCCATTATGCATTCAGCTAAACGAACTTCCGAAAATATTTCGTGGGCACATACAAAATTTGCAAAGTTTAAACTTTCTGAAAACCCGAAATTAAAGCAACTTTGGTAATAAAATGCAAACTTAAACCGAATCACGCTAGTATTTTCGTTAGAATTAAACCATCTTAAGCGTAAGTATATTAGCGAGAACACCGTAGAAATTGCTTTTTAATCAAATAAAATGTAGACTTACCCTCGAGGCGCAGCGAGGGGCGGCGGCCACGGAGCCGGCCGCGGCGCTCGACCTCGCAACCACAACTGATTTTCCAGCGCGAAAACTTCCCTCCAACGCGTCACAACTCACCCCAGCCCCGAGCCGTCCAATCGCAGGCAGCACCTCTGGCGAAACCACCCGAATTCCACCGACAAATCCCGAGCGTACAGGTCGGCTTTCACGACAGATCTTTTAATCCGAAACGTAAATGCATGAGAAAAAGAACATGACCGGCCGGAGGATCCGCGTTCGGGATAGATATGTGAGTGCTCACGCAACAGGTAAAGCTCTCTGAGAAAGAAGCCGTAAGAATATTTTCACACAGTGACACATTGTCACTTTCATGCTATTTGTCCACAGTATAAATTAACATTAGTAATATTGAAATCTTAAATATCCTTAGCCTTTACGTTTAATCCTTATTGTTACAATATTATTAGTATATCTAAAGTTGAGAGCATTCCGTATTTGGCAAGCTAGGAATTAATTAATCTGGTCGGTGGAAGCAGATACTAAATATGATAAGGATTAAGTGCAAAAGTACGTGGCTGTAAGACATTCATTAAGTTAATTCTGATTCATAAAGCTGATATTTTGTGCTGAAAAAGAATCAGTGGAGTCGGTGGATTTGTTAGATTACGAATTACCTACTTTACAATTCTAATTATTTGTTTACCGCTACGAGTGGGACGGAATTAAATTGTTAATTTATTCTTGGGACAGCTTTTTTTGTTAATTGCTCGAGGTGAAGTTTGGTACTTCCTTAACGATAAATGAATTACTCTTTTTTTAATGTTTCACATTTTATGACAATTTTGACCTTCACAGTATTGACTATTTAATAGGGCATGACAGTTATGTAGAACATTATTATTTACTTACGAGTACTCACATGTCATTGTGAACATGTCAAGTAGGTAGGAAATATTTCCCATTTTATTTACAAGTTTAGATAAATATTGAATTTATTTTGAATTTATGCTTTGACGATACACTGTGAGTATTGATTTATTTACCACTTGACTATCTTAAACTGTCTTTGAGGTTAAGTACATAATACCGCACGTGTGCAAAATTGAAACCCATGGGCGAATCCGGAACGCGTCACGTAAACGTTAGATTACTTGTTTAATTCTTGACCACGAAGCTCGTAATCTAAGTTGTAAACTAAATCTTGGGTCGTCTCACATATCCCGTAAGCTGGTATTTGAATGCGCGCGATTAGTATGCGCTTCGTTCGGCCGGTCCCATGGGCGCAACTACCTATTCCATACATAAGCGGCGTGTGACCCTTTAAACAATTAACTTGCAAAATGACTTTCCTATAGGGACGTTACTGTGATTTTCAATTTTGTTTAGCATTGATGTTTTAAATTTATATTCTAACTTGCATGTTGGCAAATAATACATGTAAGCAGACGGATACAAAGGTTAAAATAGATTAAATTATCAAGCCAGATGCAAGGTTTTATAAATTAGATTGTATGGAAGTTTCAGATTTTATTACTGAGCCGTAGCTGAGTAACGTAAGCTTTACACGGAACCCGGTTCCAGTGAATCGATTTTCATACTTTGTATTGTGTTCTTTACCAGAAATATTATAATGTTTAAGTATCTATTTATTTTTGCCGATCTGAAGTTTTTAGATTAAAAAAAGAAGGTTGATTTTTTTTCCGTCATTTTCATAGATTTTATTTTAAAGGATACGGTAAAACGTAATTCAGATGAGGAGGAGGGTTTTCAGAACTATTCTACGTCAAAAAAAGCTTTAGGCCCAGTGGTATCGGAATTAAGGGAAAAGGGAATGGTCAATTAACGCCTATTTTCTTTAATAGCTTCAAAACCAGTTATCTTTAAAATTATAAAAAAATACATTTTAAATGTTCACAATAAACTCTTTAATTTGACATGTCATATAATATAGTTAGTGAAAGTTCATAATTAAATCCCCAAAAGTGGCTTCTATTTTCAAAATTAATTTATTTACGTAATGTTTCCGCTTTTGGGCCATTAATTTACATTTGTGGACCTAAATAAAATTTAAAATAATGAGCTGCAATTATGTAAATCTGAAGTTTCTAGGTCCATTGATTGCGGAGATAGAGCTAGTCAAAGATGGACCACTTTTTCATAATTTTCCTTTTTTTTCAATGAATTTATATTTTTCTATAAATCTTAGCCATTTTTATCAATACGTGATATCTTAGCCATATTTTGTCCCATTTTAGTCCAATAAGCGTAATATTTTGAAAAATTGCCTTATGCTTCTTTTTAAAAATAAAAATAATTAGTTAAAGAAAATGTATTATTCGGTATTTAAGTTACTCTACAAATATTATGTACTGTTAACAAAGTCAAAATCTTCAACTTTCAAAGCTTACATAATAATAATTCATATTATATTCTTTTTTTTTGACAATGATTTTAATAGAGATCGGCAAAATTTGATGGGTAAAGTTTTTTCTTTATACTTTTAGCTATACAATACAAAAAATATATATGAAAATCGGTTCACTGTAACCGGGTTCCGAGGTTTCATCAATTAAACGGCTTCCGTTACTCTACTACAGGACAGTAGGTAATCGGCACTAAAGAAAAATACATATATAAAACGTTTAAGCTGCGGGCTGCCTTTTTTATTATTAGAGACGGACAAACATGTAGGCGGCCCACCTAGTGGAAAGTGGTTAACGCTGCTTATAGACATAGCAACACCAAGCTGGCTGCGTAGGTACTATTTTGCAGACCGATCTATAATAGGCTTTTCGTCTCTGCCCCTGACAAAAACATTTTTAATGTCTCGTTCATAATTTCACTCGCCTAAAATATTAATTTAAAGGGCAACTAGTCAGAATAGGACCGCAGCTTCAATTTGCGAGCGGGATCTTGGGATACGCTCATTTCGTGCTGCGGAACCAGCACAGAATCATTCCCGAAGAGCCCGAATTATGTAAATATGGATTCAAATATTTGTGCAAATAAATGGCTTTCCGTTCAGTTTTGGTCGTGGGACTGTTTGTAGATGGTTGTAATAGAATACTATTTGTAGGAAACTTTACTATATGATATGACAAACCCGAGATCGGACAAGCTTGTGTGTTTAGACCTACTTAAAATTATTTTATTTATTTTTCATAATTGTTTTCAACTACATATTTTTGACGTCCTTTGTCCGATTTGTTCACTGTAGGTAAATAAATTTTTACTTCTTACGGCGTTCCACTGCTAGAAAACTTTCAATGCACAATGCATATAGATGTTAAAACAGAGAAGCAAACACAGATTTGAGGAGTCTTTCCTATTATAATCAAATCAAATCAATAATTTATTCAGCAAATTGGCCACATAGGGGCACTTTTACACGTCAGAAATGAATTTACCAGCGCTTCCAAAACCCATTGCTTGAAAAGAAGCGCCGCAACAAACTCAGCAGAAGGCCTTTTTGTTGAAAAAATCCACTTAGAAATTCACATTACATTTGCATTAAGTATATGTATAAATATATATATGAAGGTACTATAATTACATTTAAGGGATGTATAGTCCCTAACTTAAACTTAAATCTAATATCTTACAGATGTACAAGTTTCCAAGGCTCCTGAAAAAAAAAAAAATATCTTGAAATATAATTTACAACAGGTACTGTTACAATAACGAACTAGATATCTGTAGGTAAAGTATAATTGAGGCGGTGTAGGCTTCAGTTTCCAGAAGTTTCGTATCTTGATGTAGTTTCCCTTATCTTGGCCGTCGTTGGCATTGCTTCAGGGAGCACAGCTCTAGAGCGTTAAATACTGGCTTGTTGGAGGATTCTATCCATATCGGTTCTATTTAAATTATCTGTAGTGATAATACCGGCAGTATTATAAGTAAGTATTATGTCCATGAAAGTTTACATTGTGTTGATGTCGGGACGGGGTAGGAGTATAATTATGTAGACTATGAGCTATTTTTTCGACGGGAGTAAAATAAGAAATCCCACGCCTCACTTAAAATTTTAAATAAGAGAAATAGTAGATATAAAGTTTTTCACTAATTTGAACAACAAAATAAACTGCTCATAGACTTGCTGCCTAAATTGTTATTTTTTCCGTGCAAGCAGTGAATTTGCTGCTCCAACATATTGATTTGTAATAGATATTGAGTTTGTCTTAAATACAGAGAAAGGCAGGGATGGCTAAGAGTTAAGCGTTAATCTAAACTCCTTTAATCTATAACAACAACATCAAGCATACGTAGTGAAGAATAAAAACTCAATATTCAAAAAGAATAATTAAAGCAATGGAACTTTATCAACGCTACAGTGATGCATTAATTCAGTGCAAGCGCAGGGCGTCCGTAGGGCTAGAGGCAATTTAAAAAAATTGTCCCGAAGGCGGCGTTGTCTGTAGGTACTACGACAGGGTATGCGGCGGCGTAGCGTAGCTACGCTAGCTAGCTAACTAGAGTAGACGTGCTACGCAAGCTCCGTTGTATGCGTTGCGTAGCCGTGTACGTACTATTGGTACATTTAGTACACAGAAAGATTGTCTTTGTGGTTGGATGGATATTTGCTACTCTTTCATGCGCTAATTACCAAACTAATTTTGAAATGGATTTTTGGTATCAATGGAGTTTTCAACAGGGGTTCAACTCTGGGATATCGTTATTCTTACAAAAACGCTTATAAAATTACTTGTCAGTATGTTTTACAAAAAATTAAATATTATATCAAAGTTGTAGTTCACACTCTAAAACGCTGTTTTTTTTTATATAAACTATTAATAGGTCCTTTATAGGTTCTCAAAATATTCATACCAAAATCCATAACTTTCATAAGGTTGGTTCAGCGGTATAGGGACTTCCTTCGTACTATTGAGTGTGAGAGACAGACAGGCAACTTCGAATTTCGATAAAGTAAGTCGATGAAAGAATAGGATAACCTGTCTCAATGTTGGTAGTTCTATGTGTTTTCCTCTAGGAGGCCGGGGCGCCAAGCAGACTTGATTGGAAACCCTATTCCATATTTATTACGGGCCTATTTTGTCGTTGTCGTGTTTATTGACGGGAAACCTTATTGACTGATCATAAAACTCGACGCGACAACCGCGTTCTTTTAATTCAGCACGTTCATATTGTGATCGATACTAATATTATAAATGCGAAAGTAACTCTGTCTGTCTGTCTGTCTGTCTGTTAGGTACCTCTTCACGCTTTTACCGCTAGTTGGAGTCTTCGGAAAGGACATAGGCTACTTTTTATCATATATATTATAAGTAAATTCCACGAAAGCGAAATCGTCGGCAGAAGCTAGTAGGTATTTTTTTGAGTTGTACAAAATAAGTGAAATTAATTAATTGATTTGATTGATAATTGAATAATTGAATTGGTTAAGACCGCCTGCTGTATGCCATACTTTTTGTGTAATTACATTATGTCTGTACTGTTCTTTGAATGTGTGGTGTTCAATAAAGTATATTTCTATTGAAAAACTCAAAAGAAGTGGGAGTAGACGAGCCACCTGGAAAGAAGTATAGACCACAGGTGTACTAGAAACGTATCGGACTGGCGACCAAGAACTAGGCATAGAGACGTTGGAAAGGGCAAAATGGAAAGATGACATCGTAAGGATTGCTGGGACGTAGTGGATGAAAACAGCACAGAAGAGGGGAAAGTGGGGAAATGTGTGAAGGAGAGTTTCACTCAGCAGTGGCTGGATACAGGTTGAAAGGAGAAAGAGGAGAGAGAATTGAAGAGCTTCCGGAAGATTGGAGCCTAGGTTTGCTTTTAACGCTACCCAATAAAGGCGACTTGAGTAGGTACGTGTGGCAACTCGAGAGGAATCACTTCACTTTCGATTCCTTCCAAAGTTTTCTGCCAGATATAAGTCTGAACAGAATTTCCAAAGCCATGGATCCGCTCTTACGGAATGATAAGTCCAGGTTTTGCCATAATGGCTCCTGTACCGACCAAATTAACACCCTTCGTAGGTATTCATACTGGAACAGCTTGGAATAGGCAACAGAATGGCATGGCAGAGATAATAAATTTTATGGTGATTTGTCAGTTGCCTGTGTCCGAAAATTTACGTAAAAAGCCGATCGTCTCGTTCCAAATACCAATGTGCAATATTCATAGCTGGGTACTGTATAAACTGTGCGCTAAATTAACCCAATTCTTTTGGCCGTCCGCATGTTTGAAAATCAACTCAAACATGCGGACATTTCAACTTTGACATTTGTTATAGGTACTTGTACCTGATTAGCTTCTGCCTGCGACTTCGGCCGCGAGGATTTCGCTTATAGCCTATAGCGTTCCCGCGGAACACATGCATTATCCGGCATAAAAAGTAACCTATATCCTTCCCAGGAACTCTTATACCAAATTTCATCTGAATCGGTTCAGTGAATTAAACGGGAAGACGTAACAGACAGAGTTACTTTCACACTTATAAAATTAAGTATTGGAAGTACATTTGAAGCATAACATAGGATCACTTTATTAAGTAAGAAATGAAGCGTGTTATCCACCTCAAATACACTCAAAAATAATTTCAAACTCCGTCTTTGCCAAAGGACCACTCGTGCCATAAATTCATAAGGGACAGTATAATATGTTTACGCCGGCGGATGTTCGAAACACTTATATCAGGTGGAAAGTCTATCAACAGGCGGCGCGAGTCTCGGCGATGCGCTTGGTCCGCGTTCCAACCCTCTGTTGTACTAGCCCAGTTAAATAGAACGCATTTTTTTCGTATCTAGTACAGTCGAATTCACCAATATGAACACACTTTTGCATTGTAATAGGGTTAAAAGTTTACACATATTAATGGATTCGACTGTACATTAATAGGTACGAATTGGCTGCTTGTCAGTTACGCTTTCGCGGGCCTTTAAACGGCCACTGAGCCGGTTTAGTATAGGTGAACAGAAAAATAGCATATCTTGGCGTCACAATATGTATGTACATCAATGAAACTCTAATTATAACTTTATCTTGGCCTTAAGAATTTACAAAGGCATTTACAAACTAGGCGAGTGAAGTGTCATTTTTAGGGTTCCGAAGTCCACAAGGAACCCTTATAGTTTCGCCATGTCCGTCCGTCTGTCCGCACTATTGCTCGGAGATGCTTAGGTCTAGAGAGCTGTAATTTGGCATGAATATGCATATTAGTTATGCTGACAAAGTGGTACAATAAAATTTTGAAATATATTTTTTTATAGGGTACCTCCCCTACTCGTAAAGTGGGGATGTAATTTTTTTTTTCTTGCATACCCCATGGTGCGGCATATCGTTGAATAGGTCTCGAAAAAATATTGTGGGTTTGTTAAAACCATTTTTTGATTAAGTGATGCGTTTGTGAAATATTAAGCTTTAAAGTGCTATTTTTTGTTAGAGTCACGTGTCCCCCCCCCCTGCCAGCTAAATGGTGGTATTTGGATGGCTGAAAAAAATCACGGTTGTGGCATATATAACGTAGTTGAAAGGAAAACTATCAGAGCTAAGTAGGCTGTACAAACTTACGAGTAATAGTCGACCAACTTATAATGATGATTTTTCTCGAGCAGCAGGGGAGTCGGGCGGGCACGTCACACCACAGGCTAGCTAGATGCTAATAAGTCTTAGAAAGGTACTGTGGGCATCGTCAACTTCGGAACCCTATAATTTGCGCGTGGCCCGACACGCACTTGGCCGGTTTTTATGTACTATTTTGCGTTGAATCCGACGTTGAATCTTATAAGATAAATTTTGCAAGATATGAAGGGTATTTATTAAAAAAAAAAACACACTTATTCTTTCAATTCACTATTATTAGTATGACACGGATCGAATGCATCCCAAAAATCGGTTGCAATTAGTTACATCTCAAATTCTCAACTAGCTCGCAGCGAGTGTACTGGCACAGCGAACGCGCTCCTCGGCCGGAAGCGCCGTTAAAGGCATTATTATCCGGCCGGTCGCGCCGCAAATAAATCGAGCCAGCTCTTCGATTATCCTCAAATCTTCATTACACCGACGTATGCTCGAGCCTCCCTATCGCTTTATTCTTATAAGAATAAGCTTTGCTTATAAGCAATGACTAGATAAATGTTTAAACTGCAGACAAGCGATTGCACTCTTATCTATATTAGTATATATATAAAATGAATGAGTTGGAAGCCCCGGGGAAGTATATAGGCTACTTTATCGGAACGGGAACGCGATAGCCGAATTCTATGCGGGCGAAGTCGTGGGCAGGAGCTAGTATTACATACAAGAAATCTTTGTTGGGTACCCCGAGAAGCCATGAACCTGCCCCTCCCGGACCTTAAAAAATAGTTAAAAAGTTCTCTGCTGTGCAAAGGTTACTATTGTGTAGAAGATTATTTAACGCATTCACTACCACCGACGCATATATGCGTTTTGCTGCAGTGCCTTGAACGCACATGTGCGTTGCAATGTTCCCTTAATGACAGATGTGGCACCTGGCGAAAGTTCGTAAAAAGAAGTGGCAGTGAATGCCTAAGTGACAAGAATGCCTGACCTGAATTGGACTAATAAACATGTGTGCGCTTGAGGACTTAGTTAAAATTTGATATAGTGCATGTGATTAAAAAATAAAGTTTGATACTAAGTAGAAGATGTAGGTACCTAAATCAATGACGAAGCCTGCAGCGGATAACGGTATGTTTTTAATGATAACTACATCAAATTGTACACAATGACGATGCAAAAGTGATTGTAAAATCCTACTTGAATAAATGTTTTTTTATCTTTTTTATCTTTTATCTTTTTTTAATAATACGTAAGGTTTTTAGGGAGATTTCTTGACTGTTTGTTATTATTTAATAGATTTCGGTACCTATATGTATATTTTATACATGTAATGTAAATGTAAATTTTGTAACTATGTGGAAAGTTTGTTGCGGCGCTTCTTCTCAAGCAATGGGTCTAGGAAGCGCAGGTAAATTATTTTTCTGACGTGTAAAAGTGCCCCTATGTGGCCAATTTGCTGAATAAATGATTGAATTTGAATTTGAATGTTCATAGTACAAGGTCACACAGT
Source organism: Aethes cnicana (assembly GCA_963971205.1). Lineage (NCBI taxonomy): Eukaryota > Metazoa > Arthropoda > Insecta > Lepidoptera > Tortricidae > Aethes > Aethes cnicana. Next base: position 11,049,111 of record OZ020273.1, on the reverse strand, counting down.
CGTACTACGCGTGAGCACGAGTAATGCGCAAAGTTGGAATGTACAATTCGTTGCTCATTAGTTTAACTACAAGTGCGTTTCGCAGCAAAGCACCGTAGTTATTTTGCTCCAACGCTCGTATTACGTACTTATTGAACATAGCAAGAAAATGTTCCGACATGTTCCAACTCAGCGAAGCAATGAAACTTCTGTTCAATAACAAACTTTTAATGAAACACCGTTAGTTGATATCCGCTGTTTTTCATTATAATCGTTTAATATTTAGTACCTTACACTGCATGATGTAAATGTTAATTACCATCATCATCATCATGTCAGCCGAAAGACGTCCACTGCTGGACATAGGCCTCACCCATGGCTCGCCACTCAGACCGGTCCTGTGCTACTCGCTTCCACCGGTTTCCCGCGACCTTCACGAGGCCATCGCGCCATCTTGTTGGAGGCCTACCGACAGCTCGTCTCCCGGTTTGCGGACGCCACTCAAGAACTTTCCGGCCCCATCGGCCATCAGTCCTGCGAGCAGTGTGCCACACCCACTGCCACTTAAGGCTCGCAATTCTTCGGGCTATGTCGGTGACCCCAGTTCTACTGCGGATATCCTCATTTCTGATTCTATCACGCAGAGAAAACCCGAGAATGGCTTTCCCAATAATTCCAATTTCCATCAGTAGATCATTAATTCAGCTAATGAATCATTCATAATATTTATTTATAGAATGTGCGTAAGTGCGTTCAAAAGGTGTTTGAATTAATTCAATTTAATTTTGCTAATTAAAATTTAATTAATAATTAATTAATTACATTTTTCGCATTCACTGTAAAATTTAAAGGGACGAACGCAAGCGAACTTAATGCATGTTTGAGAAACATTCCTGCTTTTTGAGGACTTATGAATTGATGTAAGTACTTAGATAAAACGTTTTATTCACCATCTACTTATAGCATTGGTTCGCAAACGAGCTCACAGGCCACGTGCAGGCCACCTTTTGGGCAGGTGTGGCCCGTGAAAAAAGGAATCATAAGATTTCAAATGCGTTGCCAACCCGAGGACTAATATTGGATGCCTCTATGCTGGTGATTTAAATTAAATAAGCCGTTGTGGTGGTGGTGGGTGGTGGAAGCTGGTAATTTCACTAGCTCTCATTGCTACTCCCTTATATCGAAACACACAACACTGCTATTTGGCTGGTGAGATGGTAGTAAACATCCGGACGGATCCTGCACGAGGTTTCACCATCATCGGCAAAATAAATCAAACCCGTCTGGCTTTTTTTTGTTAGTGCAGAATATTTCTCGCCAGTTTGGTTCTTGCCGGAGGAAGTAGTTAGCGCGGTTATCATGACGGCCGCCGGCCGCCGGATATTGATTCAAGGCGGCCATTCGACGGTTCCGTCGCAGCCTCACACACTTTACTTTGTGACCCTCCTGCGCCGTGATTAAAGTGGCCCCAGACACTAGCTGCGGCTTAGAACGTCACGTGAAACTCTGAAGCTCCGACTGCGGTGGAAAAATATCATCTAATTACCATAGTTAAAATAAGTTCAAGTTTCTTCGGAGAGCTAAAGAATTTTCCAAGACGATATTTGACACTTCATACAGCGAATATTTACTCGAACATCGAACAAACAAAATGACTTTTGACAGGAGGTCGGTACGACTTTAATGAGGCTTATTGTGAGATTTTTGTATTTTTAGTCTTGTTTCGAACTTGGCACACAACTATCTTACGCCAGAGCCCCAATATCTGCGACACAGAATATTATGTGAAAAGAGAAATAAACCATAAGAAACAAATAAATGCTTAGTAGGTATATAGAAAAAAAATCAAGATTTTAAAAATCGCAAACTGCGTATATTTAAAATACAATATGGAAACTATTCCAGGCTTTTTGAGAAAAGCACTATTGTCCCGTTACTCGTTTTTACGTTGCTCTAGTACGTACGCACGGGTACAGATTGTAAATTGTGCGCAAGCCGGTAAGCCTGATGCACCGAGCGGCGGCGCAGTACGTTGGCTGCTCATGAGCGGGGAATAATAGGGAAATCCAAACAGTGGGAATCAGTGTAATGCTCGCAAAACGTTTGATATGGTATTAATAACATCACAGGCGCGCTACAACTGGATGAACCGCACACGGGCCCCGGCAAATCAACGGCGGAGCCGAATTATTTAGTCGTGGATATGGTATCCGCAAGTGGGAATGTAGTAGTAATTAACTTAAGCAATGAGGTAGGTAAATTGGAAAAAACCTTTTGTCTATACGACTTTTGCTGTTCAAATGCTCAAGTAGATTCAATATTCAATGATCAGCAATCTGGGGATTTCTAAATTACACTTGTTTGTAATTTTCATTATTCATGTTTTTACTACAACTACATAAACATGAATCTCGTGGCTTCTGGATCGCGTGATTTTGAATTAATACCGAACCGAACCATCCGTTGAAAGTCAACATACACAAAGCGAAGTGTAATTTTCCCAAGTTCTCCATTTATCTTTTGTAAATCCACGGTACGATCGTGTTTCCAACGCGAGGCCGGCCGCCGGGCGGGGCGCGGCGCGATTCTCTCACTCGACAGATCACCTGAAAGTGTACCACTTAATAACTCACATCCTCTCGCGGTTCACTGGGCATCCGCTGGATCGTCACATATCTCTAAATATGGCCGCCGGAGCGCGCCCGCTCCGCGGATTAAAGCATCCCTGATACGATAAAAGCGAATGATACCTAGATACTCATCTTTTACAGCCCACGTGTGATATTACACGGCAACATTACCTTTTTGAGAACAGGTGAAACGTTCCCTGAGGGCGCGGAATGTATGTGAACAGTGAGTGCCTAATTAATTCACTTTGAATGGTCTAATATCCGGGCTTATAAAGCGCCGTAAACTCAACAGTCCGATCGTATTTCAGGAACTCTGAACATTGTTGATACAAAATAGTTAACGTTTGTTGGAAATTTATAGAAGTATAATGTGATCGAAGTGGTTACTATCACTTCTAAATAGTTATTTTGGAAATATTAAGTTACGGAAGTTACGGCATTATTAATTCCGTAAAGTTTGATTCAAACTCTTTCATTCTTTAAGTGGTTGTAGATAGATAGGTGGTAATTTTTATCATGAATTTTATTTTTTTCTACTTCACCAGCCGGGGAAAATTAAAATAAAATTGATAATCAAACTAGCTTCTGTCCGCGACTTCGCCCGCCTGGCATTCGATTATCGCGTTCCCGCGGGAACTATGCTATGCGTTTTTCCGGGATAAAATAGAAGCATATGTCCTTTCCCGGTACTCCAACTATCTCCATACCAAATTTCATCCAAATCGTTCCAGCGGTTGAAGCGTGAAGAGGTATCAGACAGACAGACAGGGTTACTTTCGCATTTATAATATTAGTATGGAATATGGATTTGCCCGAAAATGTATTGCTGTACTGAAACAAAACAAGTTGTAGATTAAAGTAATTAAATTGCTTATCGTAATCTATATCTATACATATATACTAGCTGACCCCGCGGACTTCATACCGCCTTAGAATTTGGGTATGAAAAATAGTCCTAAGAATCGGTCGAGCCGTTTCGGAGGAGTTTGGTTACAAACACTCTGACACGAGAATTTTATATATTAGAAGATATAAAAATCAATTGCTGTTCGTTTGTCTCGCTATAAGTCGAGAACGGCGGGGCCGATTTGACTGATTCTTTTTTAGTTTTATTCCCCGTGATTCAGTAAGGTTTAAAAAGAAAATAAATTGTATGGGAATCCGTGGTGAAACGAAGTTTATTAGTTTTTAATAAATTATAAACTCTTGGAAATGTGGACACCTCTAAAAGAAGTATTATTAGGAGAATGTAAAATCTTTCAATACGTATTTCCAAAGAGGATAGTAGGTACATAGGTATTTCTTGTACATTTCTTTCACTGTTATGTTTTTTGGGACTTACCTACTGCAAAAACACTTCGAATAATGGAATTTTGTAAATTAAGCTTGCAATTTTCACTAATCCTCCATTTAGGTGAGGTAGCTACATGCAAAAATATACATGTAAAGTTTTCGCTTAACAAGATAAAAGTACGTACAAGGAACTATTGAAGAGTTTAATAATATTCATTGGGCCCGGGCAATTTTCCGGGCGAGCGGGCCGCGTCTTTGATCAGGCTAGTCCGGAATAGTGAAATTGATGAACCAACTACGGAGCAACTCCTTACGATACTGTGCAACAATTTTATTTATAAACAATGTTATACATCGCAATTGTTAAAATACAACTCATATTTCATGCCACACGAGTAAAATCATTTCCCAAACACTTGTCCCCTAAAGTAATTCAATTTTACACCCCAAATAAGTGAGTTGCGACACGTGTATGTAGATAATCTCGGCCGGCAAGGGTTCGTCTTGGCTGCTCGGTGCCTTTTAAACATTATTTCCGGCGTGTAATTATACACAGCAGACTGATCACATGAGTTCACTCTGTTCGACTGAAAACTTCATTTTGAGGAGGTTCATTAGATAATTTCCCGTGTGTCATCTTGTTTATCGGTTTAAGTATCTAACACGAGTTTAAATTGTGCATCGGCGTGTTTTAACGCCTTTGAGACGTGCGATTATTTAATAAGGTCGACTTGAGGTGGGAGGTGATTTTCTGCGAAATAATAATAGACATAAAACGTTTTTGGGTGGAAATTGCTTTTAGCTGTACGATATATTGAATCTACGACAGTGTCATCCGTGTTTTGTCCAGAAATAATATTACCGGGAGCGTAAAATCTTTTCTTCCATCGTCGTGCAATATGTTTCGTCACATCAAATCAACGATAAAAGTGTATACACGTCTTTATAAAAAGGTTACGGAATTGATAATTAATGACGTAGGTGGTTGTGCGAAATCTACAAAACTTTTATACGTCCGTTAACAACTTGTATGAGTATTAAGTAGTGCTTAAATGGACAGATAGTACTTACAGATGTCTGTTTCCACTGGAACGTTTATTGGAGTGCGGCGACTGAGAGGTGTAATAAGTCGCTCACCTTGACGTAGGGCTCTCGGACCGGGAGCACCCTCCACGCCGCTACACTAATACGCTCCATTGATGGGCGTGAAGACTCTTCACGCTTGCGCCACTGGAATCTGAACCACTTTGTCTCGTTCCCTTGATTTATATCATTAGGAATGTGATTTATTGAAATGTTCATCAGTCTAACATTTTAGTAGATGCCTAGATGGTAATTATTATTCGTTGTCATACTTATATTGTCATGGATAAATCCTTAAATGAGCGCAGAGGTTTTGTTTTTCCTCTTAAAAATGTTCTCCTAATTCAAAAGAAGACAAAATCTTCTCCTATTACAAAAGTTATAATCTTTTCTCAAACATGCTCGGAAATGTTCGTGTTACTTTTAAAAAAAGAAGACGCGAGGCTGTCCATTGGCGGCCTTGGCCAGCAAAAACATTATTGTCGTGTGTGTGTGTTTTTTTTAATTCGTTTGCTATTTGAGACACCTCTGTAGAGAAACTGACAAATCCATGGAGGTAATAAGTACAACTTCCATGGCCAAATCATCCACGATCATGGAAGTAGTAAATACTGATGTGGGGTAAGTGCGCCTAAATTTATTTCGCCCCTATGCCTTGTAAACAGCCAACTACTAGTTGAGTAATATTTATAGGTTTCGATATATTTATGTTAGGCGCACTTACCCCATCCTGGCGCACTTGCCCCGACTGACCTTACGTATTTCCTCGCTGTTTGAGAAAAGCATTATATATACCTCGGCCGCAATTGCGATTGCCGGACTCGTACTAATAGAAGGCTTCGCTTCACTCAGCCTTCTAACTGACTTGTCCGGCAATGCGCTACTTGGCGGCCTCTGCAATAATGTACTATTAATTCATCAACGTGCTCGATGTTTTCACTATTTTTTTGTTTTATCTTTAGCATTTGTAAGTTTGACTAAAATCACTATATATATCACAGTTCGATTCCACGTGTCACGTGTGCTCCTCGCGGGTGACAGAGCGCGTGTGCGCAGGTCACGGCCCGGGGGCGCTTCCGTCGCGCCCTTCCGGCGCGCGCGCATAGCGTGACCAGCCATTATACTATTGTCCTGGATCGCATGGGCATGCGCCGAACCTAACTGTCCGTTACATATCAACAGACGAGTTTCATCATGTAATATACTACTACTACTACTACAACAGCCTATTTACGGCCCACTGCTGGGCACAGGCCTCCTCTCATCACGAGAGGGTTGGGCTATAATCCCCACGCGGGCCCAGCGCGGATTGGGGACTTCACACACATCCTTGAATTACTTCGCGGATGCGTGCAGGTTTCCTCACGATGTTTTCCTTCACCGAAAAGCTCAGTGGTAAATTCAAATTGAATTTCGCACATAAATAATTTCAGAGGTGCGAGCCGGATTTGAACCTGCGACCCTCTGCATGAGAGGCGGTAGGTCAAACCACTAGGCTACCACGGCTTTTTAATATATGGCTATGTAATATACAGCACGACACAACTTAGAAGACGCGCGGCGAAGCACTTAAGCCATTAACGCCTATCATTGCTTGACCTGCGCCCGCGCGCTTTCTAAGTTGTGTCGTGATATGCTTACCAATTTTTTCTTTACAACTTTCCTTTCTGGTGTTTATGTCGAATGCTAATAAAAATATATGGTACATAAATAAATTTTATTTCAATTTTATTTTCTACCACTATACGGCTACGGCTAAAATAGCTTTGCTGATTGATTTATCATTACTAATGTTTTATGAAAATTTTATTAATACTCGTATTTTGATGACTAAGTATAATGTAATACCATCTAATAATCATAAAAAAGTACTAAGTAAGTATTAATTAAGCTGGCTCATGAAGCAGCTTCATCACAAATGTAGTTACTTCCAATAACGGAAGAGTTCACTCTTGATTCTGCGACGTTACATCAGATTAAAATACACTTAACTTAAGGGCACTAATTACGAGCATAGAGTTATATTGAATGCTGACAGGTAATAAAAGGACCAACCAAACCAATTAGGCCGTAGTGTGTTGGAAAAGCTTTTATAACGTAATTAATGCATCCAGTTAAAATGACGCGAAAAACAAAGGGGTATCAATTTAATTGTGACATGCTAATGGCCACGACCACCTGAGCTTTCGCTTTAAAATATTCTCCGTTATCGAGATAATTCAACAAAGTGTTTATTATTAAACTAGTTTTTTCCCGCAACTTCGTATGCGCAGTAATATTAAAATGTAAAATCCCGTTTTTTTCGTTCCCGTGGGAATTTCGGGAAATCTTCTCGTAGTGCTCCTTTACGTTCCCTATATCTGCATGCCAAATTTCAGCTTTCTACGGCCAGTAGATTCGGCTCTGCGTTGATCGATCAGTCAGTCAGTCAGTTTCTTGTTTTATATATATACTAGGTTTTTCCCGCAACTTCGTATGCGCAGAAATATTAAAATGTAAAACCCCGTTTTTTTCCCGTTCCCGTGGGAATTTCGCAAAATCCTTTCTTAGCGGACTAGGCATCCGCTAAGAAAGGATTTACGTCATAACATCTACCTGCATGCCAAATTTCAGCCCGATCCGTCCAGTGGTTTGGGCTGTGCGTTGACAGATCACTATGTCAGTCAGTCAGTCAGTCACCCTTGAGTTTTATATAGGTACTAGCTTTTTCCCGCAACTTCGTATGCGCAGAAATATTAAAATGTAAAACCCCATTTTTTTCCCGTTCCCGTGGGAATTTCGCAAAATCCTTTCTTAGCGGATGCCTAGGTACGTCATAACATCTACCTGCATGCCAAATTTCAGCCCGATCCGTCCAGTGGTTTGGGCTGTGCGTTGACAGATCACTATGTCAGTCAGTCAGTCGGTCACCTTTGAGTTTTATATAGGTACTAGCTTTTCCCCGCAACTTCGTATGCGCAGAAATATTAAAAAGTAAAATCCCGATTTTTCCCATTCCCCAGATCACTATATCAGTCAGTCAGTCAGTCAGTCACCTTTGAGTTTTATATATTTAGAAGATTTCGATAGAAGATAATACTCGTACCAAATCTGTGTATAAGATACGTCACACACAAATCCTAAGCGGCTTCGCAATATGGATTACTGGACCATTCAGTATGGGTTGCTATTCATTGGTTGAAATTCGTCAATACGCAGTCAGTTATTCAGAGAAGGTCGGAAACAATTAAACAACAGTGGCATTGGTCAGCCGAGCGCATCTCCGTGATCCGAACGGTGCTCTACTGATTCACTCGCGGATCATACTCCTGGGGCCCGAAATATGTGTACCTTATGCCCCTTATTATAGTACTTAGAATACTAGAAAAGTGTTCTAACGGGAATCCGGAGGTACTTTTTTTGTAGTAGGTATACGGCCACGGGTCAATGGTTTAATACATTTCTTTTTCAATTAAGTATGTTAGTATGGAAAAAATATGGAACAAGGTTTGGGAATTTTCACTGTCTAGCTACAAGCATCGACTGACAATGCTTTGATGTTGACAAGAGCTGAGTGAACGATATCACCGGTGTAGTTTACAGGTAAAGCAAACAGCCGAAGGTACATAGCGCCAACGTTGTGGTGCCTAACTAGTTTGTGTCGGCCGGGAGCTAAGTGCGCCCTCCTGGTCCGAGTACTTAACCTAATATTCTGTAATTGCATCAGGGGCAGCAACATTAATTAACCCAACCTGAGTTGGTCAGCTAAGACGCCGTATAGCGACGTGCTCTGTGGTCACGATCAAACGCATATTACTGAGTACCTACTCAATCTATTATGCACATGTTGCGCTGCTCCCCACATGTAATTACGGTCTGCATGTCCAATGGTAACGCTGTAAATGACAAGGTTTCGAAAACAATTTGAATTGCTGATTTCATTACTACTGTATCATCTAAACTTAAAGTAAATACATTTGTATTACAATATAAACTTAATTTACTGTATAATTTAAAACAATTATAAACACTACTATAATATTCATCGTCTCAGATAGCGTGTGCGCTCCGCGAGATGCGTTATCGGTAGGCCTCCTACAAGATGGAGCGACGACCTAGGCCCGGTTTCTATATCTATAAAACGCCTCATTTTGGCTACGGATGATTAATATTAGACATTTGCGCTATAGAGAATGTGTCGAATACTGACCATCATCCGTAGCCAAAACGAGACGTTTTGTCGATACTGGAACCCCTCGCTAGTGAAAATCACTGATATAGGTACGACGCCTTCAAATGGCACGAGACCAGTCTGCGTACTTCTTTTTCTTCTAGTACCTCTCCAACTAGTGAAGGTTGGTAGTCAGAACCATGGGGGAGGCCTATATCCAGCAGTGGACGTCTGATGACGATGACTAATGTTCAGCTCCAGGTTTATACGCGGAGTCCCACATGTCTACAAAACACACACTGGAGTGGAACCGATAGAACATTATCAGGGGTAAGCTGATATGGCCTAGGATGGTCCAGGTAACCTTGCCGTAGAACTCGTATCGCTCGTCGAGGCTCTCGGGGGATTTGTAGGAGAAGGTGTTGAGGATCCACATGCCGACGTTGGCGATGATGAGGAACATGAGCAGCTCTCGGCCCGGCTTCTTGCGGCGCAGCTTGCGGCTGTTGCTGCAGCGCCTTAGGCCGTCCACCAGTAGAGCAGTTTGGAGCACCACTTGGATCATCTATAACAAGTACAAATCATGAATTAAGTGGGGTTCGTGACGCTTAGCTCTTACCTACGTGTCTTTACAATCATCGTTTTAGTAAATGATTTTGGTAGGTAGGAGTATTTCGTTATGTATAAAAGCTACGAAAATTGTATTATTGTCATATCATTACCTACATATAGTACAGTGGCCATCAATCTTATACATATATACCCGTATATGAGTGTGCCATTTTATCAATTATGTGACTGGTGACCCCCCACCCCCACCCCCCAAAATCTTAACATGACCCCCCAAAATCTTGGTCTGGTCCCTGGATATTTATGATCACCATGTTGGGAACTGTAAGGTACTTTGCTTTAAAATCAGCTGCTGTTGTACTTCAACAACACTGTAGTACATTTTGCGACACTGATTATACCTACTCATTCTCAACAAACCCATTTCAATATAGTTTTCTTACTTACCATTAGCAGTAAATCCACAGTTTTGACCAAATTGATTATGTTAAGTGTGGCGACCAAAGAGAGGACTGTTTCTAATAAAAATGCCGGGATGCAGATGAAGAGGAGAATGTCGTCGAGTAGCGAGATGGGATGCTCGTTTATATCCAGCTTTCTCGTTTGGTTGTAGGCGAAAATGGCGGCGAACAACATAGCTACGTGCAGTCCTAACTTGGTGCAGTCGTTCAAGAGGTAACCCGCTTCCAGGAGGCCTCTGGAATAACACAGAAATTAAAACAACACTAAAATCCGAGTATTAACAATGTCATGTTAATAGTAGTTTATGCCACTGCTGCGTCATAAGGGGCCTTAACCGACGAGTGTGGTTTATGAGACGAACTGAAGGTGAGTTGAGTTTCACAAAAATATCACACGAGCGTTTTAAGGCCCAATTGTGTTAGATTTAAACTGACACTGAAACACAGAAATTCAAACAACGCCCAATTGTGTTAGATTTATTGACCAGTTGCAGGCGTTATTTTATCTACACTATTAAGTGTATTATATAATTGGTCTGATGATGGTTTAGGATATGTTCACAATTGCTGCAAATTGAATATGTCAGTGGCTGTTCGCACTGCAAGCGATCAGCTATTTATAGCTATTTATAAACAGCTTTATATGTGTCTCTTTTACTGACACGGTATCTAGGTAAATCTTTTGATACTTGAGTGAGAAACTTCGGTAGCTAATTGCTCATTCTCATCGCTGGGATAAGTGCTTTTTTACCTACATAGGTATGATTTTATGAATCGCAATGCATAACGTGTGCTCACTCGCTGTTGCTGAATATGAAGCCAATGATGAGCATGCCAACAACGATCACCATCAACACCAGCCCCATGAACATGCCACGGTTGGACGCGTGGCAGTCCGCGTAGATCACGATGTTGCTCGTGAAGTCGTTGTCTTCGTTCGCTGTTGGTATCCTAAGCAGAGAAGACAGTGGATATTGGACGTGGGGTTTAGAGAGCAGTTGGAATTAATTACCAGCATCCCACCACCACCACCACAACAGCCTTTTTACGGTCCACTGCTGGGTACAGGCCTCCTCTCATCACGAGAGGGTTTGGGCTATAGTCCCCACGCGGGCCCAGTGCGGCCCAGTGAAAATACCAGCATATAAGCGTTCAATCTTAAGCCTCAGGGTTGGAAACGCACTCGCAATCTTAATTTATAATTCCTATGTCCATGGGCTACAGCTACAGAGAACATAAATCATCAGGTGCTCGTTTGCTTAAAAATACATAAAAAGCCAATAAATGATACATTAATAAATAAAATAATAAAACTGATTTATTTTTATCAAAAACCATTGGGAATACTAATAATATTGACACTTGGTCCCTCACTAGGCGATGCCTGTCACGAAGTGACCAATTTCGTTATATTATTACTGTTACTATTGTGTCCTCTGCGGCAAACTTGAACTAAAATTTTGAAGTTTCTTAATAAAAAAAGTATAATAAATGTTGTACATCATGGAGAATAAAAAGAAAAGGAATGTGGTGTTTGTGGAGTTCTGCAGCGGCATTGCGTTTGGCCATCCGTTTGCGATGCGGATTACGACTGACAAAGGGCGAGGTGCGTGTAGTGGTTTCTCTATACGAAACTTAACCTTTTGCGTGCCATTCGTATTGAACTTGTATTGAAAAACAGCTGGCCAAACAAACGGATGCCCAAACGCAATGCCGCTGCTGGTCGGAAATAAAGTACTTATGCGTAAGTAAGTGTGTACCTATGCTTCTAATATTCATCTTTAAGTTATTGTTATTACTTAAAACTGCCCATTCTAGTCCACCATCATCACTAACATCTCTACATCACTAACATCACTAACATCTCTACAGATTCATACGGGTAATCATTATTCGAACCAAAATTGTAACTGCGAGCATATTACAAGAACTGATACTCTCAAATATTTGGGTGTTGTAGTAGAGGACAAACTTAACTTTAAAAAACATATTGCGCTTACAACGGCTAGAGTTCGCAAGTGTATCTACACAATGAAACTCCTACGGGATGCTACAAAGGGACCACTTTTGAAAACTATATGCCTTGCATTATGCCAATCTATTCTAAACTACTGCATCCTTGTATGGGGGGCACTAATAAAACAACCCTCTTACCCCTTGAAAGAGCTCAAAGTGCCGTTTTGAAGGTGTCTCTCCGCAAACCGCGTCGATATCCTACAACAGATCTATACAGGGAGGCGCAGGTTCTTAGCGTCCGTAGGCTGTTTTTAATGCGAGCAACAGTTGTCACTCACAAGAGTACCTTAAACTTGCCTTCATATTTTGACTTGGTCAAAAAGAGAGTCTTCCGTATACCTACACGCTCTGTTTCTTCCAGCTTTGCCCAAAGGTTTCAGGACTTCTTATTTCCTCATATTTACAATTCATTGGCGAATGAATGCAACATTAAACTTTCTAATATATCAGAATTTAAAAACAAAATACAATCACTTTTGTTTACATGGAATTACGAGAAATCAGAATCTATAATTCGCGTACAGTAGCTAATATACCTTTTTATACACAAAGCCACACTACACTCACAAACATGCCATGCACGCGCATACCTACCATGCTCAAATCAAAGATATAAACACACACTCACACACACACACACCACATTCACACGCAATTACATACAAGGGTGCATTTTGAATCCCTCTTCCACTTTTTAATTCTTGGTAAATTTATTATTTGCTATTGTCAACTGGCTGACAACGTTCCTTTTCTTTAAATAAGACTTTTTTGTTTGTTTTCATACTTTGTTGCAACATCTTCGGAAGAGTTACTTTTTTCATTTGTTATAGAAGTATTCATTAATTTTTCACCTCACTGGCTCGAAAGTGGTCGTTTTGCAGCTTGATATCCGAGCGCAAAAGTTGTTTTTATCCGCTAGCGTGGAAAGTGTTTTTGAAATTCGAACGACGCATGATGTCACAATAAAAAAACAACGATACGTTCTGAAACGCAATTCGTCGTGAGAGTTTTATTAAAATAAAGGTTCAATTTACTTAATATCATCATTAATAAAATTATATTAATAATAGACCGTTTCAGATGTATTTCATTATTTCACTATGTTTTATCACAAAAATACTTAAATGTGTGTATATTTTAACTGTATTCAGTGAATAATTGAATCTTGAAGTACGAGTAGGAGTGATTTGGAACGCAACCTCCGGAAAAAAAAACATTAAAAAAAGTTTTAGATTCCTGGTTTTGTAATTTAGAATACCTATACGAAGTAATATAGAAAATATGAGCGATTCTAGCGATGAAGATACGAATTTCACTCCTCCAGAGTTAGCACAAACTGTACGTGACGCCGAACTAAGTCTTCTTCCCGAAAAATCGCGCGTGAGGTGAAAAATTTTGTGTTGCGCTCAGCAGCAAAGTCGTTTGCTGTCTCGTGCCTTGAAACCCTCGTTACACCCAGGATTCTATACTTGAACCACTCGCTTTGCTCGTGGTTCTCTATGGTGGAACCCTAGAATCCTTCGTTCACTCGGGTCTCAATCACGCACTCACAGCAAACAACAACTTTGCAGCCTTGCATAACAAATAACTATTGTTTCTCTGTCGCATATAATTATATTTTGTTATTTCACATGGTCTGATTCCCACGGGACAGGCTCAGCCTAGTGTGGGGATCACAGTAACCTATTAAAATATTGTATTTAATTTGAAGGTAAATTAATAAATTTCATTTCATTTCATTTCATTTCACATCATCATATCACATAAAAATATGTAATAAGCCTGCGTAGCGAATGATGATGAATATTGATGAAGCTATTTCAACTTACTGGCATACGGTATTGTTGTCCTCAAAACTGGAGGTGCCATCTGAAGTGTTGAGGTCCTCATTGTCGCAGTTTCCGATACTGCTCCATATGATATAGTAAATGGCAACTGTAATTCAAAAATAATTTTAGGTAAGATACCTACTGAAATATTTTTTTTTCTAAATACAGTTTCATCAAATCTTAATTAGGTGATAAAAGGTAAATAATGCAGTAATAAAACATAAATTAATTACCAGACGAAGCAAACAGCCGTCAATATTCCTATAATATTAGACAACTTTGGGCTATTGATTGTAATGGTAAGACATGCTAAGTAACCAAGTTAATTATAGTACATTATTGCAGAGGCCGCCAAGTAGCGCATTGCCGGACGAGTCAGTTAGAAGGCTGAGCGAAGCGAAGCCTTCTATTAGTACGAGTCCGGCAATCGCAATTGCGGCCGAGGTATATATAATGCTTTTCTCAAACAGCGAGGAAATACGTAAGGTCAGTCGGGGCAAGTGCGCCAGGATGGGGTAAGTGCGCCTAACATAAATATATCAAAACCTATAAATATTACTCAACTAGTAGTTGGCTGTTTACAAGGCATAGGGGCGAAATAAATTTAGGCGCACTTACCCCACATCAGTATTTACTACTTCCATGATCGTGGATGATTTGGCCATGGAAGTTGTACTTATTACCTCCATGGATTTGTCAGTTTCGGGGCAAGTGCGCCAGGATGGGGTAAGTGCGCCTAACATAAATATATCGAAACCTATAAATATTACTCAACTAGTAGTTGGCTGTTCACAAGGCATAGGGGCGAAATAAATTTAGGCGCACTTACCCCACATCAGTTTTTACTACTTGCATGATCGTGGATGATTTGGACATGGAAGTTGTACTTATTACCTCCATGGATTTGACAGTTTCTCTACAGAGGTGTCTCAAATAAAAAAAAAACACACACGACAATAATGTTTTTGCTGGCCAAGGCCGGCAATGGACAGCCTCGCGTCTTCTTTTTTTTAAAGTAACACGAACATTTCCGAGCATGTTTGAGAAAAAACATTTTTTTTTCAACCCCAATGAAACTTCGCATCCAAAAACGAAAGAAAATGATATTTTTTCGCTGCCGTGAAAACCATCAACGACTGACAAACAAACGTGACATATGTAGTGTGCGACAACAGATTCTCTTTCCAAAAATCGATGTGCATTGTTTCGTAGGGATCTGGTACTCGTAGTTTTAAGACGCTATAGCACGACACAACTTGAAGGCGTGCGGCGATGCACGTAAGCCGTTCACGCAGGGTCTATAACGGCTTAGCACAAGCGCCTTCTACACTATGTAAACGTGTACGTACCTATGAGGATATTAAACTCCACACTAAAGGGGTACAAGTAGGGCGAGAAGCTCTCAATGACGCTCATGACGGCGGTGGACCCGATGCACTGTTCGTCGTATAGGCCGCTCACATCAAACAGTCGGCTCTGACGGGTAGTCTCTGAAATTTTGGACACTGTGAATTTATTTCTCAAAATCAATGAACACCAATGTCAATAAGATTGCAGTTTAAAGAAAGAAAGAAAAGAAGAAAGAAAAACCATTTATTGTCATACACAAAATACACAACCATTTGAAGACAAAAATAAATACACATGACACAATGAATACAAAAAAAACAAACATAAATTCGGTATGACAAAAGGGGCGGACTCAGCTTGTGCTGTGATCGCAGGCGCCGAGGAGCACTGCACAAGTTGCTGTTTAAGAGGATAAAAGGGATCGTGAAATATAATCCAAACGGATTAAGTAATTAAATCTGCACTATGCTTTACGGACAATGTTCACAGGTAAGGTTTGTCCAGTCCTTCCAGTAGAAGAGTACTTCTTGTTTTATTTATGTGTAAGAGATAACACTTTAAATTATTTATGTCACTAGCTTCTGCCCGCGACTTCGCCCGCGTGGAATCCGGTTATCGAGTTCCCGCGGGAACTACGCGATTTTACGGGATAAATTGTAGCCTATGTCCTTTCCCGGGTCTCCAACTATCTCCATACTCATCCATATTGGTCCACCAGTTGAAGTGTGAAGAGATAACAGACAGACAGAGTTACTTTCGTATTTATAATATTAATATGGATCTATGTGTAGGCTTCAAACATGGTCTATGCAAGACGCATTATGTACACGTACCATGAATATAAGCATCAGTTCCATTTTCGTACGGCCCTCCAGGTCCATACTGAGAGTATGCGTATATGGTCAGCGCCAAAACGGTTTCTCGAACAATCGTAGACACCCAGAAGCACAAGCTGCTACCGATGATATGCATGAAGGCGTAACACGCTAAACCCTGAGGAAACAGTCATTTTTTTAAATATCCTGATTACATCCATACTAATATTGTAAATGGGAAAGTAATGTATGTCTGTCTGTTACCTCTTCACGCTTAAACTACGGGACTGATTGTGATAAAATTTGGTATGGAGATATTTCGTGTCACAGGGAAAGGATCTGACTACTTCTTATCCCGGAAAACGCGCTCCGCGCTAACGCTTTAACCGAATTCCACGCGGACGAAGTTATGGAAAAAAAAGCTATAAAGGTAAAAAGTAGTCTATGTCCTTTTCCGGGACTTTGAACTCTCTCCATATGCCAATTTTCATCTCAACTGGTCCAGCGGTTTAAAAGCGAATAGATAATACACAGACAGACAGGCAGTCAGACAGAGTTCCTTTCGCATTTATAATATACTTAGATGGAAGTATGAATAACTAAATACGGAGCACTAAAAAATGTATCAATCATGGTTGGACGTAGCTTCACTTTCTAACCCCCATCCATCGCAAGAAAAAGATGTGGTGTGGTGTGATTACGTTTGAAGTGGGGGTTACACAACCGTCTGTGCATTGCAAATTTTTTGTCAGTCTTATCAGACGATCAGGTAACGGCTGGGAATTATGATAAAAAGCCGGACTTAAATTAGGTACTTACCTTTGACCGTAATATGATGACATTGGAGTATTTGAACACGAAATATAGTTGTAAGAAACAGTATATGGGGTTGACGATATCCAGAACTATCTGAAAGTAATCGACGCAGGCGTCGTTATTAATGTCCTCGTCTAGTATGTACGCGATCTGGTTGACTATCAGGAGCACCGAGTGGACCAAATGGCCCATGGCGAATCCTGAAAATTACCCATTGTATGAATAAAACTTCTGGTTAAGGGCCGATTCACACCGGAATGGCCGGGCGGCCGCGCTACCTTGTCAGGCTTTAAGCGATGGTCTTTCAGGTATGTTCACACTGAAAGTGCTCGCCGTGCCGCTGCCGGCCGCTGCCATTCCGGTGTGAATCGGCCCTAAACGTAATGCCTCTCAATATTCATATTCTTTAATGCTTCCATGCTGTTTGCAGATGTTACATTTCTAATGTTATGACTAGACGAATTGTTTGTGAACATGTCTTAAAATAAAATACTTAAAGCTGTATTTATTTATACCTACTCGAGTGCAATCAAAACGGCAGAATGCCCTAAGTATTTTTAATATCAATTGCAGTTTACATCCTTTTGGAATTTATTATGTAGTATCATTATCGTATCGCTTACCAGCTGCTCCCATTTTGAGATAAAAACTGCCGGAGTGCCGGCCGTGGCTAAAACAGTACGCATGCTTCAAAGGGATCAGGGTCGGCGGAGGAATCAACTGAGGTTTGAAGTTCTCAGAACCAGGTGTTCCAGGCATACCAGGGCCAAACTCCTCCTGTAACACAAACTCTCATCTTACCTTAGATGTCTTGAGATTTTAGGGTCTTTGCGTAATGTAACTGTGGTGGGATAGTGTTTCGTCCTCCGCCTCGCATGAAGAGGGCCGAGGGTTCGAATCCGGCTCGCACCTCCAAGATTACTTATGTTATAAACTCAATTTGAATTTACCACAGAGCACGCACGCACGCACCTGCGAAGTAATTCAAGGATGTGTGTGAAGTCCCCAATCCGCACTGGGCCCGCGTGGAGATTATAGCCCAAACCCTCTTGTGATAAGAGGAGGCCTGTGCCCAGAAGTGGGACGTAAATAGGCTGCTGTGATAGCGTTGTGTAATGTTTTGTGTATTTACACCTCTTCATGCATCTAATCCATTGCTTCCTCCACCTTCAAAAAGTTAATGTTGGAGTGCATCGGTAGTCGTTGGAAATTCCCATAGGTATAGGGACTCTGTTGCCAAAAAATTTCATGAGTGGCGAGTGCATCATATTCGAACAGGGGGCTTATTACAGCTCTTAAATATGGCAAATGAATATGATATTTCAATTTTAAGCACTCTATTGGGATAATATACCCCTAGAATCTGCGCCAAACAGTTCTATTCTATATACATTAATAGCATCTATCTTGGACACTTCGCCAATAGCGCCAAACAGTTAGAGAATGTACTAATTTACGTTTTGTTTTCAATTAATGGGACATGGGAAATCCCATGTCCCTATTTATTAACTCGATCGAGGCCCCAGTATGTGTCGTATTGACTCTTCTCCAACTCATCCCCTTCGTTCCACGTCCACATTCTGCAAACTGTGTCGTTGCATAGTCCCATCTTACCACTCTCACAGTTATTACTAGTCCTTTTATAATTATAATAGCCGCTTACTAGTCCTATTATTTTGCCCGCGACTTCGCGGGGAATCCGGTTATCGTGTTCCCGTGGCAACAATGCGTTTTTCCAGGATAAAAACCCGGACCCCAACTACCTCCATGCCGAATTTCATCTCAATCGGTCCATCGGTTTAAGCGTGAAAAGTAACAGACAGAGTTACTTGTTATATACATAGTTTTGCTATGTATATATTCGCTATGTAGTATGGAATAGACAGTATCTATATTCGCACGCAATAGAAATTAAAACGTAGTTCAACTTACTTCTTGCTTTCTGAAATATTCAGCAACTTTCTCTTCATGTTGGTTTTTGGTTTTCAGGTTCTTCAAAGCCGTAGATTTATAACGGCCTATGTCGATGATAAGGTAAATGTGATAAATAAAGCCTATACTGGTAAGAATAAGCGAGTAAATCTGTAAATAAATGGAACATTAAATTAGAGCAAAATAGGTAAATACATTTGAAATGTTAGAAAATTTCAAAGATTTTTGACCATACCGTCGCTGTATGTTCGTACTCGATGAATGGTTCCGATAGATAAACAATTAATCCAAATGTAACTAATATTATCGCATAAATGGAGCTCAAAATTACGTTGAGATATTCTCTGTAACAAAAAAGAATAAATTATCTAAATTGTGCTTGCGGTTTAAGCGTGAAGAGGTAACAGACAGGCAGACAAAGTTGCTTTAGCATATGAAACATACTAGCCGTTTGCCCGCGACTTCGTCCCGCGTGAACTTAGAATTTTCGTACCCGATGATACTATCCATATATGTAGGTAGTTATAGTTATAGAACTATTGAAAATACTGGTTAGACCCATTAAAAACCCGTTTTCGTTTAAATATTAGGAGAAGAAGTATCCTTTGTCATTCCCAAGATCTCAAACTATCTCCATACCAGGTTTCATCCAAATCGGTCTAGTCGTTTTTACGTGAAAGAAAGACAAACAAACAAACAAAAACACTTTCACGTTTATAATATTAGTAAGGATTAAGCATGCATGGTAAGCTATCCATAATGTATCTTCACTCGTGATGAGAGGGAGGCCTACCTACTCGTAGCCAGTAGCACGTAATGGGGGCTATCGCGTGTGAATTTGCCACTAGAGGCGCTAGTGTCGCGTGAGGTCCAATAACATTCACTTTTCACTGGTTTTGGCGGGCTTCGTGACATAAATCATAATTTCCTTAATTTATTTATTTATTTATTTATTTATTTAAACTTTATTGCACATAAAGAAAACTTAGTGTACAAAAGGCGGACTTAATGCCTTGAGGCATTCTCTACCAGTCAACCTTTAGGCAAAGCAGAAAATGAAGAAATTTACCTGTTGAAAAGTGATCTCCTTCGTGAAATTATCGCAAATATGGATTATTTGGCTATGAATGTAAACGCTTTGAAAAAAAAATTCTTTTTTCCAAACAAAACGGAACTGCACAAAATTGCGGCATAGCTACTCGATATGATGATAGTTATTTATGATTAATAAACTTAATGAGATTCAAGATTTAAAACTTTGTTTCGGCGCCGATCTTATAAAGTCGCCTTTGACAGCTATGCCTCTGGACCTTAGTCAACAGTGGCGCCAACTGGTGAGCAAAGAAACGATAGTCCCCATTAGGCTGTGTTAGTACTAGTAGTATGATAAAGGCATAGACTAGAGATCCTGAAGAATTCCCTTAACCGGGTGACCATCTCTGTCATTGCTTTAAGGGTTTTGCATATAAGAAGTGTCAACCGCATGTAACTATGTCAACCGTACTTGTCGTCTAAAGCATGTAATCACGGTTATTCCCGCAGCATGAACATCATGGCATATCGTATATCCATCCTTGTCACGCAGTCTGCCGTGCCATCTTCGCCCCGTTATTGTTGGAAGCATTATTTCAATGCACAAACTCATCGGTGCCACACCCGCGACACGCCATACAATTCGAACCGGATCTTCACACTAATATAAGATAGGGTAGAAATACGTGCACGCGCGAGCTACCTACTCGTATTGTAATAGTGCGTTTACATACACGCGCCCGGGCTCGTAAACGTTGAACGTCGTTTTGAACGCCGTGTATGCATACAATGATCTTTGCCGAACAACCGATAGGAAAACGACAGCCGACCGATCGACGGCGTTCACGTTCACGAGCGCGTTCAAAATCAGCCTGTTTACAGGCCTGTGCCTGTGAACGCGCCCGTGAATGTCGTTTTGAACGCCGTTCATGTAAACGCGCCATAAGCACTTCTAGCGAGCGACGCGACGGGTAGTACCTATTAGATACTGTGCCGGTGCGGTGTCTTCAGGATCTCTGGTCTATGCATAAAGGCAGGACTCACGCGGTGAGCCGCCGGTTGTCCTCGGCGTTGGTCGGCGCCGGCGCTTGCGTCTCCACCGAGCGGATGGACTGCGCGTCCATGGTCACCACGGAGCGTTTACGCGGCGTCGCGCCGCCGAACCGCATGTCGCTCGCTGGCGTGTAGATCCGGTAGCTATCTGGGTAGCGCAGAAAATAAAAGCTAATTTTATGTGAGCTAAAGAAAATTTTATTTTGTAGCAGTGAGGGCGTTATAAGGAAACCAGACTGATTGACTGACTGATGACAATGCACGACCGAAACTACTAGTCATAAAAAGCTGAAATGGGGAATGTATGTTTTTAGGAAGTATTGGGAGCTTACTAAGCGAGGGTTTCGGGAAATTCCCACAGGAATGGGAAAAACGGGATTTAAAATGTAAATGTTTATCAACATACGAAGTCACGGGCAAAAGCCTTCTTCTTTTTATTTACATCACTTATAACTCGAGAACTAGGTCGGATTGCCACACACTTGGTAAGAGGACGATAATGTGTGTTTGCGTGTTTGTCCTTGTTTCACTACAGAACGGCGGGATCCTTTTATGAAATTTGGTACGAAGGTAGTTTGTAGACCCAAGAATGACATAATAGTTTTTATCCAGGAAATCAGATAGATATTAAGGAGGTGAAATGGAGGGTAGAATAACTTCAGAATGATTTTCATCGCAGGAGAAGGCGCAGAAAACAGGTAGTAAGTGAAAATAAACAAAGATATTAGCAATAAAGCAAGATGATCGACGAATAAACCGGGGCTATATTCGAAGTATTGAATAGGGATCTCCCTGTTCCCTATAGGATCGCTCACGCGTTACGGCGCTCAAGAACTTTAAATCTAGCTGCTTAAAGTTCGCTTGCAGTGCCGCGATGCGTGAGCGATCCAATAGGGAACAGGGAGATCCGTATTTAAGACTTCGAATATAGCCCCTTGATCAAGTTATGTTTATTCTTAACCGACTTCAAAAAAGGAGGAGATTCTCAATTCGTCGGAATCTTTCTTCGTCTGAAGGCGGTTTTTATTTTTTTATTTAAAATTTTTAGTGCATCCAGAAGAAGCTTACTTAACGATTTCACATCTCCATTGCTTCGGTAGGTGCCATTGTAGGGCAGCGGGCTATTCCGGTCTCCTGCGAGAAAATAAATTGCGAGGTAGAGTAGGTACCTAAAGTAGAGTTCATTAATATGTGTATACACTATCGGACCTTGTTACAACAAGGTAAGGTGCATATACGAGGGGTGATCCAAAAGTAATGATAACTGAATACTTATTGAATCGGATTAAAATAAATAGGTATGCCGTTACTCGCCATAAAGACTCATTAGTAAATAAAAAAATATGTATCTGTCAGAGAGTTGCAGCTGTTTTTTCACGAGCAGTCGGAACAATAACGCAAAAATGGAGAAAACTGAGGTGAGAGCGGTTATTAAATACTTCTGTTTGAAAAAAATGTGTACTAAAGATTTATACGCTGAATTAATGGGAACACTGGGCGAGTCCGCTCCACCGTATTCCACAGTGGCACGGTGGTCAAAGGAGTTTAACTTGGGAAGAACATCCACTCGAGATGAACATCGCGAAGGCCGTCCATCTGACGCCATTACTGGAGAAAACGTCGAAAAAATTCATGATCTCGTTTTAACAGATATAAGGATGACTATTAGGCATCTAGTTGAGCTCACAGGCATCTCGTATGGCAACATTCAATGAATCCTAACTAATTAACTACACATGAAAAAAATCTCCGCTCGTTGGGTGCCTAGAATGTTAACGGCTGAACAAAAGAAAATACGATGTGAGATTTCGAAGTCTAATCTTGACAAATATCAAACTGATCCCGAAACATTTTTGCGTCGGTTTGTAACCATGGACGAGTCTTGGATCCACCATTTCGATCCTGAGACCAAACAGCAATCCATGACCTGGAAGCGAGCGTCTTCCCCTACACCGAAGAAATTCAAGGTAGCAAGCTCCGCTGGTAAGGTCATGGCTTCAGTGTTTTGGGATGCTGAGGGAGTCATAATGATCGAATACCTGGAAAAGGGAACCGCTATTATGGGCTCCTACTACGCTGACCAAATACGCAGATTGAGAGAGGCAATCAAAGAAAAGCGGCGGGGTAAACTTCGAGCTGGCATCCTGTTTCACCAGGACAACGCACCGACCAACAAGGCCGGCGTTGCGATGGCTGCAATCCATGATTCAGGGTTCGAATTGCTGGAACACCCCCCATATTCGCCAGACCTAGCCCCCAGCGACTTTTATCTCTTTCCACGGGTGAAGGAAGATCTTAGAGGCAACAAATTTTTAAATGATGGCGAGGTAATGGCCGCTGTGGAGGTATTTTTGGAGGTTCAAGAAAAATATTGTTTTATTTTAAAGGAATTCGTGGTCCGGAGAAACGATGGTCTAAGTGTGTAGACTTGGAAGGAGATTACGTATAAAAATAAATTATTTTATTAAACATTTTATGTGTCTTTCATACTGATTATCATTACTTTTGGATCACCCCTCGTACATTGGCGAACATATCTGTAGGTACGTTTATTAGACGTAAAAGACTTGGTTTTCCTATTGTGCCAAATTACAAATTGGGAAAATCACTGATCTATTATAAGTAAGGATTCACAATCGGCCGAAGAAAAATGGCCCGTCAAAACGAATGCCCGACCAACTCGGGCACCCGTTTGTCGCTCAGTAATTTTGACACTTAAGTATTATAGTGTGAGGTTTACTTTTGTATAAAATATTTATCTTGACACATATTATAAAGAGGCGTTATTAGCATATTGGAACGTATTTTCTAATGTCAGTTTGCTCCATATTTTTTGACATATTCTGTTAGGCACTGTTCGTCCATATGTTATTAAAGGTCATTGGGGAAAATCAACATTGAACAAAATCATGGTAATACAGTATTCAGGGAAAAGTATGCGAGAAAGGCGGGCTTACCAACAGGCGTAGCTGAGCCGGAGTCATCACCTCTGTTTGGGATTTGTAGTTTTGGTGACATTCCCTCATTAGATTCCTGTGAAGAAAAATACGACTCAATATTTCATTGATTTTTGGTCTATTTTTTTTAAGAAAATCTAAATATACCTTCTGCTTTTTTTGAAGACTATAGATAGGTACTATTTTCAAATGAACCCTACGGATAAAAATACTTGACACAAAATTAAAACATATGCACTTGCTGAAACCTGAAACACAGGCTTATAAATCACTTTCGGAGATTTTCGAAATCCGCGTTGCATACAATTTCATACGGTGAGCGAGGGACTAAAAAGTGGTGAGAGCGAACATCGAAAGCCGAACGAACCCGGATTAATAACTTCATTAGTCGCTTTTTTGTCTCGATCGACACCGCCCTGTATTTCACTATAATCCTATTACGATATTTCACGTTCCTCTGCAACGAATTTCAGGTTATTGCGTTACTGAAAAATACTGTACCTACTGCCTTTTTGAAGAGGAAAGGTTCGTTTCAGTTTAATTCTGTTACAGGAGCTTGGTTGCACTTGAGTGGTATCTCGTCATTTTCGTGTAATTTGCTGTAGCCTATTTCAGTCCATGCCGTTGTGAATAAATATAATTTTAATCTATTAGGTACTATCTAAACGCACATTTTCGAAACCGATTTGTTTCAAATTTTGAAATAATGTTCTTTATTTAGATTCGCGTAATCACGAAAAAGAAACTTAACAACGCATTAAGTAGTGGAAATATAATAAGAAATAAGAGATTTATGGTTTAGTGGTTTTCTTGTCCATTTCAAATTGTTTTCTTTATTAGCGGTCAAAGTATAATTACCTATAAAGTTACCAATTCCTGATTTAATAATATAAATGAAGCAGAATAAACTGGTTTACGATATGATAAACTCGAAAGTATTTCCCAAATAATTAATTGACTGCAGCTGCGGCATTGCCACCGGGAGGACAACAATTCCAATATGAGTTCAGTCGTTCAACGTCAATGTGTATGATGGAAAAACCAAAAAGACGAAATCTTTTTCGATACAAGTATGAGTGGGGTCGGCTCAATCAATTGTGGGAATAGTCGTACTCATATTGCGAGGCCCGCGCGCAGCGGGTATGACGATCGGTTATTGAAACGTTTCGATTATGCGACGTGGTGAGTTGTAAGGGAACACAAAATAAAGAGATTGAAATTTCATTAGCCGAGGCGTTGGGGCGGCACGGCGCGCCCGCAGCGGGTGTTTACAGGCAGGGGGAGGGGGCACGGGGTGGCTCGCGGCCGGCCGGCCGGACTCAAAAGGTTTACAGTTGGCTGCGCGGGAGTGACCCGCCTCACAAACACGTCCGCTCGATCATATGGAACTGTACCCTTTCACATTCCCTTACATTACATTTTTCCTGATTGTAATGGACTTTTTATTGATTTAATTAACATATTTTAAAGCGTATTAGGCCTTTTTTTGTTGTGCTTTTGTAGCAACGCAATGTTTTCTACAGAGGTCTATATGTTCTCCTAGATAATTGTATCCTATGGATAATTACTGTTAGGTAAAAATATAACATTTTTTACCGTAGAGCAAATTTTTAAAATCTCTTAAATGTCTTGGTTATTTTTTATATTATAAAATAATGTATGGCGTGTCCATATTAGTCTCGTCAATGAAATCATTACAACCCATTGCGTCCATATATGAATTCGTTGTTTAAACTATGGACGGAGCTTAAAATAAATTTACTTTGAAAACACAGCTAAACGGTCCGTGGAAATATTGTAACTTTTTTCAACCGACATTTGCAATCAAATTGCATAACTGTGTCAGTCATAAGTACCTACATAACTAAGGAAGGATTGGTTAAGTATTTAATATGACTCCTTAAGAACTTAAATTTTTAATCTTCATAATGTTCGGCGATGGCGCTAAAGGTGGGATAAATTTGATATATTTTTGTGAAAATGGCCAGATTGGCCATTGCTCAGCAGTGGTAAGCAATGGGATTATAATAAAAAATCAATACTAATATTACAAATGCGAAAGTGTGTTTATTTGTTTGTTCTTCCTTCACGTGGAAATGACTGTACCGATTTGGATGAAATTTGGTATGGATATAGTTCGAGATCCTGGGAATAACATAGGATACTTTTTATCTCAATATTTCCACCGAAACGGGTTTTCCACGGGTCATACCAGTTTTTCAATACTTCTATAACTATAACCATCTATATGTATTGTATCATCGGGTACGCAAATTCTAAGTCTACACGGGACGAAATCACGGGCGACCGGCTAGTATTATATGGTTCCCCTTGTTTACGCATAATTTTTCTTGGCAGAATTCGATTTTGCATAATCAGTATAGGCATAATAGTGTTTACGCCGAAACGAATCTCGCATAACGATTTTTAGTCGAATTTTATTACGCATAATGTATTTACGCCGAATGGTTTTCACGCATAATTTTCGAATTCCGAATATTGTTTAGGCAGAAAATTACTTTCGCCGAAATTCGTTACGCCGAAAACTACTTTCGCATACCTTTATTTTCACCGATTTAATTAAATGAGTATAACATCGATGAATATCTAAATATGGGGGGGGGGGGGGGATTTTTAATACTAATTCGTAATTTCGCTTACTTATATAAAAATAACCTAACCTAACCTATGCGAGTCGGTGCTCCAAACTTTGGTGTTACCGCACGCCGTGAACTGCCCATCTCTCTCTAAGTAATAGATAAGTATGTTGAACAATTATACAATACCAAAATTTCATGGCTAAAAATCGTTTATGACATCGTTTCCGGACTTCCAGTTTTAGGACTAGCATTTTAATGTGAACTTTGGCGCTCCCTACATAAATTGTTGTTTCGGACATAAATTCGGACAATATTTCGGCCTATCGAAATTCTGCTAAATTACTAGTATGCCAAACAATATTATGCATAATAAAATTCGGCCAAGTCAACATTATGCCAACACAATATTCGGGTAAACACCCATTCTGCCAATTAAGAATTATGCTTAATAAAAATTCGGCAAAGTCAAGATTCGGCGTAAATAAATTATGCGATGCCTGTTATGCGTAAACAGTTTCGGACAAAAAGAATTATGCCAAATAGATGGCACCCACTAGCATATTATATCATTGTTCGCGTAAATTGACGCTGTTTATAGTGATAAGTTAATTGCAAAACTAGACATGAACTGCTTGAAACAACACATTGAACGGATAATGACGGCCTGCCGTTAATCGTAACTAATTACCCGGTTATTTATCATTGATTGATCTGATTTATCTAATCTGTCATTATTATTTTATTGTCCTGCAACACAGGTTGTGTTTCCACAATACGAGTATGTTTTCCCATTGCGTAATCCATACTAATATTGTACATGTGGAAAGTGTGTTTGTTTGCCTTTCCTTCACGTCTAAACCTATTATTAAACCTTCATTATATTGTGTTTTTTATTATGTATACTTTTAATGTGTTTGTAAGGTTGTGATAATAAATAAATATTCTGATTCTGATACTGATTTAAACGACTGAATTTATTTATTCATTTATTTATTTAATAGTGGAAAACCATGCTTACAAGATAAAATCTTAAAAGCCCATTACCTAACTACAGGTTTTCACATTTAGTAACATTAAGATTAGTAATCATAACATGACTCGACAAACATACAAAATGCGAAGTTTATGGTCGCACAAACCATGAAATAGGCTCACTGGTGGACATAACATACTAAGATAGTAATAGTTACATAACTGTAACGTAACCCTTAAGCTACATCTATACACAAAATAATTTACGCCTAATTGCCTCAATACTAGTTGAAAATATGTCTAAATCTAACGCTACGCGGGACGAAATCGCAGAAACGGCCAGTTCAGTATAATTGTCTTGTTCTAACTTGATGTTTTCGGACAACTATCTTTTGTCCCCGACTTTTTCGGCGTGGAATATTTTCATAGCGTTTCCGCGTGAACTATGCTTTTTCCGGGGAAATCTATGTACCCTTTTTTTTGTCGCTGGGGAAAGCGTTGCACACCTCCGTTAGTGCAGTGCAGACCGCATTCACAGGCCCGAGGGACTGCCACCGCTGAACGATAGCAGCGCACTTGGCGAGGTCCCGGTCCATTTTCACGAGGGCGGGGGTAGCGGCCCAAAAGTTGGAGACCCTCCACCTGATATAGCGGTGGTCGGAGAGGGTCTTCACCTCCTCTTCCACTCTCCATTCCTCCACTCTGCCCGCGACGGAGGGGGTGGCGAACGAAATGTCCACAATCGACCCCCGTCCATCGCACGCAGGTGTGGGCTGTCCTCCTATTTAGGAGGGACAGTCCGGCCAGTGTTGCCCACACCTGGACGGCCCTCCCGCGAGGCCTATATTCCCTGGGACGCGAACTACTTCCATACCGAAATTCATCCAAAACGGCCCAGTGGTTTAAGCGTGAATATGTAACAAACAGACAGAAAGAAATACAGACAGACACAGTTACTTTCGCATTTATAACATTACTATGGATTTTATTGTCTGATATCGAAATATCTAATGGCATGGATTATAAATTGTGATTAATTTATGAGGTGGTAATCTACATAAACAACTACCACGCGGCATGCAAGTGTCAATAATATATTATGTACTAAAATATTATGAATGCGAAAGTAACTGTGTCTGTCTGTCTGTTACCTCTTCACGCATTAATCGCTCGACCGATTAAGATGAAATTTATTATGGAGACAGTCGGTGTCCCGGGGAAGAGCATAGTCTACTTATTATCTCGGAAAAAACGCGTAGTTCCTGCTGGTACGCGATAACCGAATTCCATGCGGGCAAAGTCGCAAACAGAAGCCTGTACATTTTATATTCGTTTTTAGGGTTCCGAAGTCCACTAGGAACCCTTATAGTTTCGCCATGTCCGTCCGTCTGTCCGCACTATTGCTCGGAGATGCTTAGTTCTAGAAAGCTGTAATTTGGCATGAATATACATATTAGTTACGGTGACAAAGTGGTACAATAAAATTTTGAAATATATTTTTTTATAGGGTACCTCCCCTACTGGTAAAGCGGGGATGTAATTTTTTTTTCTTGCGTACCCCATGTTGTGGCATATCGTTGAATAGGTCTTGAAAAAATATTGTGGGTTTGTTAAAACCATTTTTCGATTAAGTGATGCGTTTGTCAAATATTAAGCTTTAAACTGCTATTTTTTGTTAGAGTCACGTGTCCCCCCCCCCCCCTGCCAGCTAAATGGTGGTATTTGGATGGCTGAAAAAAATCACGGTTGTGGCGTATATAACGTAGTTGAAAGGAAAACTATCACAGCTAAGTAGGCTGTACAAATTTACGAGTCATTAGTCGACTTATGAAATGATTAAAAAACCAATGATTTTTCTCGAGCGGCAGGGGCGTCGGGCGGGCACGTCATACCACAGGCTAGCTAGATGCTAATAAGTCTTAGAAAGGTACTGTGGGCATCGTCAACTTCGGAACCCTATAATTTGCGCGTGGCCCGACACGCACTTGGCCGGTTTTCGAATAAGGTATGATAAAATGGATTAATTTTATCGTGATGTGATTTACCGACCATAAAAATACGTAGGTATAACACAATAAGTGAAGTGCATATCGAATAAATAATAATAATATCATTTATTCACGATAACTATGGTAAATAACAGTTGGATATAAATGGTTTCAATCCTAAGAACTGGTCAGTCTCTGAACGATTTATCAATCTAAATCTAAATATATAAAACTCAAAGATGACTGACTGACTGACTGACTGACTGACTGACATAGTGATCTATCAACGCACAGCCCAAACCACTGGACGGATCGGGCTGAAATTTGGCATGCAGGTAGATGTTATGACGTAGGCAAACGCTAAGAAAGGATTTTGCGAAATTCCCACGGGAACGGGAAAAAACGGGATTTTACATTTAATATTTCTGCGCATATGAAGTTGCGGAGAAAAGCTAGTTCTATTTATATTATTATAACTTTCTGTGCAATAATTTAAACTAGGTATCCGAATTCACACCATATTTGTTGACTTCGAATTAACAATACAAAATCAATGTGAGACAAACGGGTGCCATCTATTTGCCATAATTCTTTTTGTCTGAAACTGTTTACGCATAACAGGCTTCGCATAATTTATTTACGCCGAATCTTGAGTTTGCCGAATTTTTATTAAGCATAATTCTTAATTGGCCGAATGGGTGTTTACCCGAATATTGTGTTGGCATAATGTTGACTTGGCCGAATTTTATTATGCATAATATTGTTTGGCATACTAGTAATTTAGCAGAATTTGATAGGCCGAAATACTGTCCGAATTTTTGTCCGAAACAACAATTAATGTAGGGAGCGCCAAAGTTCATATAAAATTGCTAGTCCGAAAACTGGAATTTCGAAGATGTATGTCATAAACGATTTTAGCTAAGTATAAAATTTTGTATGATATAATTTGTTCAACATACTTATCTTTATTAGATAGAGTTCGACAGTTCACGGTGTGCGGTAACACCAAAGTTTGGAGCAAAGTCGACTCGCATAGGTTAGGTTAGGTTATTTTTTATATAAGTAAACGAAATTATCATTTAGTAAAAATCCCCCCTTTCCCTATTTAGATAATCATCGATGTTATACAGGATACTCATTTCATTAAATCGGCGAAAATAAAGGTATGCGAAAGTAGTTTTCGGCGTAACGAATTTCGGCGAAAGTAATTTTCTGCCTAAATAATATTCGGAATTCGAAAATTATGCGTGAATACTATTCGGCGTAAATAGTTTATGCATAATAGAATTCGACGAAAAATCGTTATGCGAGATTAGTTTCGGCGTTAACACTATTATGCCTATACTGAGTATGCAAAATCGAATTCTGCCAAAAAAAAAAATGCGTAAACAAGGGGAACCGAGACAAACATCTATATCTATATACTTACTAATAATAAGTCTGTAGAAGAAGTCGCGCTTGAAACTTGAAAATTAAAAGAAAATATCAAGTCGACGGGACTTTATTATAAACGATACTGAACTGACTGAACACAGAATAACGATTTTTAGAAAAATTGTCTTACTCGAAAACTACTGGATGGATGAAACAAGGGATTAGTTTATAACACTGGCCAACAAATAGGCTACTTTTTATCCCGGAAAAACGCATAGTTCCCGCGGGATCGCTATTTCCGAATTCCACGCGGACGAAGCTAGTCTTCTAATAAGACTCATAGATACATTTTCATTGTAAGGTTTGATGATTTAATTGATTAAAATTAAACTAATTTTAATAAGATAATTTTAAAGAAGAAATAGTGCAATACACTATTTATCATTAAGTGATCCAGGAATCAACTATTTTGTATAAATCAATTTGAAGTCACCCTGTGTAGGTATCAACCTCTTCGAATTAAGAGTTCGTAAACTTTATGATAATCTAATCAAAACGTGTATTTTATCAATTTCAATATGTATGTAATCTTTATTAAACGACATAACGCAAATAAATGGGATAGTCATACTCACACTAAAATTGTGACGTCTCAATTCTAGTGGATCAAGTCGCTACATTCAAACATTAATAAAAATTGCTTTTCACTTTCTTAAAAACTTGGTCAATAGTGATATTTTCGAGGCTTTTCTTTATCAATTTATGCTCCTTGAACTTTACTATTTTTATTACAATTGGTTTATCCGTCATTTACATCGCTATGTGGCGCCAGAAATTTATCAATTACTTACTACGTCATTGCATAGATAAACTAAAAAAAAAGATCGACAAATCGTATTGCAATCGAGAATTCAATTTTGAATTACGCGATCTATAAATCACTCGTATGATAGATAATATACCACCATAGAAGACCATAGAAGGTAAAATTATATTTAAATAATGATTTATTTCTCATGCGATATTGTTTCTTGCATTATTATTTTATGACATCTCTTAACTATAATAGCCGACCTTGTTTTTTTTTCTTACTTTTTGCCTTCTTACGGGTATTGGACAGGATTATTTCTTGTAAAGGAATCTTAATTGTGCACGCATCCTCGAGTATAGTAACGTACAAAATTTAATTAAAATTTAATTAGAGTAACATCGCGAGGAAGCCTGCGCGGATCTACAAAGTTGCGTATAAAGTCGCCAGTGCTATGACTATGGCCTTTGGGCTCTCACGCATATGAGAAGGGGCTGTGGTCAGCAGCAGTAGGTAGGTAGAGACATTGTTGTGTTGGTTGTAGCAACATGGAACCGTTCTAATTGAGCGGCGTAGGTATATTTCGTCAGTACTCTGCTTGAGATCGGCCCTGGTTGCGACTTGGGACAGTTGTTATCGACTTACATTCCTGTCTACATCAGCGGCGTAGTTGACGCTGCGCGGGGGGCGGCGGCGGGCGGCGCGGGCGGCTGTAGCCGTCAACAAGCTGCCTGAAACCGGCCCTGGCTGCGACATAGTGCGCCGCCGAGCTGGTAGTTCCTCTGAACTCGACCCTCCGTTCACAGATGCGTTCACTGCCTGAAATTCCATCAGTTATTCTCAACGACGACTCGTTATAGAAGAGACGCGATAATTTGTATCGCATAAGTTAACTTATTAAACTTAATCTTATTTAAAGAATCTTAGGGGTAATCCCAATATGCGCAAGCTGACTCATCATGGAGGCGTAGTGCGTAAGAATGAAACTTGAAAATTTTGGTTTCATTAACTTTGGGGCTTCAAAATCTGTATAATTCAATACCTGGATGGCTTTGTTTATTTTTAAAATAAAGAAATCGTTGCGAGGAAGCCTCATAACTCATAAAGTATGGATAGAAGACGACTTGTCAATACAAGAATTAATTTACAGGTTTATATTGTATCAGACGAAAATTCATCACTACGACACTATGTTTGGTCCTATTTCTAGAAATACTACGAGTACGGTTTACGAGTTATTGTATCTACGAATAATTTTATTAAGTAGCCAGTTGGAAATTAAGGTTGTCTTCTTGATATGATAAAGGGACAGAATCAGAATAAATTATGCCAATAAAGTCCATTAAATTACCTACCCCTGGATCCTTGTCTGTATCTGCGCCATAGTCCGGCTGATCTTCTTCTTCGAATTGTTGCAGGGATGTCTCCGAATGAAACTTCTTATCCCCCATATTTTTCCGATTCACTATTTCCTCCAAGAGTTCCTTTCTGATATTACCCGTGCCTGTTTCCGTCATCTTACAGTTTAAAAGCTCACTTTTTAAAACTATTTATTTGTGACATCAACTTAATACCATTTCTTTTGTTTACGAGCTGTCCAAGATTAAATACACCTTCATTGGCCAAGTACTCGTGCGATTTAGATCGCGAATGAATTAATAAAAATATTCCGATAGTTATCTCTTATCAATCTGACACGTAGCAATCTACTGGTGTAATTATTGTGAATGTTGAAACGCTTCCTTGTCTCCATTTCCGTTAAGATTGCAAAGGGGTTTTTTTTACTCTATTGCGCCAGAAGTTTTTCGAGTGAACGAATGTATATTTCTTTGGTAACTTCTGTTGCAAATGCATCAAGCTGTTTTGATAGATTTTAGCTTGTGTGGTGTAGTTAGATTCGTCTTGATTGTGAGAGTGACACAGGGCATATCAAAAGTTAGTAGGTAACGCAGTCAGTAGGTTTTTTTATAAAATCGAGTAATTTACAAGCTCATTCAAAGAAGAATGTTTTATCTATTTGCTCAAAGTTTCGCATCAAACATTCCATGCATATTTTTTCTTGATGACTAATAATCGAAATCTCATTTAAAATCTAAGAGCACTTTTTTAGATAGTGGTTTATAAGGATAATTTCAAGTACCACGCCATCTCGTGACGCATCAAAGAAGCGCATCACAAACTTACACTGATTTTCGTTCCTCGTTGCGACACTCGCTAGCTCAATTTTCCGAGCGCTGTCATCGCTTTTCATATCACGCCCGCCCGAGCAAAGAAAATGTTCATTCATCTCATCTTCATTCATCTCTTTTCACAGAACAATTTAAAATACCTGCAGTACCCGTTGATAAATATTGGAAATTGTTCATTCGATTTGACAAAAAAAAAATCTGAGAGAACTCGGCTTTATTTGTATACCTATATATTGTAATCGGTAATAAAAATTGGTATGCATACAAACTTTATTGAACACCACACATTCAAGGATCAGTACAGTCAGCAGCAGAAGTAGATAAGCTGTCCAGGTGTTCAAAATGACCTACACACGACCTTATTCTTAAGACGTTAAGGGCGTGTGTAGGTCATTTTGAACACCTGGACAGCTTATCTACTTCTGCTGCTGACTGTACATATAGGAGTTCATTTCACCACATCGTCACTTACCATCAGGTGAGATCATGGTCATATGACCATTGAGCATTTGCTTGCTTATAGTAAATAAAAAAAATATAGGAGTTTGAGGGTGAAAAAAGGTTTTTATACTCTCATGGGAAAATTATATTTCACCTATTTTCACCCGAACAAAACTGGGTCGCCCGGTACTGTATCTCCAAAGTCCCAAATACGTTAAAACTTACTCATCAAAAAAAATTGATAACTTCAC
The DNA here is from genome assembly GCA_963971205.1 of Aethes cnicana. Taxonomy (NCBI): domain Eukaryota; kingdom Metazoa; phylum Arthropoda; class Insecta; order Lepidoptera; family Tortricidae; genus Aethes; species Aethes cnicana. The sequence continues at coordinate 11,014,522 of OZ020273.1, read as the reverse complement.
TTGCCCTTCGTAAACATTCTTGTCTAAAATGTTACCTAAAAATGCCGTCATACATTTAGTTGGGGTAGTTGGGGTGGTTTTCAACTTTTGCACTTGTACAATGACTACAAAGGATAGTGTGACAACGTTCATTCGATAACCGGCTCGGGTACCAGGTACCCGAGCCTCGGCTGAGCTTTATGAAAATGACCACGAATGTGACATTGATTGAATTGGATTTAAAGATCTGACTACAAGACGCACAATAGTAGATCAAGAAGCACATTTTGGATGTACACCTACTATATCTAACCTAACTGATTATTTTTGGGGGTTGCCGTAGACGGGACGTCGAGGACATCAGTTAAAACTTATAGACAAAGCTAGGCACTGTGACTATAACATTGCTATCTACGTTGTTGATTCCTTGCCAACCTAGGTTGGTTTATCTAGATAAACCAACATAAATCCAACTTCATATGGAGCAAATGAAACAAGTATTTTAATGATTCTAATTTTAATGATAATAATTTAAATTGTAATTAGACTAATGAACAAGAGCTAATGATGTTCTACTCCAGGTTTGTATGCGTAAGACCAAATATCAGCGATGCAGACGCTGGAGTGGAATCTGAAAAACATGTTGAGCGGCGCGCACAGGTGGCCGACGGCGAGCCACACCTACTTGCCGTAGAAGGCGTACCGCTCGTCCTTGCTCTCGGGCGACTTGTAGGAGAAGGTGTACAGCAGCCACATGCACACGTTGCACACCAGAAGGAACAGCACCCACTCCCGGCCTGGCCGCTTACGCCGCAAGCGTCGCGAGTTACTACAGCGCCGAAGTCCGTCGATCACGAACGCGATCTGCATCATCATTTGAAGAGAGTGGAAGGAAAATTACACCTATAGATGAACAGTAGACATTTACAGTGGCAGTGGGCGGGGCACATTGCTCGCAGGACTGATGGCCGATGGGGCCGGAAAGTTCTCGAGTGGCGCCCGCGAACCGGGAGACGAGCTGTCGGTAGGCCTCCAACAAGATGGAGCGACGACCTCGTGAAGGTCGCGGGAAACCGGTGGAAGCAAGTAGCACAGGACCGGTCTGAGTGGCGAGCCTTGGGGGAGGCCTATGTCCAGCAGTGGACGTCTTTCGGCTGAAATGATGATGATGAGACATTTACATCATATTTCGTAAGGTCATTCGTTCCACCGGAACTTGAGCCAAGCCAACCACAAAACTCGCCAATCCTGGTCGCTGATTTTCCTGAGTCTTAAAACAACGCCTCTTCAAGCGGACGCCATTAAACTAGAAAGTACTTCTCAGTACTTTTAAGTTTTAGTTGAAATCCCTGTTTTAAGCGAGCAATATTTTGGGATAATGTCTCGATCAAATGTAGGTAAATTATTTCCAAGAGACAAGAGTAAAGATAAAACTATATGCCGATTGTTATCTTTTTGCGAGCCCAGTTATCCGCCAAAAGATAATAATCGGCATAGTTTTATCGTTACTCATGGAATCAAGATATCCTTTATAGTTAGAGTATTTGATCGGTGACGTTATTCAGAATAATAATTTTGCATCCGTAGCTCAGAGGATTTTATTTGTGTAAATTTTAGTGCAGCTACAATGGTGGAAAAATTGAGAATTAATATGTTAGCATAGAACGCATCATGCTAGAAGGATGTAAGAAAGCACACATAACAATAACTCGATTTAAAAAAATACCCCGACTGCAAAAATCTTTCGATGTCATGCATCAATGCTTTGACAAAAAAATATTTTTGGAAACGTTTAAAATGCCTCCAAAAGTCAGCCATTTTGTTTTTTTGCAATTTTGATATAGGTACCTAGTACCTACCCCGTGTCACTCTCACAATTAAGATGAACATAACGACACCTCGCATGCTAAAATCCATGAAGCCATTTAGGATGCAGAGCGTGCCAAGGAAATATACAAACAAGTGCCAAGGAAACTTACACACATACGCTCAAAAAACATAAACCTCCTTCTGGCGCAGTCGGGTAAAAAGAGTCATCATCATCATGTCAGCGAAAAGTCGTCCACTGCCTATGTCCAACAAAAATATGAATACGAGAATGGAAGGGTAGACGTAGACAAAACAGGTATTGATGGATTTTTGAAAGAGGATATTATTATGTGATTTATGTGCTTAGAAAGAGTGTTTTCTGAAAAGACGGCTGATACAGAGAAATGGAGGATCAACACATGATGGGCCACGTCACGTAATGTGGTGTAACGAAGAGCGTTGATGGCGGTGTATTTAAACTAAAGAATGTACTCTCTCACCATGATAATCGAATCAAGGAGCGTGACTACATTGAGGATAACTACCGCGACCACGGTTAGTAAAGTCTCCAAGAAGAACACCGGCACGCAGCACGTCGTTGAGCCACGGCACAGGATGCTGGTTCACGTCCAGGCGGCGCGTCTTGCTGAAAGCCACGGCCGTCGCCACGAGCATTGTCGTGTGTAACAGCAGTTTCATCGAGTCAAAAACCACGTATCCTATCTTTTGCAAGTCCCTGAAACATAAATGAACGGAAAAATTAGTTGTGTACGTTTACAGGTTCTTTAAAATATATACTTATTGGTGTTCATTTATTATCCATTTCTTTGATATTATTTAATTGGTCTCAAATTGACCAACGGGTTCATGGAAATGGCGCATATAGGTAGTAAATTAGTAGAACGTAGACCTAAGTTACTTTTTGAAAACACATTCAGAACCGCCCTAGCCATCGCCCGGTTTTGGCTAGAGATGACTGGGGTTATAATTAGACCCATACAATAACCACAACATAACATAGTAATGGCATACTCACTCATTATCCATGTTGCCGAAAACGAAGCCGAGGATGATGGCAACGAGGAGCACGACGATGACAAAAGGCTAGAGAAAAGACCGCCCAAACCGTTGCGGCAGCTGATATGGATGTCCACTACGTGTGGGCTGTTCACTTCCCCGCTTACATTTCTGGAACAAGTATTCACAAATCACTTCTTCGTTATACTGGACAGCTAATTTATAATATCATTATTACCAAAAGCGCTTCCATTTTGTTCATTGCTTGTATCAATCTGTCGATAAATATTTCATGGCTTGGTTTTTTTTTTTGTTTTCTGGAAAAAGGTGTTTCACAGTGTATTTTTTATGGTATTAGTGGGCAAACGAGCACACAGGCCACCTAATGGTTAGTGGTAAGTAAGATTTCGAATGCGCTGCTAACCTGAGGACCAGATTGAATGTCTCCATGCTGGTAATTTTTCTCCCTATAACGGAACACAACACTGCGAGCACTGGTTTTTGGCAACGTTAGCGGGTAAGATGGTGGTATCCATCCGGACAGATCCTGCGTCAGGCTCCCCTGTTTTACCATACGTGAGACCACCCAACATTGGAAGGTAAAAGTTGGCAGTGATGATGCAGGATAATGTAAGCAGTTGGTTACCTGCCTCAAATGTTCCAGTTCCAATTCTTCTTCTTTGTGCCTTAGAATTTCGACTTGTTTGCGGATCCGTCGATTGAACAGTTTCACGTCGACAATTATTACGGACAATATTACTAAACCGCTCAGTACTATGTATATGTTGAGTATCTGTAATTAGTAATTATCAGTCATATTTCAAGCGCCCTCATTTCGTACAGACCTAGCCCAGGTAATTAGACCAGCCACCCAAAATCGCCTTGTCGAAGACTAACTCAGCGTAGCAGAGAACCGTCAAAGACGGGCACCAGTTCAAGCTGGAAAATCTACTAGGTACGGCCGTACGTAGGTAAGTACGAAGTCCGTTCGTACGAGCGTCATCTACGCAACCACGATATCAAGAGTGTAAGAGAGAAAATCTTGGGGCCCAGCCCCCCCCCCCCCCCAATTCTTGGATCCGCCACTGTATCTGAGAAAACCCATTTAATCTATTGTCACCCAAACAAAGCTTCAGATAGGTACTAAATATTGCTATATACTGACCGATGTCCATTTAACATTTGAAGATGACGTGCTGAAAATGTTCACTAGCAATGCTAATATTATTAGAAAAATCGAGTACAGGAAGGCGACCACGTACGACAAACGCTTTCTGAAACAAAAACAAAAAATGTATTAAAAAGGATCGAAAGGATAAATAAAAAAAGATATACTTAGGTAGGTCTACTTCTAATAGTTGAATACGAAAGTAAAAGTCTAATTAAACTAACTTTACTTAAGGCACTTAACTTTTTAAGGCACTTACAAAGTGACTGCTTTATTTTGGCCGGGCGTTGTCGGCAGCGGAGTGTCGTGCTCGTGAAGAGAGTGCACCGACCCCGCGTCCATCGCGTCGGTTGATAGCAATTTTCACAATATTTGAGTAATTATATTTTTTTATATTATGACACCGTCTAGCACCTTACGAGTACCATATACCTATGTGGCTGCAAAAACAATTCATTTAATGAGTAAATAATAATAATTATAATATTTCGTTCATAACAAAGTAACAACGAAATCGAAATAAACACGAAAAAGAGAAAATGGTAAATTGGACCGTAATGAATAGGTAAAGGTACCTTTGTTTGTGAATGTCGCATTAATTGTTGAACCACGATCCACGATGTACACTGTAGTTCAAATTGGAAATTACGTACACATTGTACTCGTATATTCAACTTTCTGATAAAAATAGCCATTATTTGTAGTTAGCGTAAAATCAGTAAAGTCAGAATCTTATCATTTCATAGATAGTTAATCTTTAAATCTAAAGAAGTAAGTAATCACTTACTTATGTCTTCTTCTTTCTGTGCGGTGTGGTCACACAAAATGATATTTAAGTGTCGAATCACTGAAGAAATTCCCTATAGATATTGAATGATTCATAAATCAGATTAAATATAGGTTTATAGGTTCAAAATCTCGTGAGACTGTATTCCTTAGTAACGGGATAACAGTAAAGATGCGTTGCTTTTGCACGTAAATAACGTCAGTAAAAAGTTTCGATTAACAGAATAAAACTGCCAAAATAACCAATCACATAGTTGACGGCTGATAATTTGATAAAGATTAATAAGAATAAATTTCATACCTTTTATTAAGCAATAACAATAAAAACACAAAATTTAATTCGAACATTTTCCAACGCCAGTTCATAAGTAGGCAATATCGCAAAATTTAACTAAAACGAAGTATTAATTTACTTTTTTCGTCTCGACTCTTTGCGTCTTTAAAACAATTTCATTATAATTTGCATGTGTACCTTTCGATCAGCAAATTGTAGAGACATTTAAAGGATTGCGTTTTTTTTACTCAATGTGCTAGTAACCTACCAGTTACCACTCTATGAACACTGATACCGCAACCGGTCTATTGATTCATCAGTTTACTCAACACTTCCTTCAGTTCCATGGTGAACTGCGACACGGGAAGCGCCAGGTCTTGGGCGGAGGTGCTCCCGCTCCTTCCTGAGAAGAGAAAGTCTGAAGGGACCACGAAAGGCTGTTTCTTGTCACTGCCGGGAGCGTCGCCTCTCAAGCACGGCGGCATCGGAAGGTGAGGGTGACTCTCCAGCCACTTCTGGAATGCTTTAGTAGACCTGCAAATTATTACATTTTCGATTAGAATTAGGTATGGAGGGTACCTGAAAAATCGATTATATACTTTAACTAGCTTCTGCCCGCCACTTCGCCCGGTTATCACGCTCCCGCGGATACTATCCGTTTCTCCGGGTTAAAAAGTAGCTTATGTCCATTCCTGGGACTCCAACTATCTCCATGCCAAATTTCATCTCAATCGGTCCAGCGGTTGAAGCGTGAAAAGTAACATGCAGACAGACTCATTATTATTATTATTGTCTGTAGAAAAAATCGCGTCTAAAACTTGAAAATTAAAAGAAACTATCAAGTCGAGGGGACTATATAAACGATACTGAACACAACATAACAAATTTTAGGAAAAATGTCCTTTTGTATGTATGTTCGGATACAACTCGAAAACTACTGGACGTATTGCAACACAATTTAGTATGGGGGTATTTTATAACACTGGTCAATATATAGGCTACTTTTTATCCCGAAAAAATGCGCAGTTCCGCGGGAATGCTATTAACGAATTCCGCGCGGACAAAGTAAAAGTTATTTATAATATGGATTATTTTTAATCTCATAATCATTCTTGAGTAGAGAATTACTCACGTAAGATGCGAGACGTCGTCCCACACGGCAGCCATCGACTTCAAGTCTTCAGGTATCTTGAGGCAGTCCCACATCTTCTTGGTGTCATTCTTCGGTGGGATGTGCTTCATCTTTTGCGGCAGACAAGTGCCGAAGGCAGTCGTATGCTCAGGGCTGGTTTCGGCGTGGATGTCGTAGGCAATCTGCCGCTTGAGCACCCGCGGGCAAGAGGCCTGCGGTTCACAAAGTATACAATACTTATTAATCTTGTATTATTTTTGCGGTCCACCTTACTGTGTGTTTGGTTCAACTCAACCTAGATATCAATATACGGTGTCAATGTCAAGCATGCAAGCTATCATGGGAAAGTATGAGATTGATGTTGTTACCACAACTACTACAGCCTATCTGCGTCCCACTGCTGGGCACAGGCCTCCTCTCATCACGAGAGGGTTTGGGCTACAGTCCCCCCGCGGGCCCACTGCGGATTACATCTTTAAATTACTTCGCAGATGTGTACAGGTTTCCTCACGATCCAGGTCTCCTCCTTCACCGAAAAGCACAGTGGTAAATTCAAATTGAATTTCGCACATAAGTAAACTTGGAGGTGCGAGCCCGAATCGAACCCCCGACCCTCTGCATCAGAGGCGGTAGGTCGAACCACTAGGCCACCACGGCCTTTTCGATGTTGTTAGCGATACATCAATTCCATACCTTTTTTCCAACTCGAAAAAAGAAACATGCTTAGAATCGATAGCTGTGGGTGAAATATCATCACAACACTTTGCTTGACCCTATATGTATAACCGTGGATGACTCTTTTTTTAGGGTTCTGAAGTCCACAAGGAAACCTTATAGTTTCGCCATGTCCGTCCGTCCGTCCGTCCGTCTGTCCGCACTATTGCTCGGAGATGCTTAGTTCTAGAAAGCTGTAATTTGGCATGAATATATATATATTAGTTACGCTGACAAAGTGGTACAATAAAATTTTGAAAAATATTTTTTTATAGGGTACCTCCCCTACTCGTAAAGTGGGGATGTATTTTTTTTTTCTTGCGTACCCCATGGTGTGGCACCGTTGAATAAATAGGTCTTAAGAAATTGTGGGTTTGTTAAAACCATTTTTTGATTAAGTGATGCGTTTGTGTTAGAGTTGAGTGTCTGCCCCCCCCCCCCCCCCACTCCTGCCAGCTAAATAGTGGTATTTGGCTGGCTGAAAAAAATCACGGTTGTGGCATATATAACGTAGTTGAAAGGAAAACTATCACAGCTAAGTAGGCTGTACAAATTTACGAGTCATAGTCGACCAACTTATGAAATGATTAAAAAACCAAAGATTTTTCTCGAGCGGCAGGGGCGTCGGGCGGGCATGTCATACCACAGGCTAGCTAAGATGCTAAATAAGTCTTAGAAAGGTACTGTAGGCATCGTCAACTTCGGAAGCCTATACTTTGCGCGTGGCCCGACACGCACTTGGCCGGGTTTTTATACCTAACATTGGTATAGGTAAACGAGCGCACAGCCCACCCTACGATCCCCACGAGCCCACGATACGAAATCCTACGATCCCCATTAGGAAACCATAGGATCTGCGTTGCCTACCCTAAGGCCCAAGATGGAATACCTCTGTGCCAGAAATTTCACCGGGGCTGCCTTAAACCCCCTACCGGAACACAACAGTGCAAGCACTGCTATTTGGCGGCAGGTCAGCGGGGAAATTAAATGAAACAAAAGTAAATTTTGTACGGCGGGTATGTATAAGGGAGGCGCGATCCTAATCCATCGAAACAAGTTATTTTTTTATTATTGACCTATAATTAAGGAGGGATAAGTTCGCCTTTGTATATTGTTATTATTTGTGATTTTTGTGTGTGTAATAATTTTGTGGTGTACAATAAAGTGTTATTTACTTACTTACTTATTAAAAAGCTAATGCAATGACTAAATTTACCTTCGGTACGCCAACATAGTCAGCGATACTTTGTAGCACACAAGGAAGTATCCTCGGATCCAAAACGAGACCTCTCGATGCATGCTCATCGAACCAGACCTGTAATAGTGCATTACTATAGAGGCCGACAAGGAGGATGTTGCAGGCCGAGTATGATATACGGCCGAACGAAGTGGGGCCGGATAGTTACGAGGCCGACAACTTCCGTTCCCCGCCGATGTATGTATAGTGCTTTTCTCAAACATGCAATGAAATAAATAAATAAAATAATATATTATATATATAATATATTTTGTCTTTTTTACATAAATAAAACTGCGATACCTATGAGCAAATATGGTTCATGTTTTTTTAATAGCTGTATGTTCGCTATGGCAGAATGTCATAGCGAACCATAGAGTAAATATGGCTTGTAGCTTTTTTAAATGGCGGAATGCTAAGATGCTGCGTCACAAATATATCAAAAGGAAATTTAAAAAAGTGAGTTGCCGGCCTCGGCCTGCAACGTTTGTATGAAATTCATTATAGACCAATTGTCTAGCCGCGCCTGAAACGTGATACTTCCCAGTCCTAATAAGAAGAACATAATATCAATATTTCAATGCATGTTAGGGAAAAAATAATTAATGAATATATTGCCGTGAATCATTAACAACTTGAGACATTATATACTGTGAAGTAAAAAAATATACTTGGAATAAGTCTTCGATGTCTTCAGGTCGTTTAATTTCGCTTTTAAATTCGACATTGCCCAATCCAACCCACCAGTCGTAAAACTCCAACGCTATCTGTAAGAAGTTACATGATATTTTATTTATTGGTCATTAGATGAAAGAAGATAGACATGGAATTGTTTAATAATGTTTATTGCAAAACATGTTAGACTACAAAATGCAATACTACTAATACTAGCTTCTCCCCGTGACTTCGCCCGCTTGGAATTCCTCTAGTGTTCCCGCAGGAACTATGTGTTTTTCCGTGATAAAAAGTAGCCATGTTTACCAGTATTATAATCTATCCCCCATGTGAAGTATGTAGTCCTCGAGTTAAAACCAGACAAAAATATACATAGAAACGGTTACGTGACTTATGCAGACTTAACATTTTATAATATAGGGAATAATAAAAGAATATAGGTAGCATAATAAATTTTGAACACACATTTGGTTTGAATTGTCATTACGAGCTTGACTGTAACAATGGTCGCAAAAGTACCTACTTATACAACAAGAAGAAAAAAATCTTCTATTATAGTTTCAGTGTTCTACCTGTTTCGTCATTATTTCAGCTTTTTTACTGAATTCGTCAGATGCTGACACCTCAAACACTTTCTGTTTATATTTTGAGTTCCACTTGATCATGTCTGTTTCAGATTCATTGCAATAGAGCATGTCGAAGTGAGGGTTTTTAGCACGTTTCGTAGATCCCCGTCTACAAAATAACATGCAGCGGTTTTAAAATGGAAAATCAACAACCCTAACTAACGAGAGATAATCAACAGAGTTACTTTCGCTCGCATTTATAATGTTATCAGAATGAATTAAAATATTACTCATTATTGCACAATACTTCATTTCTCGGTTTTGTCAACACCTAACCGATTTTGCATTTCTTGGTATTGGTACTGCTAGTAGTAGTAGCTACAGCCTACTTATTTGCGTCCCACTGCTGGGCACAGGCCTCCTCTCATCACGAGAGGGTTTGGGCTATAGTCCCCACGCGGGCCCAGTGCGGATTAGGGACTTCACACACATCTTCGAACCACTTCGCAGATGCGTGCAGGTTTCTTCACGATGTTTACCTTCACCATAAACTTAGAGGTGCGAGCCGGAATCGAACCCGCGACCCTCTGCATGAGAGGCGGTAGGTCGAACCACTAGGCCACCACGGCTTTCGAATCAGCCTAATGCTTATAGATAGAGAAGTCATTAGATGGATTAAGGCGCCAAGTATAGATAATCAATCAGTACTCATTAGAGCTTCAAGGTAAAGGCAGGAAAAAATGGCAAAAAAATTTATTCCGTGAGTGATTCACATACCTGAAAAACAAGCTGCCATGTACAATGAGATCGTCGTCAGAAGCGGCTGATTCGTCCGGAATCGATGACATCATACCCATGGACTTATGTCGAAGTTTACTAGATGCGGATTTCGACAACACTTTTGAGCCACCTGCTCTTGAAAATGATTTCGACAAAACTTTTGAAAACGATTTAGTAGATTTAATTTGCATAGTTGAGTCGACGAAAGACTTTGACCGGATCATCGATTTGGATCTCGATCTGATATCCGCAGAAGCCAATGACGATAGGCTCCATTCTTTGCTTTCGTCCTCTAAATCTTCTTCCTCTCCAGCCATAGAAGGCGCAAAATCACTCATCGAATAATTTCCGTAGACGTCACCACCACCCTACAAAGTTATACACGTAAACACAGGTAAGAGTATTTTAACAATGAGCCCATACGATTTAGTTTACATACTTCTTCCGTGGTTTTGTCGATATAGTACAAGTCCGACGGCAGAATGGAACTCTGCTCAGAACGTGGCTCATATTCTGCTGTTTCTAAGGGCAGCTTGAAGATCTTCGCTAGGCGGTGGAAGATTTTGGCGCCAACCAATTCTCGTACGGTGTCGTATTGCGATTCCCAAAACTGAAATCAGTCGCCGAAATAATAAGTGAATACACGTGAAAATTTAAAATAAAATAGTGTTGGCGATGAAAAATGATCTAATCTTGTACAGACATTTATTCAAGACAACCGTCGTTTTTTTCCGTTGACCTATCTGCGTTTGCTTTCAAGACAACCACTATTTTTCCTGTACGAAATTGAACCTTCAGTGCCAAATAAAGTGCCAAACGTAATTGCAATGTGAGCTGAAGTTCAAGACAAACATCAAGTGGCTATCACAATGAGCCCCCTGATGATGTTAAACTGTTATAGTTATACAAATACCTACCTACGGATTATTTATTTCATGCGATTAGTCGCAGGCTTAGGCAAACTCCACATATCTAAAAGACTTATCATTATCTACTAGTTGGCCCGGTGAACTTCGTATCACCCGTAGGCGATTCCCATACAAAGTTGTTTTTGTTTTATTTGGCTGATCTTTTAGATTTTCCCCGTTTTTAGGGTTCCGAAGTCCACAAGGAACCCTTATAGTTTCGCCATGTCCGTCCGTCCGTCCGTCCGTCCGTCCGTCCGTCCGTCTGTCCGCACTATTGCTCGGAGATGCTTAGGTCTAGAGAGCTGTAATTTGGCATGAATATGCATATTAGTTACGCTGACAAAGTGGTACAATAAAATTTTGAAATATATTTTTTTATAGGGTACCTCCCCTACTCGTAAAGTGGGGATGTAATTTTTATTCTTGCGTACCCCATGGTGTGGCATATCGTTGAATAGGTCTTAAAAAAATATTGTAGGTTTTGATTAAGTTATGCGTTTGTGAAATATTAAGCTTTAAAGTGCTATTTTTTGTTAGAGTCACGTGTCCCCCCCCCCCCCCTGCCAGCTAAATGGTGGTATTTGGATGGCTGAAAAAAATCACGGTTGTGGCATATATAACTTAGTTGAAAGGAAAACTATCAGAGCTAAGTAGGCTGTACAAACTTACGAGTAATAGTCGACCAACTTATAATGATGATTTTTCTCGAGCGGCAGGGGCGTCGGGCGGGCACGTCATACCACAGGCTAGCTAGATGCTAATAAGTCTTAGAAAGGTACTGTGGGCATCCTCAACTTCGGAACCCTATAATTTGCGCGTGGCTCGACACGCACTTGGCCGGTTTTTTTTCTTTAAACCTTTCCTGAATCACGGGAAATAAAACAAAAAAAAATATCAGCCAAATCGGACCAGCGGTTCTCGAGCCTTAGCCAGACTAACTCACGGCGATTCATTTTATAAAAATATAAGAAGATTTATTTGTATGAACACATAAAGGGTTCAAAGTCATTGTAAACGGTTTTCTGGCCCGTTCGGCACGTGTAATTAGGCTCCGTGTTGTACACTGAGCCTAGACCCGCGGATTCAGCCCCGAACGTAGACACAGCAATGGATCTTTGGCGTGTCGAACGAAACTAACTCTTTTGTAAATTCGAAATTCTCACCGCTCATCCGATTTTTTCATATTTCAAAGGTAGAATGTCATTATAAACGGACTTTTGTCTTACAGTCGCCATTAGATATAATTATGTGAGCGAACAAGGTGGTCATAAATATCTAAACACGACCTTATTATCAAGACGGTAGAGTGCCACCACCACAACAGCCTATTCACGTGCCACTGCTGAGCACAGGCTGCCTCTCAGCACGGGTGGGTTTGGGATATAGTCCTCACGCGGGCTCAATGATTGTGGGGACTATACATAGACATAGTTTAAATACGCAGATGTGCGCAGCTTTCCTCACGATGTTTTCCTTCACCGAAAATCACCGGTAGATAAAATTGAATAGTGCATGTTCAGATATTTATGATCGCCTATGTTTGCTCAGATATATCTGATGGCTAACTGTAATGCTAACTGTACACCATATCTACCAGTGTCTGTTGTCACTACGACTGTTTAGTGTTTAAGCAACTTTGTTTTATTACCTGGTCATCCTTGTAGAACAATTCTAAATCCCGAATCACTTTCTTCCAATGAACCTTGACTGAAGCCTCGGTTTGTTCCAGTACGGACGGAGTGATAACCCGTATGTGTTTTGGCTTGTCCCATTTCCTCACGAGAGGCCTCTTACCACAAGGCATGTTCACAGCAACTTTAAGTTTTGTGCTAGCTACACTGCCGTACTACCGTAAAATAACAATTTCCTATGCAAATACGCAAAAACATAAAATGGTATCTAGACACTGACAAAGGAGTGTCACAATATTTTACTTCTTTGTAAGTTCTTTGTGAGCTTGGTTTGTGAGCTATTTGTATTGTCTTCTCTGCCATACTTTTTAATTTAGACTCACTGTCGAGGTCTGATAGAACTAGGTAAATAAATGAGTAAACGGGTAAACGAGTAAAACCCTAGAGATGATTGATTGCCTTTATTGCTTTTATTGTAATCAAATACACATTATAAAACTCAACGCCTGAACTTATTTCATAAGTTTTATATTTATGCAAATCATGTAGGTCATATTTAAAATTAATTAATATACATGTAAATAGGATACACGTTCAGTGCCATCTGTTTACTCTCGGAAGAACTGCGCGGCGTAATGGAAACCACTACTTTATGGCAAAGGTAGCACTTTAGTCTACTACTCGATGAAGTTTGTACCATGTGAATCCGATAGATGGCAGTGCGGGCAAAGTAACCAGAGTGGAAAGTAAAGTTAAGTGCAGGTCGCTGTCGTAGCATTATCGGGGGTTGTTACTAGATGACGTACTCAGCTTCAAATGAATACGTGCAAAAGTGGTTATAGTCCTAAAATCCAAATTATATAGAAACAAACTCCATGCATCTGTTTAATGGATGAAACTTGTTGTAAGTAAATTAAATATAATATTTTACACAGTATTTTACTAATGAATTGCCTACAAAAGCCCTGGCGAGAACAACGGTAGTTCAAAATTAAAAAAAAAAGTGTCTCGATCTTTTTTTAAAGGTACACTACTTTAAAAGGATACTCCAATAAATCTTTCATTCAACCATCATACGATGCGATTAGATAATGAAATGTGAGTCCAGACAGTTGACTTTGGATCTACCGAATGTAGGTAGTCAAGCCATAAAAATTGCTATCATAATGTTAAAAGGAATCTTTATCAAACACAGCAACTATCATTTGGTACGAGTAGGTATTGTGATGTATGTTTTCTGCCGTAAGTGTCTTTATCCATGTTGCCAGTAAGATTTTAGTATCTATCTTGCATAGAATTAAACTTTATAACTACACAATTAAATACTGTAAAAAAAGATAAAAAAATGGTTAGGAAATAATAAAGTAGGTACACGCAAAGTTAGATTTAATTTTTTATTTGTATTCCAATTTGCTCTGCATCTTCCAAAGTGTCCGGTAGCTTCGTGCCTAACGTCTCAGGCTGGGTGAGTATTAGCACTGCGGAGAGAAAAGCCATCCCACCGAACAGCACTGAAGGGATCCCCGTCCAGTAGACCATCAACGGCGGTGTCAGCGGAGATATAACCGACCCTATACGACCCATCATCGAAGAATATCCCAGAAACGAGTGTCGGTGCCTCGTTGGATACAGCTCAGAAGTGAAAAGATACAATGACGTAAAAACTCCAGCTATACTAAACTTCCCAGTAAGATACAAAAACAACGAAAGACCGTACGAATCACGCGGTGTGAAGGCAAAAGCTATGCAACAAATCGCACACACAATGAAACCTGTAAATAAAGTAACCTTTCGACCTACTCTGTCTAACACTAGAACAGCTGTCCAGTAGCCAGGTATCTCTACGGCGGCAGTAGCTATATAATTAGCATATATATTTCCTGACAAACTTACTGAGTTTATGGACAAACCATAGTAAACGAAAGTCGTGGTGATCCACCAAACTGGAGTAGTACAAGCTCTTTGGAACAATATACGAGATTTTACTACTCGCATAATAAGAGATTTCTCATTCTCAGTTTTAGTTGCTTCTAATTTCCTGGGTATCTCTGTTAAAAGAAAATTCATGTCACTCTCAGAAATAGTTTTTCCATTTTTATGAGCAGCGTACTCTAGTGTGGTTCTGGCTTCCTCCTGTTTACCTTTGCTAAGCAACCAACGGTGACTTTCGTGTACAATCCAATAATAAAAGACTATAAGGAATACTGGACAAAATAAAACTAATGTTAATGATCGCCATTCTGTGACGACTGATGCCATAAGACCTACTATAATTTGTCCGGTAGCAAACGCTGATGAAGTTATGGCGCTTGTAATGACGCGGTATTTGGCGCCAACTAATTCTGTAGCTAATATATAGCTGGCGCTAAATATACCTCCACCGATAGCAACTTGTAAAAACTGCAGAGTAACATACATAGTGTAATTAATGGAAAATGCCCGAATCAAGCCAGTTAAAAATTCATTAAACCCAAAAAATACAATAGACATTCGTCGTCCGAGATTGTCAGATATATAACCAGCTAATGGTAAAGCTACCATTGCTCCAAAACTGTTTAGAGTCCCAGCTAAGGCTCTTAACCACTCCTGACATTCTAAATTAAAATCATATACGACGCTATTGGTTCTTTCGTAGACATAGAATTCACAGGACTCTGTTTTGTTTCTGTCAAACATGTTTGCGGGACAGATGTCGTTGACACTAGCATTCACGTAGTTTGTTATGTTGACAAATCGACTGCATTCATCGAAGCCGGTGGAAGTAGCCGGTATAGCATTGAGTATCCAGTCGGGCGCATATTCTGGTTCAGACCCGTCACACAACGGCACGGCACAACGATGTGGAAGTCTCGCTGCCGTAAATATATACTCTCCAGCCATGAAACCGGAACACGCAGCAGGAATTGCCAAAAGCAAAATGCTGATCAACTGATATTTGCCAAATTCTCCTATGGCATTATTCAAAACTGAGTCGAACTCCTGTTTGGCTCCACTTGCACCAACACTAGCTGCCATTTTGCTCAATATAAAAATAAGACTGAATGTAAATTGTGCTTCTTGTCTGTGATTAATAGTACATGTGCATGAATTTATACGACTCAATGGTACTATACAAAATGTTATCTCGCTTATCGGCAACGCGCCAAGGCCAGAATAGCTGTGTTATATGAACAGGTATTATATGAATAATAGAATCTGTCCAAAGGTTACTTTTACAATGAAGAAAAAATGAAATTCTTATTACACCAGGTTACTATGTGGAGTCAGCCAATTGTGAGAGTCTTCTTCGAATTTTTTCAATCGGTTCGGGAACGTTAGGCAGCGGGGCGGCGGGCGAGGCTTGCAAGGACTCGAAGGTGAGCCGAGCCTCCAGCACCGCGGGGTCGAACATTCCCAGGCTGCTCAGGTACGGCGCTCGCCTGAACTCTGGGTGCTCGATCATCCAGCGGCAATACTCTTTCACGCTCCTGCCAATTGATAATGAGCAATTAAATTTAAGTATACTAGTTGCTCGGATGATATCTTAAACTTTCGTATGCCGTAGCACAAAAAAATTGCGAGTTCTACTAGCGTCCTCGCTACTCGATAGTACTATCGAAATCCATGTCAAAATTTTGAAACGAATCCGAGGTACGGCGTACGAAAGGTTAACCATGACCAGTTTGTAATTATTTTAAAATGAAACATTGGTAGTCTACGTAAATTCAGATGCGAGATGTACTTACTTACATATTACATATCACCTACATATAGAAGACTTCAGTGTTATTGATGGTGATGATGAAGTGTAATTACCCATTTACCCAATAGTATTTTGTAAATATGAAACTTGTTGTGCAAGTGCCAGGTCAATAACATGAATTATTATGAATCAGTATGTCTCACTGTATCTTTATAGCAGTGTTTAAAGAATGGTCTTAACATAAGCGAAATAAACTAATAATTTAAATACCTATGTAAAATATGTTGCTATCTTTTTGTGACTATATCAGAAATGTTTAGCTAAATATAGTTCTAGCTGAATTTAATCCGTATTATAGTACAGTCACCGACTATTAAGAGACATTTATATAAAGGTAAATTATACCTGAGGTTAGTAATGCCCTCCCATACAGTTTTCAAAGTCACGAGATCTTTCGGCACATGGCGCGCCGAACGCCACAGGGTCTTCGTGTTGTTCCGGGGTGCCCGGCGCTGGTCCGGCCGCGGCAGACTGCGGCCAAAGGCTCGAACATTATCAGGCTGATGCTCTGCCACGATGTCTTTAGACACCTCCCTTTCCAACACTGCATATCGAGACAACTGTAGAAAAAACGAAGAAGCACCTGTTATCGAAAATATGGCATTTCATTTCTCAAAAGTTCATAAACAATACCCGATAATACAGTAACTAATTGGGTGAGAGTTTTTACTTATATATTTATTCATTGTTTTATAAAGGCTAAATAACCGATGCCTGACACTCTCCAAGCATTTAGTAGATTTTTTTCTTGAAGCCTTCGCGTTATTTATGAACAGAAGAGACAATTCGAGAGAAGGATTTTTTTCAATTCGAAATAAATAATAGAGACCTGAGGATTTCCTGTGATTTCTGCAATTTTCTCCTCGACGGACGGCAACTCTTTTGACACTACTTGAAGACTGCGTGCTACGTGAGTATCAAATTCTATCTGGAATTAAAATGCACGGTTACCTTTTTTTTTCAATCTGAAATGCAAAACGTGTTTAAGCTATTAAGTAGAGTATGTTTACATGATCATTTACCTGGAAGAGCTCCTTTATCGCATTCGGTTTGAATAGTTGCGACTGTTGATCACCGCCAAGCTGCTTCATGTACTCGCAAAACTCTTGAACTATCTAAAAAAGATAACTTTACATGTTGACTTTGTTTCATCAGTCACACTCTATCTCTGTAGGGTTTTTTGCTTACCCTATCAGTAAGATCATCAGCTTTCCTGACCAGGGTCTTCTCTTCCTCCTTCTCGGGCTGTAGGTAGCGGGTGGCCCAGGTGACTTGTTCGCGCTCGGGCTTGCTCAGGAGCTCCAAGTGGACGTTCACCTCCTCTTCACTTTCCCTGGGCAATCCAATGAACATCTTTTTTTAATGTATTTATATCGCGAAAGTTTCTGTAGGTAAAGTTTGAAGTACAGTTCTCCCAAAATGGATCATGTTTAATTGTTGGGAAAACAGTTTTAAGTAAATGACTTACCTAATTACCTACTTACCTTGGAGACATTTCGACTTCAGTATCTGAATCCATTTCCCTGTCGATATGTAACTTTTTTCTGTATGATAACAACGGTTCTTTCAGAATTCTCATTTCTTGTTTTTCTGCGAATTTTTGTTAATAACTTTTAAACTTTGCCTTTAGTCTATCACATAACTAAAATAACAAAAATGTTGGCGTCATTACATCAGAATTAAACATGTAGAGTACCTAAATAACCATGTAGATGCCGATGTTGCGTGTGTATGTATTTACCTACGTATGTAATAAATAATAAAACTAATAAATAAAAAATAAATAAATAAATAAAATAAATAAATAAATAAAAAAACAACGACTCGTAATTGTAATATTTTTTTTATTACAGCAATCAATATTACCTCTTTTATAGGAATTACCTTGAAATGGCTTCTTTTCGTCTGTTTTTTTAATTTTTTTATATGGGAGATCTAGGGTAAGGCAGACCTTTTTATACAGATCTTCAGGTAGAACTTGAGCATATTTAGCGCTTTCTTCTTCTTTAAGTCGTGTGTTCTCTGATTTCTGAAAATATTGTTTATGATGTAAAAAATATTCTACATTAATTTATTTAAGCATATCATAATTTAAAATCGCAAACAACATTTCTTCTAGACCCGGTTGTCAAGCTTGTTCGCTGAATTTAAAATCAGGAATAGGTACGTGTAAATTACTATTGTGAGTCAATTTTGTTTTTTACGTACCTTATTTGTGTTCGCTTCGATTTTGCTAAAGACATCTTGCCAATATTTTCTGTTACCTTGTATCGCTTCTGCTGATTCATATTTCGATGGTTTGATGATCAATATCTTACGCGGTTTTTTGGATGTTTGATCGCACATTGTATGAGATAAATTTCATAAAATCGTAGCCTCATAGATTGTAGGCTAGACACGTCACGCCGTTTCGGGGAACTGGGTTCGAGTGAAGCTAATGTAAGCCGCTAGGCATCGCTAAACTTCTGCCCGTACACATTAGAACATTCAGATATGGCCCTTTACTAATCACTATTTGGAAGGGATACATTGTGGATTGTAGCACCATTGCTTAAGCATTAATATTATTTTATTTCATGTAATATTCCAATCCGTATGTCACGTGAGCCTAGTTAAGATGAGTAACATTTTTGTAAACGGCTGCGTTAAATAAACAAATATTCGAACTTTTAATTAAAACACGTTCTCTATTTAATGCATTTTTCTTTGAATCAATTTCAGAAATGATTTGGTTTTATCGGTACCTACACATACAAGTGACAATAACCACCTTTCACGTCCAGTACATTGGTAAATTCATTAGTTTTCCTAATGTAACAAAATAAAATAAATGTGATCAACATGCGAAACTACTCGTACGAGTAACTACTTACTTTTATCAATGACAACAACCGTACTCTATCGTGGTTTTGTGATTCAATTCGAAGGTTTAAAAATGTTCCAAATAATTTCATACTTATTTGATGTACACTTCTAATAGTTAACAAGTCTATATTCAGTTCAGTGGTTTATTTACCGCGTTGCTTAGGATACAGGATAGTTATAAATTCAAAGCTACTGTGGTTCTGTTGTTCCGGTGTCAATATCACAACAGTTTCGGTTAGTTGCTAACAATTATGACAGCGAAATACTTTAGCGTTACGTTTTCAAAAAAGTATTTGCAATGTTTTACATCAACATCAACAGCAATACAGTTAATGAGTATACAAAAAAAGCATCAGTTAAAATAGCCAATAATAGATGTCCACAAAAATACAAAATCATTTTCTGAAAGTAATAATTCTGTGAAAGGAAATCAGGAAAACATAAGAGATGAGCACTGGTTTAACAATTATGAGTATGCATATGCATATGTTTGTGTGTGTTTTTCTACATGATTATATGTACGTGCTAGTCTGTGTGTGCATATGCATCATGTGTTTTTGTTTGCTTGGAATAATAAAACATTACTAAATAAAAATAAAAAGGACGGATAACTAAATGCAGGTGTAATTTTATTGATCTGGCTGGAGAAGCTTTTCTACACGACCTCTCAGCACCCTCTTACTGCACTTTTATTTTCTTTTATGGCACAAATGATCATTGCTTGTCTAAAAAGCTCTCAGAGTTATACCTACTCGTATAAAAAAATATTTATAATTCCTAATAACCACCGCAAACTTAACGCACGGACACAACCTAGGAGTTGCATGAAGAATTAATCGTTACATGATTTCGATTAACTTTAATTCCATAGCATGGGTAGTTTTATTCTAGGTAGTTATTTTTTGTTTGGTTTTCGTTTTTATCACTTGTTAACGTCCATCGTTACTTTATCACAGTTCCACTGCCGTAAACCAGCAAACCGCCCCTTCAGGTATTTGTTTGATCAATACGCTCGCTTCCTTCGTTGTTTTGTAAAAACATCTGGAATAAGCCAATTATAAGGAAATTCCTAATTTAGTAGGCACCGAAGGTTTTCCGCTATGTTGTAGGTAACGGAAGAGTTTTATATATTGATTGATCATGATATTGTAATAATTCGTTTTGGATTTTCGAAAAATAGGTACCTACCTACCAAGTCAATCGACTACGACAAAATAAATTCCTGACATTCGTAATTAATAGTACTTATATTTGACCGCAAGAGTGCGTCCAAATCCTTCGAATGGCCAGATCTGGATGCACCCTAATGTAACCATATTGATATTTTTAATGAAATATTAATATCGCAGAAATAAGATATACTTACTGACCTATCTAAATAATGTATTGTTGCTATATACATATTATAGCAACAATAAAGGCAGTATTTTTAGAATTAGACAATGATTATTGATCAGATAAGCATATCTGAATAAATGATGAGCATTAGTGAAGTAAGCTCCATCAGCGAAGTCAGTACCTAAGTTTGTTCAGACTGCAGTTGTGTCAGATTTCACAGGAACTCGCGGTTAACACAATATTATGGAATGGCATAACGTCAAGTTAGCATAACACCGTTAACTTTGCCCAGCAATGTTAAAAGCGGAATAAACGTTCATTTCTACGACAGTGACGCTCAAATTAACATTCCGTTAAAGATATACCTATCCTTCGTGAAAACGTGCTGCATGCAAATAGTTTTAAACTGGTATACGAAAGTTTATAAACGTTAAATATATTCAATATTATATTTAGATAACTTGTAAAATACATTAAAACTACCTATGCGTTTAAAATTAGAGCGGCATATTAACTGTAACTATTAGAGGTTTTCTTTTTAACTAGTTCTACTACTACAGCCTATTTGCGTGCCACTGCTGGGCACAGGCCTCCTCCCATCACGAGAGGGTTTGGGCTTCTTTAAATCTTGTCCAAATCCATTATTTAGAGACTTAAAATTACCATTGAACTTTCCATTACATAACAATAACTTCTTTAAGTTTCCGTTTAAGTCCTTAGTTAATACATAAATAACCATGCCAAATATTTGCTACATGAAGAGCGACAATTAACATCGTGCGCAAGTTCACTGCACAGTGTTTCTTGCCGTCGAGTAAAACATCACCTTATGATATTGTTTGTCTTCCCCGAAGTTTGACGACACCCCGTTACGGTAACTTGAACAAGATTATGTTTAATTAACCGAAAATTGCTTTGTGCGTAGATTTATTTGAGAACTTCGCTAGTGATGCCTGCGTTCCAGTTGCTGGTAAATATAAACAAGGGGAAAGGAGTCATCTTTCAGTATACTTACTACATTAGCTTTCTCGCTAACTAATCATTGTTTAACACGCGTTTTAACACGGACATCGGGAGCTCTGATCCGAAGGAACCAAGAAATGGAGGAGATTCTCAATACGGCTGTATGTATTTTTATTGCGTCTGATTATGGCATCATAAAAAATACAGTTTCTGCTTTACAACCTGATATACAATGTCCGGCAACTATACCCAAAAAAGAGAATAAAGAAATTTTCAATAAAAATATAAAAACCGACTTCAAACTCCGGACAGCCTACAAAGTCGGAGTCAAGTTCGGTCAGCTTTGGGTCGGTTCACTTGATCACACTGTGATCACTTGTTCACAATTGACGGAGTAATCGCGGAACATACATACAAAAAAAACATCCAGACGAATTGAGAACCTCCTCCTTTTTTCTAAGTCGGTTAAAAAGAAACCACCTGCCTCGTGCCTAGTTGTTGTTAATTTTATTCAAGAAAAATTCAAGAAATGCACGTAAAGTTGTAAAGCCTTTTGTTCTATCTTACGGATACGTCCTTTGAAGGATGTAAGCACAAGGTTAAAAACTCCGAAAGACTGCAAGTGAACCCGACATAAGGCAATGACGATCTCCTATGTCAAGCAACCCCCATATTTCTGTTCTAGAGACGTATAAAATAAGCTCGATGCATACAAGCACTAATTCCCATCACTTCGCTAGGAACGTCACGAGTCGCGGAACACTCGGTGACGACTTAATAAGTTAAGTTGTTATGGGACGTGTGTAAATTTACCTTAGTGCCGGATACCCGTCCCGGCATTATTCTTAGCTAACGCCGCAATTTATAGGATCGTAGTAGGTACAAGGGTGATTCGCAAATAATTAACAATGTACGAGGACTGTTCACATTCATTATGTGACGCACTGGTTTACCATACCTAGGTACTTATTCGAAAACTTTCTTTTCGTTTTACATACCTATAAGGACTTCAGTTTGACACCATCAGGCAAGCAAGCAGTGATATTTAAAACTATAAAATATACCTGCAATCTACTCCCAAATAGATCGAAATGATAATGATACCTAGTAAAAATAAAAAATACAGACTTACATTTCCGACAGCCCGCAAAGTCGGTGTCAGTTTCAATGTAAGATTGTCATAGCTTTGGGTCGGTTCACTTGACATCGACTTTACAGGCTGTCGGAGTTTGGTTTTATTTTTATTTAATAAGTTTATTTTTGACGTGATAAGATCTCATAAATTGATGAACGCCGGCTGCGCTCTCGAAAAAACATGACGCAATAGTAGCGTTAATGTTGTTATCACGTATAAAATAATAGTCCGTAAACCGACTTTACAGACAGCCATTTTTTTACTACAGAGTCCAAATATTGATAAAACGGAGGTACCACATTTCGATTAAAATAAGAATCATCGACGTCGGTTCAGAATTGACGGAGTAATCGCGGAACATACATACTTACAAAAAAAACTCCTCCTTTTTCGAAGTCGGCTAAAAATACCAAAGATAAATTATTTTACATAACATTTCTTACATGCTGTTCGCACTATTTCTGTACTTACTTAATTGCGCAAAGTTGTAAACAAATAAAGGAGCAAACGAGAACAAATGAATAGAATTTAGCCAGTAACCGCCGAGACACGGACCCATTTGTGATCACCGACGCGGGATTATGTTCACACCTGCTTAACCCTACTCCTGCGACGCAAACGCAGGGACAATTTGGAATATTGAACCATGCGCAACCGAACCAAAGTATAATTTGCGTTGTAAACTTTGTCGGCTGTGGCCGACAGTGGCGGTCAAAGAGTCAAATGGGGCCGCTGTTTCACACTCGGGCTCTACCAAAACTAAAAGCGTGTTGGCTTAATTAAGTTTGCGCGATCAAAGGTTCTGAAACCGTTGACGTGTCATTAGGTGGTTTAGGCTCATTGATCTATTATAAGTAAGGATTCACAATCAGCCGGAGAAAAATGGCCCCGTCAAAACGGGTGCCCGAACAGCTCGGGCACCCGTTTGGCCTTCGTTATAAAGAGGCGTTATTAGCATAGTGGAACGTATTTTCTAATGTTTATTTGCTCCATATACCTATTTTGACATATTCTGTTAGGCACTGTTCGTCCATATGTTATTACTTATTATAGGTCAATGTTTAGGCTACAAGTATCAATACAATTGCGTCATACGTCCACCATACATCTCTTGTACCGAGTATAGCTTTAACTGTTCTATAGTTAGGTATCTTCCGTGAAGTCCAAATAAGAAGCACACTAGTCGCTATATCTCCCTAGTTACCGCGAATAAGATTATATAGGAGTTTTGGAGTGTTAACTTATTAGATGCCCTAAAATAAAAGATAGGAGACCCAAATAAATTCCATACTAATATTATAAATGCGCAAGTAGCTCTGTCTGTCTGTCGGTTACCTCTTCACGCTTCAACCGCTTGACCGATTGAGATGAAAGGCGTGAAGATAGTTGGGGTCCTAGGAAAGGATATATAGGCTACTTTTTATCCCGGAAAACGCATAGATCCCGCGGGAACGCGATAACCGAATTCCACGCGGGCGAAGTCGCGGGCAGAAGCTAGTATGATATTAAATAGGAACTTATGAAATAAAGTATAATTTTTCATAACTATTATAATTGTGGTTTTTTTTATGTATACTAATGTTTAATTTCACATACATTATGTCTACTGTTCCTTGATTTTGTGGTGTTCAATAATAGTAGATTGTATGACTAGGGAGCAAAATGGTATATTTTACCGCGGGTGACGGATTGAATCCAGAGCGACGCGAAAGATTCCAGAATAGAATCCCGAGCGTAAGCGAGGGATTCTAGCGTGGAATCTTGAGCTAGCGAAGGATTCAAGCTTTGTCACCCAAGGCATAAATAAGTTTGCTACCGTGTTGTACACTCTGCTTTTCACCCCTCCTATGAGAAAATCATTAGATCATTCGTTCATCATTGTCATTAAATTAAGTAAAACAAAAAATAATACATTTAGAAACAAACAAGGTTAAAAAGAACGTGTGTTTCGCACGCCTATCATAAATTCATTCATTCATTCGGTAGAAGGCGAAAATGACTTCCATATCGAAGAATCTCTAACTACTTCATTGTATTTATATTCTGTCATGCTCGCATGCGTTGCGTTCATAATAATAGGTAAACTTTAACAAATGTGAAAAAAAAAAACATTTTATGACAAATTCGCTCATGTATCAAACAAAGTTTTTTAATACATTTGCGATAAAATGAAAAAGGGCAGTGCAATTCATATTACGTACTTACATAATATTCCTTTGGAATTCTCTGAGGTGTTGATCCCAATACATTGCATCACCTAAATCACTTTTTGATTTCATTCATTCTCTACGAAATAATTCATAACACTACATAAGGTACGTTTTATCTTGGAATTTAAGTGTAAAATAATACGGCAAGGAAATGAGCACTCACGAAATTGGCGGGTTCGAGTTTTTTTTTAATTCGATCACACGACGAGTTTGCGAGGAATGCTACGGCATTGGCCTGCACCATTCAGCCAAATTGAAAATAATAAATAGAAAATAATTTATCAAAAGTAAGTATATATTTATGAATTTATGGATTTTTAGTATGTGTATTAAAGTATTTATGTAAAATGCCGATATATAAAATTCTAAATACGAAAAAGACGCGACTTTTGAATGCAACTTTTTACAGTCTCCGCAGCTCCGTGAACGCACTGCTAAAACGTATTTTGCTCCCTGTTAGCGGGGCAGAAATGAAAAAAATTAAAAAAAAAGCGAAGAGGGAGCAAAATCGCATTTTGCTCCCTCTAAACGGGCAACAAAACACTTCTTTTCGAATAGGAGGGGTGAAAAGTATATTGTATTGTATTTCTCTGTTGACTGGTGTTAATAAACAGTATTTGGTATTGAATTGTATACCTTGCTAAATAGAGAGATAGTGAATCTTTATTTTGGGATGTGGGAAATCCCATAGATCTGTTTACAAACTCGAATAAAATCCCTGCATTATGGAGTGTGGAATGTGTCTTGGTAAGGAGCACAATTTTATATAGCGAAACAGTTGAAAACGTGTCCAGCGGATTCGATAAGCAATAAAACAAGACACACTCTCCTCACAACCGTTTTCGCCTCAGCAGCGCCATCTGAAGGCACTACTGCAGACTATCCGCCTAGGTGGCTTGACTGGAGTGGCGACAACAGCGCCCCCAACCTACCCGATTTGGTGTCCACTTTTTAGGGTTCCGAAGTCCACAAGGAACCCTTATAGTTTCGCCATGTCCGTCCGTCCGTCCGTCCGTCCGTCCGTCTGTCCGCACTATTGCTCGGAGATGCTTAGGTCTAGAAAGCTGTAATTTGGCATGAATATACATATTAGTTACGCTGACAAAGTGTAACAATAAAATTTTGAAATATTTTTTATAGGGTACCTCCCCTACTCGTAAAGTGGGGATGTATTTTTTTTCTTGCGTATCTCATGGTGCGGCATATCGTTGAATAGGTCTTAAAAAAATATTGTGGGTTTGTTAAAACCATTTTTCGTTTAAGTGATGCGTTTGTGAAATATTAAGCTTTAAAGTGCTATTTTTTCTTAGAGTCACGTGTCCCCCCCCCCCCCCCCTCTGCCACCTAACTGGTGGTATTTGGATGGCTGAAAAAAATCACGGTTGTCGCATATATAACGTAGTTGAAAGGAAAACTATCACAGCTAAGTAGGCTGTACAAACTTACGAGTAATAGTCGACCAACTTATGAAATTATTAAAATACCAATGATTTTTCTCGAGCGGCAGGGGCCTCGGGCGGGCACGTCATACCACAGGCTAGCTAGATGCTAATAAGTGTTAGTAAGGTACTGTGGGCATCGTCAACTTCGGAACCCTATACTTTGCGCGTGGCCCGACACGCACTTGGCCGGTTTTTTAGAACTAGAAAGATTGCGCTCCTTTACTTCATCCATCCATAGCCTGTATCTTTAAAAATAACAACTGGGGCTCTGCACCACGGACGTGGATTATATGAGAGTGGGAATGGAAAACGTCTAAGCCGGGTCATTTAGGGACGCCTTCCTTTTATCAGGCCGAACGCACGCCGCGCCGGTACTACTTTGTGTTCAACTTTAAAATGTCAGTTAAGTAACTATGAATATAAATAGGGTATACATAATCATTTAGGTATATAATATATTGTTGAGTGAAATGCTAGATGTATCTTTATTTATATTGCCATATATTTATTTATGTACATTCATACAAAATATTATAATATTTTTACAACTAAAGTTAGTGTCTAACTTAATAAATACAAGGCATTCGGTCGGTACCTTTATGTTACCAATAAGTAAATAATTAACAGTCAATGATTGTTCTACATTTTATTGGCTCGTATGTTTCCAATTTCTTTGGTTTTTAACTCGGCTTGGACACACTGCCGCGTGTTTAGATCAACAAATGACCATTTTCGTGTCACGACCCGTAGGCAGCAGCGCGGTTGAATGAAATAAGTACCTACTTAGTTCTGGTAACCGCGAAAGAACGTCGAGGTCTGCAGTCTACATTCCAGAAATAAAGGTGCTGGCCTCAGTGAAGATCTATACCAATTTGATTGCATAATTTGTACCGACAGTTGTGAGGTATAATACTCGTAAGTCGTAATACGTGTCCCTAAATATAAAACATTTAAAAAACACGGCGGAACAATTTATTTAAAGCTGAAAATCAAAGCTTTCATCAGTTAACATCTTGAGTAATTTGGGATTAGAATGCACTAAGTTTCGCAGTGAAATCTTTCGCTTCATAAGAATTTCATTGATGAATTTGCTCCTAGATTCTTTAACAGAATGTGAATCGTGTTCTTGAAGAGGAGGCCTATCCGGGCACAGGCATTCCCTCAAATCTGGCTCGGTCAAGTCTTCCTGGCTAGAATACTGAGTCTGTGCATGATGATGAGTTTCTGTTGTCGCAGAAAATGGCAATTTTCTATATGCAATATCTTTAGGCTCTATTATATCTGGTATAACCTTTCTTTTCCTTGGTGTACTGAGTATAGCTTTAACTGTTCTATAGTTATCTTCCGTGAAGTCCAAATAAGAAGTTAGATTAGGAAATATATGACGTTCGAAAACATCGGTACACATTCTAGCAGGACAGAACTGAACACGCTGAAAGTCGTCCACCATCATGGACTCATTTGAAGATTCAGGTTCAATCGACGCTTCTGTAGCCTTTGGTTCTACGATGCTAACAACAGGTGACTCGGATGGTAACTTCAATGGAAAATCCATACATTTACAACGCTGTGATTCCAGAAAGTCCTTAATTTCTTCGTATTTATGGCATTTAGCATAGACATATTGTCTCTGCAGTCGGATAGTGGGGAGGTCCACGTTCGATGCTAAAGTCTCGCGACTGCCATACCTTGGAGGATCGTCAGGTGAAGTTTTTCCCACAATTACAAATGGTTCTTTGTCACAAATAGGTTCCGAGGCTTCAGGTTTCTCAAAACTGAATACATTTTGAAAATTTTCATCTTCCACCAAAATATGGATAGATGCTTTAGGCTGTTTTTTAATTTCATTCAATTGCAACACAAACATTTTTTCCAAATCAAGCAAGAACGTAGTTTGTTCAGGTAATAATTTAAGGCTATAACTAATGAACTTAAGAAAAAGCTGAACTACTTTTTTTACTTTACATTCCCATTCAAAATTAATATCTGATACACACTGCTCCCTTTTTTTGTAATCATCGAGTATTTCTTGCCTTTCTTTTATTTTTTGTAGCTGTTCTTTTATGTCAGTACTTTGATAACTGTCCAGTAGAAACTGTTTAATTCTACACTTCTTTCTTTCTAAGCTCATAATGTACATAGTACTTGTCATGGTTTCCGCTTCAAATTGTTTATAAAACGCATACAATGCATCATTTCTCTCCCAAATAGCTCTCTTTATGAGCTGATCACTTCTGCTCACTTCATTGTCTAGTAATAATTTGTAATAATGTGTAATTTTTTTGACTTCGGATTTGTACTGATTTTCTAATTTATTTTCAAGAATAGTGCGTTCATTTTGTAGTTTTTTCATGATTTCTGTATTTAAATCGCTAACGATACTGGCATGAGCGCTAACGAGTACGTGTTGTATTTCTGTACGTAAATGATTCTCTATCTCATGAAGGCTGCTTTCATAAAAATCATGTATTTCTTTAGCCATAATTTTACTTTTATCCTCGTAGTTTTTCTTATAGATCTCTTTTACTTTTTTGACGACCTTTTGCTTCTCGTGTATTAAAATATGATTCCAGGCGGCTTCATTATCCTTCAGTAGTAGATGGAGTTCCGCGTCGAACCGCGCGCGTTCGTTGGCCAACACGGCGTTGCCGATGGACAGAATACCCTCGTGCGTGATTCCCCGGGTGATCTTAGATGTAAACGGTGGGGTAAGGTTTATTATACCTATAAGTAAATCACTAGGCGATACCCAATCATCTGTGAAGCCAAATTGACTGATGACGGTCTGTCTTCTTCCTAATATCTTTGGAGACGGAGGTTCATTTCTGATAACTTTATTGTCACAGTGTTCATCATCAAAGTAAATATCGGCATATGTACTAGATACTCTTTCACCTTTTTTTGTCGTATGGATAACGTTTTTTTCCATTTTTATAAACAAAAATCAAAAATAAATCTGTAAAATTCTGAGGTAAAAGTATATGAATCACTGTCATTATAAAAGTCAAATTTGGCAGCCTTACTTTATGACACATGCATCCAGCCGCAAAAGTGTATCTAAACCCGCTATTCATGATCCGTCTCACTGGATGCATTTAATTTCATTTATTATCTAATACTATGAAAGCTGATTAAATACTCTGATATACACTTTACCCTCACTTTATCTGTTCCCAATCGCTGTTCAAAAGTTTCAAAATACGGTTGATTTAAAAAAAGGAATTTGCCTTTTTTGTCAACATTTCTCTATAACTTGTAGACAGCTCATCTGACGAAAAATCTCCCCAATAAACCTGTAGGGAGTAAATTCTTGAAAAATACTTACCCTCACTTTTACACGGAACTTTGTTCTCGTGGTTGAAATTGAAACTGTATACTATGGGAGATTTTGTTGGGTTCCCTACACTTTTAGTATGTCTCTTACTTTACTTAGTCCAAACAAAGTCCCGAAAGTCAAACTTTCTGCTTTCAACAATTCCATCCACAGTATTCATTGCGAGCATTCATGAAAATGAAAAGAACAGAATGCGAGTACTTTTGATAGCAATTTTCAGGCTAAATAACGATAAATATTTCAATTTGGGATGTTGACGGCCTACCTGTGATTAGTGGCGGTGTAGCGAGCGGAGCCGCGCCGCTGGATTTAATTAAATACTTCCTTGCTCCGCCCATCTACTATTTCAGCAACCCACTTCTTAACCTAAGCACGGTACATCGCTAATTATCCTTATGCAGACAGTGACTAACTAGGGAGCTCTAACCTCCCACGGAAAACAGAATAGAGGTCAGTTTGTAATAAAATGTTTGTTGCAAAAAGTCGATATCGTCTCGAATTGCACTAAGCACGAGTATACACTAGCGTGTGATAATAAATTATGGACATATCTCGACTCCATTCTCATTACGGATGCGGCAATGTCCGACGGAGTTTTGTCATAACTCAGTCTCGGTTGAAATTATTTCCGTTGGGTCTGATGAGAAAACTAGAGGTGGAAAACTCGAAATGTAAGTATTCGCGCAACAAGCCTTGGAATAACGGGGGGACATATTTCATTCTTAACGAAGTTAAATTTCCGGGAAGGTCCTGTTAGAGCGTGCGTAACTCTGATAAAAGGCTAGTCGGCCACAATACCGATTTGGTATTTGCATTACATTTAATAAATAGTAGGTAAGGTACATAAATCTCCAAACACAATTTGTGATATGTAGAATTATATTGTTACGTAAATAGTTATCCCTTTATACATACTTTGCCTAGCCTTAGTCTTATCACACGCATAAAAACACTCCAAAAAAGCATTTCTTGGAAAGTTTCGCTTACGTTTGACGGCAACTAAACAATAGCCATAATTCAGAAAGTGGAAACAACTTGGATTGTTTTCTACACATCATATCGGCAAATAAATCTTTAGGCCGCTTATCTCGCGTCAAACTTAATTCCCATGCATAATTCATTGCGTCGATGCCCGAACGAAGAAAACTTTCCGAGTCTGTAGCGCGCCGTCGACTGACAACCGTCGGTTACCGAAGAAGATAAAAACAAATAAAACAATAATACGTCTCAAATTGTAGAGTTCCTTACAAAATATTTAGACGACTTTCAATAAAGTCAAAATAAAAAAGTTTTAAGACAGTCTTTAGTTAAAGAAATGAATGTATTAAATGATTAAGATTAGTTTACGAGAATTTGTGAAGACAAGCAAACAGAAACCGATTGAGATACCTGGGTACATACCTGCTTGAAACTTTGCGTTGCCACTGTTGACAGAATTATACTGCCTTTGACCATGATAATTGATCAATGTAAAGAATAGGGTTACAAATTAACCTGTGTTCAAAAATTTGAAAATGTCTCTGTCGGACAAATAGGGTTGCCTACATTTGTATGAGTAAGGACTGTTTTATCAGATGCTATACCTACCTATACGTACAAAGTAGAAAAACAACTTTAGTAGAGTATAGGTAATCGTAAAGTCTAAGGATGTCTCAATGATTGTGTTAGTGCGGTTCGTTAATTCGAATAAAGGTACAAATTCATCACATAAAGTGGCAACGGTGTCACGCGGTGGCGAACGAACGTCATCAGTCGGAGGGACGCGGCACGAATCAATTCCATGTAGCACCTGCGAATTATTCTGGTGCTGCCAAAACGTAAAATTGCTATTTGTTTTATCCTTGTACCGCTATTTGCTCATGTCGTCGTGGAACAGTTCAATTTTTTATTTCCTGTATACATTTCCAGTTGGATTTGGTGTACCCATTTTTGAATCGGTTAAAATGTTAAAACTAGGTTTTCATTTCAATCGATATAGCGGTAAACACTTTTCCGTCTATAATAATAAAGAAATATATATAGATGGAAATCACAATATTTCCCTAAATTATAGTTTACAGCATGTACTTAACAGGTAGTATAATCAGATGAGTAATCAGTCTTTTTATTGACTTTAAACTTCAAAGAAAATATCGTAGTTTTGTACCTAATTTTATAGTAGGTGCCTACGTGATGTGCAATGCTGTCTGGCCTTCAACGTGACACGTGCATTATACATGTGGGTGTTGGTATGTTTACAACATTCGAATTCAGTACAGCAAAGCACAGGAAAGAGTTTTAGCCGTTTTAGCATTTGTCCGGTAAAGCTGAACTCACACACGGAATTGTAAATGTATTCGTTGGATTCTTAACGCTGAGGTCGCCAAGAGTCTCAGAAGTTGTTTAGAGGAATATTCTCGAGATTCTAATGTTTCTTCAATGTTGAGATTTGGATTGGTAGGGGTTAAAATGAACGTGCGCATAGTAAAAAAGGTAACCTATACTTATTATTTAAGTTGACTAATAAGTTTAAGTCTTTATGTTTTGCAAATACTAAATGTTTATTTCTAAAATAATTCATTCATCCATTTTGTGCATTTTGGGGAACTGAAACTGTCTATTAAATGTGTTTGATGATCATTTTCACCTATGTTATTAAATAACTTTTAAACTATTAAAAAATCGATATATTAATAAGAGGGAGAATAAGAGGTAAGTATATACTCATTTCACATGTCACACGATATATAAGTAGTTTGAAAAACTGTGTAATATTTTTTTCCAAATCCAAAAATGGGTCCATGTTTAAAACTCATTTATGTGGTGTTAAGTTCTACTCTAATCGCCCGTCTTTGGGTCAGTTACGTAATTAGGTATACATATCAAATTGCAACTCAATCGGTCCAGTAGTATGGTAAAAATGCCTGTGACAGACCGACGGACAGACACACGAGTGATCCTAAGGGTTCTGTTTCTTCCTTTTGATGTTCGAAACCCTAAAAAATAACAGATAGTACATTGCAGAGGCCGCCAAGTAGCGCATTGCCGGACGAGTCAGTTAGAAGGCTGAGCGAAGCGAAGCCTTCTATCAGTACGAGTCCGGCAATCGCAATTGCGGCCGAGGTATATATAATGCTTTTTTCAAACACCGAGGAAATACGTAAGGTCAGTGGGGGCAAGTGCACCAGTATGGGGTAAGTGCGCCTAAAATAAATATATCGAAAATAAATATTACTCAACTAGTAGTTAGCTGTTTACAAGGCATAGGGGCGAAATAAATTTAGGCGCACTTACCCCACATCAGTAGGTATTTACTACTTCCATGATCGTGGATGATTTGGCCATGGAAGTTGTACTTATTTCCTCCATGGATTTGTCAGTTTCTCTACAGAGGTGTCTCAAATAGCAAGCGAATTAAAAAAAAACATACATACATACATACACATACATAATATCACGCCTTTTTCCCATAGGGGTAGGCAGAGACCACTTCTTTCCATTTGCTACGACTCTTGCATACTTCTCTCGCTTCTTCAACTTTCATCCCGTTCCGCATACATGCTCGTCGGTTTAAAGTACTTTTGACCTGGCCTTTAATCAGATTGTCCTGAATTTGATCCAAGAACATTCGCCTCGGTCTTCCTCTTCCAGCACCTCCATTCACACTAGCCATATAAATACTTTTTGTCAGTCTTCTCTCATTCATCCTTTCCATATGACCAAACCAATATAGCATACCTTTTTCTATTTTTGTCACTACATCCTCTTTCACACCACACCGCTCCCTAATCACGCTATTCCTTACCCTATCACTCAATTTAACATTTGCAATATTCCGCAATGCTCTCATTTCTACAGCATTGATTTTACTTTCGTGCTTCTTCTGCCATACCCAACTTTCACTACCATACATAAGTGTCGGCACTAGCACACCTCTATGTACAGCCACTCGAGCCTTTGCCAAGACTTTGTGGCTAGTCATAAAAGCATGCAATGCCCCATTTATTGAATTTCCAGCATTCACTCTTCGTTCTATGTCACCATCACACTTTCCATCCCTAGTAAATTTTGAACCCAAATATTTGAATTCATCCACTTGTTCAACTTTCTTACCCCCTATCATAATTTCACACAGCGTCCTAAATTCATCTCTTTCAAAAACCAGAACTTTCGTCTTGCTTACGTTGATTTTCATACCCTTTCTTTCTAATGACACATGCAGACTTGTTAACATCTCTTGTAACTCCTCAGCTGATGACGCAAGTATTACTTGATCATCCGCATAAAGGAGACATTTGACGAGTAACTCATTCATTCTTAAGCCACACTCTTTCTCTTTCAATTCCTTTAGGCAGTCATCAATGAACACGTTGAACAGCCACGGCGACGCTACACATCCCTGTCTAAGACCTTTATCAATCCTAAACCAATCAGTGTACGCGCCGTTCACCCTGACACAAGCACTAGAATTCTCATATAGAGATTTTAATGCTCGAATCAGGTTGTCGTCCACCCCCTTCGTAGACAAGGCCTTCCATAATTCATCCCTCTCCACTCGGTCGTAAGCTTTCTCCAGGTCCACGAATACGCAATAAACCTTGTTACTTTTAGCCAAAAACTTTTCGGTTATGCCACGTAAGGAGAAAACCTGGTCCGTACATCCCATTCCCTTTCTAAATCCTGCTTGAACATCCCATATCCTTTCATCTGTTTCTTTCACTACCCTTTCAATCAATACTTTTGCATATAATTTCCCCACAACACTTAAGAGGCTGATTCCCCGGTAGTTTTTGCAGTCCTGCTGTGACCCTTTCCCTTTAAACAACGGTACGATTACAGCCTTGCACCAGTCACTTGGTACTCGGCCTATCCTCCAACACAGGTTGAAAAGGCGGTACAGCTGACTCGCAACTACACCCTTTCCAGCTTTAAGCATCTCAGCTGAAACTCTGTCACACCCAGCAGCCACACACGACAATAATATTTTTACTGGCCAAGGCCGGCAATGGACAGCCTCGCGTCTTCTTTTTTTGAAAGTAGCCCGAACATTTCCGAGCATGTTTGAGAAAAATCTATTTATCTTCGAATGATTTCCTCGTGCATTAGCTGGAAAAAGAGATCGACGGGAAACTACATTGGACTTGCGTTGCTTGCGTGTGATTACCTAACCAAAGAGCTTTTGTGAAATCGTGATGAAAAGAGTAGTAGTGGGACGTAACAGGCTATTGTGGTCTTTTCGATTTATGGGAAAACACTAATAAACCTTATTGAGGATAGGCTATTTACCATCATATTTGGATTAATTGCCAAAATAGTTACTTATTTTATACCTACCGAGCTACCTATTCAAGGTACATTTGCTCGCAGTTTGCTATGACGAATTTAATGCAATAAATAATCATTTTTATAATCAATGGGTGAATGTAAAGGCAATGTGTTTGTCCACGTAGGCCGCGTTATGGCCGCCAAGCACGGCAAGAGGTGTTGGTTATAATTTCGCCGGCAAGATTGCGCTCTAATGTAGGGTAAGGGCTGCTCGAATTGCTGTATTTCCTTAATAGTCTGCATTTACCCTTGCTGACAATTTGTGACAAGAGCGTGAGCTAAATTGTCGCCTGGAGGAAATAAACTAATTTACTTATAAGTATATGTGATTCGTTTATAAAGCGTTCCCTGAAACAAAGTAGCTTCTGAAGTCAAAGCCATTTCAGCTCAAATAGCTGGATTTTGTGCTTTCCGAGTAAAAGCGCATTAGTCACTCACTAGCATTAAAATATTGCTACTTATTTAGGAAACACAATATTGAATACTATAACGACATAATGATAATTTTGCAGGAATATAGAGCCTTGAACGTTCACTATTAATTTTAATTACATAAATATTAATGTAACATACTTCTTTGTTCATGTAGATATTTAAGAAAAACATGAGTTTTTTTTTCTTTATTTGTTTACGTCTACCTGACGTATTTATTTTCCTCCCATGTGTATTATTAACCACATTACAATGTCGGTAAGTATAACAACGGAATTACAGAAACAGTGTCAAAAGTGTGTCATTTACATACTATGTACCTACCTCCACGTGTTCTTGGCTCCCGTTCGTGCCAACGTACCTAGCATAGAACAGCCATAACGTTTTATGAGCATTTCCAGAGTATAATTACGTCTTAAATTCTGCTCCAGACAGTCTTAGTCTCCGAGGTATTTTAATAATGAATTCTTTTCCGCTGGCACGTAGTTAATATTGCCTTTGCCATTTTAATGAGGGGGGTTATAAACGTGTCATTGTTGCGAATGCCGGCGGAGCCCTATCGCGCGGATTAGCGCCGCGCCGGCAAGTTGCACGGGCGGCGTCCGTCACCTGCTGCGGAACTATCGGGAGCCAAAGATAAATAAAATATCCAACAATTAACACCATAATCTCCAAACTGTTGTGCAACTAAGTATCCTACAAACTGCTTTAAACTATGAAAAAGTAACGACGACAGAAAGTAAGGAGCGACTATGTTAACATTACAAACACATCCCTCTTGCTTACTGCAAATTGTTACATGAATGAGATTATCTATTCGTTTCATTTGATAACTAAGTCTCTAATGTTATTAGCATCGGGCTGTCACGTTTTCACCGCCTTTAAGTGTCAGATTAGGTAGGTAAACATTCATAAATTAATTAAAGGGGCACTTTATCAGAATATTAATTTTGCGTCAATGAAATGCCATTGGGCGGCGCAGAGAGATAGACCTACAAATACTGGAAGGTATAACTGTTACTAGTATATATACTAAGTCTTATATCTATTATAAGACGTGCAGGCCAAGCATTAGACCTAGTCACTGGGGCCTAAACGCTTGCCTGGAATTCGATTCCATCCCATTGCTCGATGTTCGCAGTTCAGCAGCATTACATTAGACACTGCTCGCATTCCAGATGCCCTGGAACTATCTGGCCAGATTGTTTATAACGTAAAGTTCTGTTGCTATATGTAGCTACCGAAAAGATTGATTTACAAAATTGGTGCAATATTTATGAACAGAAAATTCATTGGTGAATTTTGAATTGGTTTTTGGGACCCTTAAAAAGTTTCACCCTTATATTATATTTTAATTGACTAGAAAAAGCAGACAGTTAGGTTGTTTTTTTTTAAAGCATCTTCGTCAATATTGGCAATGTATAAACTGCAGTGTCATTGTAGCCTATCACTATTTCTACTTTTCGATTCTCACTTCAGTTGTAGAGTTGTAATCCATCAAAGCTCACGGTCTCAAAGCATGAGTGGCACCGGGCGGATGGAAAAACAAAGCTACGAAACATTTCCGTAAAGAGAACTGATTGAAGTAATTTAATTCAATCATAATTATGCTCATGTAGAATGTAAACCTTGTATATCGGGCGTGACGTCCAGCTGTCTGGTCTCTGGAGTGGGGTCAGTGAAGACGGTGGGCCGGAAACTGGCAGACAATTGAATCATAAAGCGACGCGTGACCTGAAGCGCCCCAGGCATGACTTCTATTTGACACGTGTACTAAATAAATGCCCACTCATCTCACATGGTAACTCTGGAAATTTAAACATTAAATATAATAGCCCTTACTGTTTAACTGACACGTGTTTTGTTACTTCGTTAACGGGGGATTCTGGTCCATCACAGACAACACAACACCTTGCACCGCTTGCACATACTCAGTATTAAGTAGAGATGAGTAAGTAATCCTGATTGTAAACCAAGACTTTTTGAAAATTCCAATAAATACTTAGGTAATGTCTGAATTTCGCAAAAAAACTAATGTTTTGTAAAATATGTCTGTGGAGATAAGCTAGATAAGGGGCTCTATTCAAAATGTTACATAGGGAAAGGGAATGTCCCTATTCCCGTTCCCTGTGCAATGCTTCGAATAGATTTTTAAATTTGGATCACTTATCAGCTTTCCTACAGTGTTTTTTTTCAAACCGATGAAACCATAAGCGTATAACCCAAAATAACCTGAAATTTCAAACTTCATCTCTGACAACACGAGGTGTTTAAATTTTAATGCTTTAATCATGTGTTGGTACTCGTAACATATCCCCTGTATCCCGTCGTAATGAAGCACTGTCGGCGTCCTAATCGAGGCGAACCACGCTCGACCTGCGTCAAACCCGACTCCGACGGTCACTGCCGCATAGATAACTATACAACCTGGCTTACTTCGGCCCTTCGATATTGAGTCAATCCATTCCGGACATAAATATGATGACTATAGTGTAAACGCGATGGTAACCCACTGCTATAATAAAACTATCCACAAGTTCCAGGTAACTCTACACAAATGAGCCAAGTGCGGAAAATAGAGCCCACAACCAAAGTAAGTTCCCGAATTAATAGCGTTTTGTGTCATATATGTCAAACTAACTAAAGGGTACCTACCTCAAAATAGGTACTTGCAGTAGCTAGAGAGATGCGTCACTTACTGCTGCGACAAGGGCACGGCTCTTTTAAATAAAAGAAGAACTTTTCACTGTTTATTTCACTATGTAAGTACCTAATTTATATCTCGAAAAGAACATCTGATTTTAATTTCTAATTGATGAAAAAGGAAGGAAAGGGCTCATAGTTCTTTCCTTCAATTTTTATGTCATCGCTGGTTCCGAAAACGGAAGCTCTCTAAAACAAAATTTAAAATTAACGAACACGTCCTTAAAAATCCGTTCACATGTTGACTAATACTAAAATTAGTACTGATTTGCTGCAAAAATTTAGGATTCACGTCTCGTTCCAAACAATTTCCGAGCTGCAAGCTTTTCATTAGCCCGCGCAATGTGGTGTAATTAAATAAAGTGATCGTTAGTATCATAAAGTTGCCGATGGAAACTTCCAGAAGCCGCTGCGTGAACAAACTTAACAATCGACAACTGCGTCCAACTTACCGTCATGCTTTTACCTATAAGAAACTGACGAAGGCAATTTTTACGACACGTTTACGTTAATACGAAAACTTTTTTTCTTTTCAGAAAATATGTATGTGATACTTTTACTTTGTCATCAATTTGATCATTTTGTATTTGTTTTTTTATTTTATTCCAAATAACTAACAGGGCAACCAAATTCAAAAACTAATAAGAAACCTTAGTGCAATTTTCCCAAAGCGCGTTTTTTACTACGAGTCACCTTTTTGTTCAACTAAAACTTTGGTTGGAGCTAAAACTGTCAGTAACGTTGTAAAGTGATTTTTCAAGTTCAAACTCGGCTTCTAAAGTCTTCGGGTCTTCAGTGCTCCAGTAGTCGGGCCGTTAGCTCACGCCTGCGAAACATATTTCACTACATAAATCATAACTTTATTTCCTCTCGCTCACTGGATGCCGAATGGAGCTCGCAAGGTGTCTTGAAATGGCTTTAAGAGTTCCCGCTACACCGCAACAAAGGACTCCGAAATTCAATTAGGAACGACGCGACGTTAATATTATATCTAAATATGCAATTTAATGCAATAAGCATGAACGAATTTCATTCGTATATTTGTGAATTACGAGTATATAATGAAATTTTAATAATACTTTTAACTGGCAAGTTTCATGTGAAGGTCCCGGTTATACGTTGGAAGAGAGAGTACAAGATCAAGAAGAGTTGCGAGACTTAGGCAGCAGCAGGACGTCTTTCGGCTGAAATGATGATGATAATGTAATGACGTACTGCTATTAAGTTAGACTACTACTCTATCGAATACGAATACTAAGCCTGACCTAACCTAACTTAGATGAATTCAGAAACGTGTCATTAATAACCATAATGCTATCATCTACATAATTAGCATAAAGATAACCGCTTTATACAGATTATGCGGCTTTATGCAGGTAACATAAGGCCCGGCCTCATTAAATATCATTTTAGCAGCATATCCTGGCAATTAGCGCTATGAAAACATCGCGCGCTAAACAAAAGGAGGGAGGCCCATGAATTTATTGTTAGGTTACTGGCTAAAGTTATTTAAGTGTTCGCGGAACGGGCGTTATTCACGTGAGACGGCGCGAATGCAGCTTCCTGCGACAATTTATCATGAATCTTTAATTAAACTTTAACTGGCTGCTCACTACGAAGAGACGCATTGTGTCTCACAATAAAGTCCCTGAGATCGATCGGCTCGGTTGTGCTTTATTGCTACCTTATAGGTTTATTGATTTTTTGTACGTAAATAACTATAGTGTGATGATCATATTGGCATATTCTTAGTGAAATCATAAGCACCTGTGTGATTATTACATTTTAACTTTATGAAAAACATGTATTTACTTTTTCAGCGATAATCCAATTTGATGTGTCATGGTATCTTACGTGTGTATGTGTTGTACGTTAAAATGCCATGTATGTTTGATGAGGGTTCCTAGTATATAAATAGTATAAGTAAAAATTATTTTATGTGCGGCCTGTTATTCAAAATGACTGCTGGGAAGAACATCATAAGATCATCCTAAGAAACTTTGTCAGTGGGTACCTATTAGATATTAGAGAAACACTTTTACTTTGGAAAATAAATATTTCACCGATGCATATTCATATAGTTATATATTTTTCTATAAAGTATAAGTATTTACAACAATATCAACAATTTTACGATGATTGATACATTTTAACGACCAAATAGCAATTCCAACAAAATTCTACTATTAAATTCTAGGGGAGCTCTATACGTAAAATAGGTACAATATTTATAGATATATGTATACTTACCTAATAGCAAATATTGCAGACATTTATAGTTTATTTTGTTACAAATATTATTTCACTAACATTTACCTACACCCGTTTATCATACAATACATAAATATTATCTAAATCTCGTGTACGAATAGTAATTAAATTATCGTTCACTGACTTGATATTTCATCCCAATGAATAAAAAAAATAGAGTTTTACATACATTTATTGAGATCCTGCAATTTCTACTCGTCTTAATTACTCGTCTTAGCAACTTTGGATTAAAAACAAACAAAAAACACAAAGAATCTTCCCACAAAAAAAAATACGGTCGAAGGAAAAATTGTTTCTTTACGCTTAAATTATCAATAATTATGTTATTATTGTTATTAGTGTATATTTTTGTCAGTTTGCATTGTTGAATGGAGCAAATAAAGACTACGTAATATGTTTCCAAGAGAAACCTCTTAATATTTTTATATTTTGTTAAACCCATGAGATGTTGAAAGGCACTAGTCATTGTAAATATGTTATTTGATACGTTACGCCTGTCGTTGTTATGATTTAACAATTTTATCTATATTGCTAATTAAAGCAAAATTATTTAAGCGACACGTTACTTTACAATTTAATTATATTACGTATACCATGATATCGCTTAAGTTTACTTTGAAAATGTATCTAAATGTCAACTGAATTAGTTTTTCATTTTTCCACGATAAAACATATCCATGGCAGTTGCATAATTTTATACATACAAATGTAAAAATATGCGGAAATCCAAGTTTGTGAACTTTTAAACGCTCGACAGTGTGAGCATATACTTTTAAATACATCTCATTATAGTTTTACACTTGAGAATAAACAGTACATTTGAATGGATAGCTCTTGTTTTGTACATGTAGTTTTCCCTTGGGAAAACTACATGTACAAAACAAGAACTTGATCTTGACTTGAGAACTTAATCTTGATCAAGAAACATAATTGGTTCGTACGTCGAGTCAGGGTCACCAATATACGAGTAGCCTGAGCGTTCACTAAGTACAACCTACTCAAAAAAATATCTTCAAACACATAAATTCATATTCAAAATATCAATACAATGCAGAAAGCTGCTAATTGAATTACAGTTTTACCTTGTCAACCGATTGTTGGGCGTCAGGTAATGTTTCGTTGTGCCTGCATCTAGATAGAGCCAACCGTATATATTACACGCGAATGTAACTAAATGAGATACGAAGTTAGGTACCTATTACATAGTGTTTTAGCGCATTATATTATCTCAGTTACTAAAGCAACGAAGAATTCTGTCTTCTATATCGTATGTATAATAAACAATAGGTACATATAATATATAGAACATATCTAGGTACTATGGCAGTTACAGAGTTTACGTTTAAGTGTTTATTTTTAAAATTCCTCATTTTCTGATCATAAACAAGGCAATTAATAAAAAATACACTGTTAGGACAAATTAAAACATTATACATTTCTTTCGCAACATCTTTTCTCGTTGAAATTACCTGAATTCCCTGGGTGAGTATTTTATGAACGAGTGCCTCATAAGTAAAAATTAAGATAGCAGCTTTCGACATTGAGATCTCTTTGAAGTTATATCATCGGCATATCAGGGATTCCTCTCGCGCCGCGCAGACGCCGTGCGGCGGCGCGAGGAACAGCTTGCCGTTTGCGCACGCGCACAGCTGGTAGATGTTCTGGTGGTGCGGGTCGTGCGCGTGCGGCGCGGACGGCGGCAGTGGCAAGGCCGACTTTAACTTGGGCATGTATATGCTTGGCGCATCTAATCGTATCTGAAATAGAAAACTCTATTAGTTTATATATATATATATATATTTTTTCTTTTTTTTTTCAAAATGGCAATTTGTTTATTCAGAAAAGAACAAGTTAAAATATTAAAAATAAACTACAAATAGCATTAAATTTACAGAAATAAGAAAAATTATATTTATAAGTGGATTTCATTTGAAAGAGAGAAATATTCACTTTTCCGAAAACTTGGTTTAAACATTATGTATAAGGATTCCTGGAAGATGTGATGAAATTTAGTGTTATGACATTGAAGCCGGGTTAAGGAAATCTGGTGTTCACTGTTACTACAATCTCACACAACCGGCGAGAATAGATCAAGCCTGGGTTGCATCAAGAACTTCACGTCTTTTAAATATGACACCCGGATTTTTACGAACTATAGACAAAACGATGTTTCGGTGTGTTAACTCTCTTTATAATTTAATCCACGCTTAAGCGGGATGTGGTAAAGTGACTAACATATCGCATCGTAAGAATGAAAGAGACCTAGTTAAAAAAAACGCAAAATCGAGTTAAGCACACTCAACAGCACTGAATTCAGGTCACTTTGTATAGCATTTTCCGAATTCATTGCTGTTGAGTATATACAGAATGACCTAAAAAAGCAATAACCTTGTATAACCTAAAGTGGCTTTAGCATATATAATAAAAAAATACAAAAAAACATATGTTTTTTTTATGTTTATGGTATTGGCAAACGAGCGCACAGCCCACCTGATGGTAAGTGGTCACTGCGGCCCATGGACACCAAAATCCTTTGATCCCCATCATTAAGAAACAATGAGATCTCGAATGCGAAGGGTATAGGCACCCTGAGGTCTAAGATGAAATGCCTCTGTGCCAGAAATTTCACCGGCTGCCTTGTATTCAATGGAGGTGAGCACTCACAGAGCCGGCCACAGACTTGAGCCGGAAGGTGGTGAGGCAGCTGGCGCTGATGTCGCCAGCGCGCGACTCCAGTATGATGCCCTGCGGCGCGTGCATCTCCAGCGACCGCGTCGGCGACTCCAAGCTGATAAGTGGAAACACGCTTTTAAATCCGTGTGTGCTTTTAATTACTTCGCAGATGCGTGCAGGTTTCCTCACGATGTTTTCCTTCAACCGAAAAGCTCAATTGTAAATTCAAATTGAATTTCGCACATAATTAAACTTAGAAGTGCGAGCCGGAATTGAACCCCCGACCCTCTGCATGAGAGGCGGTGGGTCGAACCAATAGGTAACCGCGGCTTTTTTAAAGATTTGTGTGAAGTTCCCAATCCATACTGGGCCCGCGTGGAGACTATAGCCCAAACCCTCTCGTGATGAGAGAAGGCCTGTGCAGCAGCACCAGAAGTGGGACGCAAATAGGCTGTAGTATTAGTAGTAAGTACTGCTTATAATTTAATAGCATTAAAAAGAACATCAAAAATCGTGGTTGAAAAACTAACGTTAAATGTGGCTGTCGAGGGTTCATTCGTTGGAGAAACATCATCTTCTTTCATCAACGCATCCTGGGCAAAACATACAGACAGCGAGCGCGATCGTGTCTTCGTCTGTACGTTACTTAGTCTTCGCCGGTGGGGTTGGTGAGCGTGTCGGCGCCCAGCGGGACTGCGCCGAGAA
Organism: Aethes cnicana; assembly: GCA_963971205.1. NCBI lineage: Eukaryota > Metazoa > Arthropoda > Insecta > Lepidoptera > Tortricidae > Aethes > Aethes cnicana. Next base: position 10,970,729 of record OZ020273.1, on the reverse strand, counting down.
TGTTCTTTACGTTAGTCTCTTGGCAGGCGGTGCTCTGACGAGCGGCGTCTG
>OZ020273.1:10891292-10970478 GCA_963971205.1 Aethes cnicana | reverse complement strand
AGACGTTATGTACACTTTTGGCAATATATATCAATCATGTGGTTATTGTGTGATGGATGAGGTGAGCACTACAACTTTTCAAATAAATTGTTCTTTACACACTAACCTAAAAATAGTCGACTCTGTAGCATTCCCTCGGTGTCCCTAGTGGATACCGTGAAGTTCCTCGAAGACTCCACGGTAATGGGCTGTCCTCTTCTGGACTTGATGCTGGAGGCGAACAGCGAATCTAGCACCAGGGCTTGTCCCAGCAGCTGCAGGCCTCCCGGCACTATACGCAGTTGACCCATGCCATCCTGGCAGTAAACAGAAGGATACATTGCTTAAAATGCAATTAAAATAATTAGCAAACCGTTTTATAACCTTTGTACGGCCCTTTTACCGTCCTTTTGACGGCCGGTTTGGTCCAGATGGTAGTGACCCTGCCTTGTGTTCCGAAGGTCGCGGGTTCGAGTCCCCCTCGGGGCTAACTTTGTGTGATGAACACGAATGTTTATACTCGAGTCATGGATGTTTAGTATTTATTATGTTTAGTGTTTAGTATGTATTTCTCTATATAAGTATTTATATCGTTGTCTAGTCTAGCACCCACAGACCTTAATTTAATTAAGGTCTGTGCTAGCACCCATAGTACAAGCTTTGCTTTGCTAGGTGGGGCAAGGTTTATATGTGTGAAATGTACCAATTTATCTATTTATTAACTTATAAGAACGCCCACAGTACCTTTCTAAGACTTATTTAGCATCTTAGCTAGCCTGTGGTATGACGTGCCCGCCCGACGCCCCTGCCGCTCGAGAAAAATCATTGGTTTTTTAATCATTTCATAAGTTGGTCGACAATGACTCGTAAATTTGTACAGCCTACTTAGCTGTGATAGTTTTCCTTTCAACTACGTTATATATGCCACAACCGTGATTTTTTCAGCCATCCAAGTACCACCATTTAGCTGGCGGGGGGGGGGGGGGGACACACGTGACTCTAACAAAAAATAGCACTTTAAAGTTTAATATTTCACAAACGCATCACTTAATCGAAAAATAGTTTTAACAAACCTACAATATTTTTTAGAAAAAAAATTACATCCCCACTTTACGAGTAGAGGAGGTACCCTGTAAAAAATATATTTCAAAATTGTATTGTACCACTTTGTCAGCGTAACTAATATGTATATGCCAAATTACAGCTTTCTAGAACTAAGCATCTCCGAGCAATAGTGCGGACAGACGGTCGGACGGACATGGCGAAACTATAAGGGTTCCTTGTGGATTTCGGAACCCTAAAAAGGGGTAGACTACGATGGTGGTGGTAAAGAGATCAGTATTTTTATTTTCAAGAAATTCAAGTAAGTAAGTAACTGAGGAATTTTTATTCATATAAAAAGCATTAGATACATTTTGAACATGCACAATATCGTGCCAAACTGCAAAACAGTTTGTCGGCACTTTTGCTCCTGGACTTTATTTTACAATTCTAAGTAACGCTTAACATAAAACTTAGTACTTGAAAAAGTTGTACCTACATTCAAGTTACAAGGAAACTTAAGTCAAAAAGAGAGCAACGAACAGCTGGGTAGTTTATCAATTTTCTTTATTTTGGGCCAAATTTCCACTGCCTAGACCTTCACCTTTACCCAGTATTACCAATTTATAGAAAAATAACGATAAACCTAAGGGTATCGTATATTGTGTCGGTTTTGGTAAGACAGATCGGTATATACTTGCCAATATATGCCATACCCTGCCAGGGTCCATGTACTCTACTATATTTACTAGTTATTTAAGATCTAATGTTCATACATTAAGAAAAATGTATATGGTTGCATTGAATAAATAAATAAATAAATAAATAAAACATACTCACAGAATTAAAATCCAAAACTTTTAACACCCACAAAGTGAGGGCGAGGTTTACGATCATCATGAGCATGAGCGCCATGACCAGTATGTAGAGGCATTTCTTTCGCCAGCCGTAGATGCCCACTTTGAACTGGCTGTTGTAGCTGTTCCTCATCGAGTCGGCCTTTGTGTCCCGGCCCGCATTGTTGTTCAGGATTGGCTCCGGCGTGGTCTTGTCAGCGTACGGTATTCTGAAAGAAAATTACCTTTAAACAATGCGGATCGAAGTTAGTGACAGATCGTTTTAAATCTGCTGCAAAAAGTTATCGAATAGAGGTGCGGTGCAGCAGCGTCATATACTTATTAAATAATTAACTTGATATTGTGATACGCAAAAAAAACTAGGCCATTACAAAGCATTCCTTAGTAGATTAATCGTTTGTAATAAAACTGTACCTACAATAATCCTATTTATCAATTCAATGATAATGATGACTACGAGGTTAATTTTGAAATCACGTGTGATTTTAGTGCGTCTACCAAGTCAAGAGAAAATCTAACATAATATTTTTTATACAAAGTAATAAGAACAGATATTTTGTCAGTATAAATAAAGTGATAAGAGCAGATATTTTGTTAGTATGAAGAGTTGCCGAGATCATTTCTACTCTGAGCTAACTTAACGTTCGTGACAAAAATAGCTCAGTAAGCCATTTGCACCAAGCCGCTAACCTCGGGTTAGCCCCTTAACCCATGTCAAATTCATACAAATCAATCTGAGTTAAGCGATTAACCCGAGGTTAGCGGCTTGGTGCAAGTGGGGCTAAGTAGTTCTCACCATAATCCAGCAAACCAAAAGGAGGTATAATATTAAAAACTGTATTTTGAATGGGTAGGTAGTAAAACTTGTAGCGTAAAATCACTTTTAAATAGCTGGTCGGCAAGAATAGCTTTTGAGTTGAATTTGTCGCAGGACTCGCGGCAAATGAGTGCTCACGATGCCGGCGCTTCAAACACAGTCGTTTCACTTGCATAAATCACAACTTTATTTCCTTTCCTCTCCTTCGGATACTAACAGCGGCGTGGCTTACGCGATTTTACATTTAAGGACCTCCTTGAACGCCGTTTAGAACAAAAGCACGTCTGTTTATTGGACGTTTTGATTTGGTGTAGTCGCTGTAGCTAATATGTTCGATGACAGGTTTGGTTCATTTGGTGTGACTTTTCCCACTGTTCCAACGGTCGGGGGTTCGAATCCTGCTACGGGCAAACTTTGTGTGATGAGCACGAATGTTTGTACTCGAGTCATCGATGTTTGTTGTATTTCTCTACATAAGCAATTATACCTATATTTTCTAGCACCCAAAGTACAAAGATTTGCTTAGTTTGCGGCTAAGTCAAAATATGGGATTTGCCCCAAGATATTTATTTATTTCGATTTTAAGTTATTTATGTGCCCTGCACATGCGCGACCGCTGATTACATCTGTTTTACATTTCCGATGACTTGTTCAGGCTCTCGCCACACCGTGGCCCGAATTCTCCATATTAAAACCTGCTGCCTGCTTTTATTCCCGTCCAAATAAAATTGCACTTTTATATTCATGAATTTTATTTTATTGTTTCGATAAAACTCGTTTTATAGTTTGAACGTCATTATAAAACCGTGCTTAAGCCTTTTGTTCAGCGTAAATTGTTTGTAACACGCATAATAACGAGTCTGGTATGAAGTTGACGATGTTTATCCAAATTGATTTAGGTATTTATTTCATTGCTTTACGACCCTATTCATATTTAAATCGGAGTTATTCCTATACCTTTTCATCGGAAAAGTCGACTGTAGTTTTAATTCTTGGTGTACCGGCAGGCCTACACGCGCAATATATTTAAGTAAATATTTATAGCACTCACAGCATTCTTCTTACCTTGATTAAATAACTTCCAAATTAATGTACCTATCTGAGAATCAAATAGTTCGTTTTGTTCTAATAACAAAGATTGTTAGAATAAACCGCCAGCGAAACCTCTATTGTGGTAGAGCTGTACAGCTCAATATTCTCACTGGAATACATGTTTCAAGGAGACGTGTACAAAGGCGACCTATCTGGTATTCGTGAAACTGGCCGGCACCAGCGAGCGACGGACGAGGGTCATAAATTTACAAGGATTCTAGTACGACGCGAGCATTGCTCTATGAAAAATACTACGTTGCGTCTCAGCCACAGAGCGTAGCTGTATTCCTGCATTTTATGTGGCTGACCCGCGGGTCGGTGTAAATCCGCTATTCGCCGGCAGGTGCATCAATTTGAGTGTCGCTCGCTACCGTTCACCCAAGCGAAGACACAAAAATGCTTCTTCTTAATATTTTTTAATATCCACTAGGCAATTTGGTTTAAAAAGTTTTTTTTAAGAAATCCATAGATAGATACTATGTTTTCCATGTCCATACTAATATTATAAATGCGAAATTAACTGTGTCTGTCTGTTAGCTCTTCACGCTTAAACCGTTGTACCGATTGAGATGTAATTTTGCATGTAGGTAGTTCGTCCAGGGGTCTTCCCCCGGGTCTCAGGGACACTGGCTACTTACTCTTTTCCTGAAACCTACAACCGAATTCCATACGCGGATGATGTCACGGGTATAAGCTAGTGCAAACAAGACAATAAGACAAGACAGTAAGTCGATTCACAATCTGGACCTGGCATAGCATTCGTATATTTACCGACGGAGCGTGTTTTTGTAGTTTTTCCTGGAGTCTTTTGGGTATTATTCCAGCTCAGCTGGCTTGTTTAAATGCAAACATTACATGGAGTTCGCGTCGCGGCTCACGCTGGCTTTGGCTAATGCTGATACAATAAGACTGCTCCGTCGATCCGATTCCAACTACTTTATATACCTCGCTCACATCTTTAATGCTTCAGAATCCGAATGAAGCGGTATTCATTTGAATTAATATTCAAATTCAAATTAAAAAGCGAACCGTCAACAATTCACACGTATGAACATTTCGTTTGTAAAACATGGCTCGCACTACTTTGTTTTCTTGGACTTATACATTACAATTTATATGGTTCAAATTGGAAATCTGTTTTTTCTATTTTAATACTATTTCTCATTCCCCCGTCCCGTAATATCCGTTCTTCTTTAAAATAGCTTTCTATAAATACCCTAACATGAAAATGTAAAAAAGAAAAGTGATATTAAATTGAAACAAAATCTGGGGGAGTGTTCGTGCGCTTTATCTCTCAGTCCAGTCTCCCGACACGTTTAGGGGGTTTACGTGGCATTAGAAACCAATTACATCAATAATGCCAGCATCCGACATTCCTCCTCCTTACAATCGTTTAACAAACGTAGAGACCCGAGCGTGATGTTGGAATTTACGGTTTAAATTACTCACGTTACGTCATGTTCAGTAAACGTACTTATCAGGAGTGTGAGACCATAACATTAAATACATAATAGAGATAAAAGGTAGAAATGGGGTGGAATCTAATAAATTCTCAGTGCGGAAGCGTAAACGATGTACGTCGAGACGGCACGTAGCGGCGCTCCGCGCAGGCCGGCCCGCGCCGCAAATGAGCCATATTAATCATCCCCATCACCGTGGCCTGACTTCTGAGCTTCCTCTGTTCCCAGATTCTCATTAATACGGCAATCTTTTCCTCCTTTTACGTGAAAACGCTGAGGATTTGCATGAACATGAATCGTTTCGCCTGAACTAAGCCTGAACAGAAAAAAGAAAAGATTTTGAAAGTGATTCAAACTGGTGGCGCTTCAAAGAATTGGAGATAATATCACTGTAGAGTAACTAGACTATTGCGCCTAAGTAGTCATTCAGGTATATTCTCAGGGCGGGATTTCTATCTTTTTTGAGTATGAAAGGCCGGTTGGAATGGTTTAACAGTGTGTGTGCTAATTGAGCGTTTCACCGCGCGGCGGCCGGAATGCGCGCCCGCCGCACATTCGTTAGCAATATTCCGCTAACGAACCAAATTAATGGCTATTAAGTTGAATAACGTAGCACTTTGCGTTTCGAATACCATACACACTACACTCGCATGACACATGACATGATTCTGGGTAGCTTAGGTTTTTTTTTCAGACAGATGTCATCAATAGTCAAGTAAGTAGGTGCTTAAAATAGAAACCGTATCGTCTAATTGCTTTAACTAAGGGTAAATAACCGAATTTATCAGTGCTATCTTTGTAACAAGAATAGACGAATATTTCAAATTTATGTTGGCATAACAATTGAAGGTATCTTGTCTGAATTATATCAGCTGGGTAGATAACGACGGCGCGGACACGAGCTATTGTTCAAAATCAAATTAATAAAGTCTTTAAATTCAACAAAAGTTAACGCGTAACATTTCAAATTTATCGACGTAAAAGTGAGCACTGAAGCGAAGGCGATGGTGGAAACAAGAAAATCCAGAGTATTCCAAGTGTCAACCTGAAATAAGCTGCATAAGCTCATGCGATGGGAGAGCCATAAATTAAGTTTTCAATTTGCCAATGACGTATCGCAAAGACGGCGCAGGAGGGCCTTTGCTGCGGAAATTCGAGTCTATTTCGGATCGGGTCGGCTGCCATTCGTAATATTTGGTTAGTTAATGTTTAGGTTCCAAGTTGGGCGCGGTTGCATGTAGTAAATGCAACGCAGCGCTCCATTATGTGGCCTATAAATCAAGTGCATTGAAATCGCCTTCCTCCTTCGGTCGGCGACCCGTCGCCGGCGCGGCGGATATTTGAACCAATGCCCTGCCGAACCGAATACACTGCCTGCGTACTTGTTACTGGCTCACTTGTCCCAAACAACCACAGTGAATTTCAGTCCGAATTTTGCTTCAGGCTCCGCCGGGTGACTTGAACTCAACATGATAGAGATCTTCTACCTACTATCTAAAGTCCCGCGCCTTCGCATTTCAAAACGCTTATTTTTTTTTTATTATTTAAAAAGCACCACCAACACTCTCAACGCATAGTTGATGGCTGTCTCAGCACGCACACATGTGTTGAGAGTGTTGGTGGTGCTTTTTAAATACATTGAAGCGTTTTGAATTTTGGAGGGGCGGGACTTTAGATAGTAGAAGATAGAGATCTTCTACTATCTAAAGTCCCGCCCCTCCAAAATTCAAAACGCTTAGGTAGAGACCTACCTACGTCTTTATAGCTTATCTTTAAAACAGAGTTTTTTGCATTTGAATCAGCAAAATCTTAATATAAAATATTTTATTTTATTTTCGACGAGTTCAGAATCATAAGTTTACTTTAATACCAATTAATACATATAATAAATTGTATTCTTACTTAACAATATCGGCAATGTTTTTTTTATAGATTATCTATTTAAAGATTAACGAAAGTGATAAGGTTATATGAGTAAGTGTTACAGTTTATGCAGGTAGGTACTATTTTTATTCATTAAACATGCCGTTTGCCCGCCACTTTGTCCCGCGTAGACTTGGAATTTGCGTACCCGATGATACTGTACATATAGGCAGTTATTGTTATAGAAGTATTGAAAAATTGGTTTGACCCGTGGGAATATCGACAAAAAGTCCTATGCTATAGCCCGGGTCTCAAACTATCTCCATACCAAATTTCATCCAAATCGGTCCACTCGTTGCGACGTGAAGGAAGGACAAACAAACAAACACACTTTCACATTTATAATATTATAGTATGTAAGTAGTAAGTATATAGTATGGAAATATGAATTGAAGTCGAAACATTTGAAGGTCGCAAGCAGGATTAGAAACTGCTAAGTAATTGTGTTATTAATAAGTGAAGGTATTTATGATGTGTATTAAAATAAAAAGCAGAACAAGATAAGAGTATACAATAATGACGACATGATCCATGTAATAAACAGGTTTGAAATATTGTCCTTGTGCTTTGATATTGTTATGGAAGGTATTTCAAAATAATTATTTAAACCAACGTTGGAACTTGAGCATAGCATACAGTATGATCTGGTTGCAAATAAACAATAATTTATAGGTAATTAAACAAAATGCAATATTAATATATTGCTGCTTTCGAAATAACTATATCACTGTTGTTTGTTAATATTGCATTTTGTTTAATTATAAATTATTGTTTATTTGAAAAACTTTGGAATACTGAAACAGCAGTTTCAGTAGTCCATGAGTAACTCGGACAAGATTATTTATATTTATATTAAAAGAAAAACTGACGGAAAGAATTAGTCTTTAAAACTCTCAGTAACTGTTGCAATCAAAACGTGCTATTTAAGTAATTTGTGATTCGATAGATTACTATTATACAAGCTTGTATGTACTTGTAAGAAAAGCCGTGGTGGCCTAGTGGTTCGACCTGCCCTCACATGCGGAGGCTCGGGGTTCGATTCTGGCTCGCACCTCTAAGTTTACTTATGTACGAAATTCAATTTGAATTAGCCGCTGAGCTTTTCGATGAAGGAAAACATCGCGAGGAAACCTGCACGCATCTGCGAAGTAATTCAAAGATGTGTGTGAAGTCCCTAATCCACATTGGGCCCGCGTGGGGACTATAGCCCAAACCCTCTCTCGAGGAGGCCTGTGCTCAGCAATTGGACGCAAATAGGCTGTAGTAGTAGTAGTATGCTTGAAAATAGTGGTGTAGTAAGATTTGTGTGTGAGATGTGGAGTGTGTTGGCGCACACAGTGGATGGCAACGTCGTGTTCGGGCTAATACCTCGCCTCGGAAACATGATCGCCCAGCTCAGCAAAACGTCAAAGGGAAATTGAAAATTAATTTATGCTCCGAAATTTTCACCTAATGCCACCACAGATTATAAACTTGTCACGTAAAATGTTGAACGTGTGAGCACGTTATCATACCCGCGCCGACATAGGTACCTACCGTATTTTACATAGAAATTGAAATAAATTTATTTGACAGACAAAACCTTTATAAGTATTTATATCGTTGTCTTTAGGGGAATCAGGTAAAATAGTCCCGAATAGAGGATTGAATACCCGACCGTGCCCAGCAGTCGTCCCATTGTAAATATTATTACTTACCTTCATCTATGATTTTTTACAACTAAATAGTTACGAATTTAAGACACTATTAAACATCATGTTCCAATTTATTATAATATCAGTATTGCATATGCAATATAGAAGATTTCTTCTACAATTTTTTTGTTATTTAGTGCTTTAGATTCTATACCTACTGTTTAGATACGTGTTGAATCTAACACTTGAAAGTTAGTACAAGTATGTACATGTGTAAATATATGTAGAGTGTGGTTGAAACGCACTCGCGGGAGGGCTCCCAGAAAGAGTCGTAAATAGTCTCGACGCCGCTCACTTATAAATTAGGATCATAAAGCAGTTGCCGAACTTTGTTGGCGGCACGACGGCCGTAAAACACCGCTTACGTCGCCGAGGGGACCCCGACTTGTCTCGCTTGCGATCTTTCAATTACGGAAAAATCCAAGCAAATGCATATTGCGAGCAATTAATCTGTGCTACACCAAGTTCCGAGAGTTTCTCAAGTCTGCCCATTTGCTGCGGTCGTTTCGAGCGACCTGCATCTGTTCGGACAGATAAGAGTGGCGGAGTAGACTTTTGAGCGCTTCGCCAAGATCACGCTTCATTTTACACCTCGCACAATATGACCTTACCTGTTATTTGTGTAAATTGCTTTTTGGAGGATTTATGATTTTGTCCTATTTAATGACAGGCGTACTGAATTATTAACGATGTTGCAGGTTGCCGGATGCGCGGCACGCGTGAAGGCAGGAGTGTGAATATGAATCAAAATTTCAACAATCCCTGCCAATTTTCGTTTTAATTAAATTTTATTGCATTAATTGTAGTTGATTACATTAGTAGTCATTCGTTAATTTTAAAATTTTATTCGTTATTTACGAGGATATTCTGCTGTGGTTAAGTCTACGAGTATATTTTAGCGTATAGTTTCGCCATACATTACACAGTCCCTACATCTAGACTTCGTTCTAGAGAGCTGCAAATTGGCATACATTTACATTATTAGTCACGGTGACAAAGTGGAAAATATAAATATATAAATAAATAAAATATGATGTGGGGTGTCGTTGGTTCATTTACAGGGAAAAAAAGTAATAAAACATATACAAAACACTAAAAAAATACGACTTTTTAGCTTATAATGTTATAAGAGAGTTGTACCATTGTTAAAACTAACTCAACATAACCTTCCTAATAAAAACTTGATGATCATCAAATCCACAAAACAAAAGCAGTTGGCTAGAATCAATTTTTTGTTCATTATTTGGTACCTTTAACTCGTCAATACTGATATCAAACTTGTTTCTCTAACTTTGCGAAGTTTTTGCTTGGATTCTCAGAAAATTGCCATAGTTTTACAGCCGATGTGGTGAGTTAAGTTGTCATTCAGAGATCGCGAAATGGCTTGGAAGTAACGCGGCGAGTTCCCGCAAACACTTCTCGCACTCGAAGTTTTGAACTTGGCCCAGCCTGTCCCACTCATAAACTCCACGACAACTTGCTCCACTTTGCTTCACATGGAATGTAAAGGACAATATTTGTCCTGCTCGAGTAGATTCTGACAAATGGGGTTTGGTGGATTTCGAAAGGAAATTAGGCAGCTGGTATCAATTTTAAGAATTTTGAAAGTAAAAAGGAAAGTAAGTAGTTTATTTACCACTTGGTTCATTTGCGTCATACGTTAAGGTGTCCCATGAACTATTTTAATGACATTATCTACCTAGATGTAGTAGGTAGATACGCAAATAATATCAATATAAATAGGTATCATGTTATTCAGAGATGTTTAGGTCTTGTGGTCATAGCTATTTCAACCGCCTATATTTTTCGAGGTCATAAAAAGTGAAACCTTACAAAATCTCAGTAAAAAAAATACAATTCAAACGCACGTGACAAACAACTCAAGTTAGTCATGTGAGGGAGCAAACACATTTCAATTCTATTGACCCTCAAAAGAGTGGTGTTAAAGGAAATATAAATTATATTTCCCTCACGCATTCAGCCTGCAGTCGGCGCGAGTAAATAATTCAGCCCGAGTCGATCGGAATAACAACATCTGATCTCTGATTGCGCGGTATAAATCTGCTCCATATCTATATGCCACGAGTTAGAGATAAATAAAGAAGATTACTGAAAATATAAATATGTATGTTCACCGAATAAATAGTACTTGAACTTGAACCGATTACGGTGTTGTTTATGTAGGATTGATTTGTGTTAATGATAAGATTTCGTAAGTGGGAGACAGAGCTGTGCTGAAGCGAAGATAGCTAAAAAAATAGTTTTCACAGATATGAGAAGATAGATCGATTAATCGCCTAAATTGCAATTTTCGTCCAAATCATTAGAGCGGTTTCTGAGATCTATTGTATAAATAAATAAAGGCAGACAGCGCGTTTAAAGTAAACCTATCTATAAAGTTACCAAATATCTGTGGTACCTATGAGATTAAACGTTTACCCAACTAACGGTAACGGTTGATTTATCTTAAGACTAGCTTAGGCCTAGTAATACCATGTAATTTATTCAAGTGAAAAATTGTGATTGAGTTGAGTTACAATAAATTGTAAAAGAACTTATAGTCACACTAAAATATCTTGTTTTCAGCAGTTTTTGATACGATTGTATTTATTTTGTTAATGAAACCGTATGCGGTAAAGGAAAAAGTCGGTAATTGTCGGGCATGGTAGAGGTATGTCCGCGCAAACATGCCAGACCCGTGAATACGTGACATGCACTACGATGGCCGGAGCGCGGGCTAAAACCAAATGCGAGGCATTATCGGCCGGCTGCAACTAAAGGGAAAGAAGAAATTGTGTAGCCCACACGAATGCCAGGTGACTTTCCATTTTAATTATTGCCCTTAAATTGGCCTAAATACCTACGTATTGATAATTGCCCCTAAATCGTTAGCCGTTTCTGAGATAGTTGGAGTTTTACAAAAACGAAGTTCCATACAAAATTACGATATTTATTATAACAAAGTAGATAACCTGCTACTTCCCGATGAACTAGAATCATAAAATTTGGCCAGAAGCAAGGTCTTACAGCACACATACAGGAATAAATCTGATAACCGTAAATATTATATATTTTGGTGCAAAAAAGACAATTCACTAATACAAACTTATCATTTGCGGTTGGCGCAGTAGCCGTGTCTACTTCACCAACCGCAAATAATAAGTTTGTATTGTTAAATTTGCATCATCAAGTTTGTAGGTACGGAACCCTCGGTGCGCGAGTCCAACTCGCACTTGACCTGTTTCTTATCACGTGACGTTTTGAATGATATTTAGCCAACAGATTCAAACTTGAAAACTATTAATGTATTTTAAAACTAATTGGGTCATGCATTATTAAATGAATTCACTTTAAATAAAACAAGATTCATAGGTATTCGTAATCATTAAGGGCCGGTTCCTATATCCACGTAACGCCTCGTTTTGCCTACGGACGGTTAAAATTTGACAGATTCTCTATGGAACAAATGTCAAAAATCAACCGTCCGTAGGCAAAACGAGGCGTTTCGTGGATATAGGAACCGGGCCTTAATCGTGTTTCACGAAATTAAATCGTTTTTTCACGCCCTAGAAATTGTCTAGGTTCACTGGAAATGGGGATAATCCTCCTTTCACAAACTCTGTGGTTGGCTGTTTAGGCGGGTTTCCAATGTACATTAAAAAAGAATTACTTTAGTCCCTAGAGACTAAAAAAGAGCTTTAGTCCCGATGTGCAGAGACTAAAGTAACATTTTAAGAGCATGAGAAGTGAAAAATAAATTGTTTTTAGATTCCCACCATCATCACCACCATAACAGCCTATTTACGGTCTACTGCTGGGCACAGGCCTCCTCTCACCACGAGAAGGTTTGGGCTAAAAGTCCCCACGCGCGGGGCCAATGCGCATTTTAGATTCGCTTCAAAATATTAAACAAACCACAATAATGCACCGACGAATTGAGGTCTCTCATTTGATTGCGATGCAATACATTCATGGACATTAAGTATTGCAATTTGAAACTATTATAGGAGGCTTTATCTTTATTTTGTACTTGTTTGATCAGTGTCTATATTAATGATATGGATACAATTAATATTTCACTTTGATGGCAACTAATGTCCTACCTATATGCCTAATACCAATATAATGTTAACTAATGTGTTTGCCTTTATCTGGCATCCTTAATTTCACATCAAATATCTCAATTATCATATCACCACTTTAAGAACATAAAATAATCAAAGAAAAATGTTAAAACAGATAAAGAATAAACACAAGGCACAAGAATGGCACTCAAAGCACCCGGCGGACGCGGCCTACTATTTCGCCTAAAAGCAAGATTTCGAACATAATTCGAATTAAGTGTCAATTTTTGCGTGCGAGGACGTCTGTGTGCGTGCGAGGACGTCTATACACTTGTAAATGTTTGTGTACCAGTAGGCGAGCCAAAGATTCACTCACCATCTCCGGATGACACAAATGACGGTAAGGCGATTAGTGCGCGAGTTGCGCGCCGGTTAGATTCAGGCGGGTGATTCCGTACTGACCATTCTGCATGTCGTACCTACTAATATTCTGTGCTCAAAGGTACGAATTTAAACGTGCAAGATCATATGCAATCTAGAACTGACAATCGATAATCCAGCAGAATCGGGGTCGCTTTTAAAAACAGGGGTCGAAATGTCCCCCAGTAGGGATGACGATTTACGCGATAAGGTAGGGTAGTTGAAGAGTTGATGGATATGAAGATCCAGCAGCTGAGGTTTGGTGATAAAACTGGCTGTGAGCGTTTTGTTGCATCCGTATTAGAAATTGTAAGTGTGGTTCTCAAGAATATTTACATATACAGTCACCAAGTTCACTAGACAAAGACGGTTTATATTTTCACCTCATCCCGATGTGGTAAGCTAGTAATGGGAACTATCGTTTCTTTGCTCACCAGTTGGCGCCACTGTTGACTAAGGTCCAGAGGTATATCTGTCAAAGGCGACTTTATAAGATCGGCGCCGAAACAAAGTTTTCAATCTTGAATCTCATTAAGTTTATTAATTATAAATAACTATCATCATATCGAGTAGCTATGCCGCAATGTTGTGCAGTTCCGTTTTGTTTGTTTTTTTTTTTTTTTCAAAGCGTTTACATTCATAGCCAAATAATCCATATTTGCGATAATTTCACGAAGGAGATCACATTTCAACAGGTCAATTAAAGAAATTATGATTTATATTACGAAGCCCGCCAAAACCAGTGTAAACTGAATGTAGATATTGGACCTCACGCGACACTAGCGCCTCTAGTGGCAAATCCACACGCGATAGTCCCCATTAAGTTGGCTACTATCGGTAGTCATTTCCACCCATTCATAGGTTACCTACTACTTTCGTGAAGAAACTTGCATCTGAGAAACAATTGAGATTGTATGCCTGCTTCTCCCATGCTGAAATGTGGGCAGTAAAAAGTCGGCTGTTGTGCAGCTTCCGCAAGGCTCGCAAGTGGTGTGATAGGTCTTACGAGAAGCAATGTAATACAGATACAGGCAAGCCGCAGGCGCGTTCGGTGTGCACCGCGGGCTGTGTCCAATAAAATTGCTAACGAAGCAGGTACCTTTTCTTCATTACACATGACATTGACACATGCGTTGTGTCGTTAAACGGAACGAGCATTCTTTCAAATGATAAAAACCCAATAACGCAATAAAAACGCACCTTCCGAACCCGTTAATTACCTTAACTGCAGCGCAGAATGCATACAATCATACTGCAATCATTTGCGGACCCACCGTAACGTGAAAAAGAGATAACGTATTTAAATATTGTTATGTACGTTAATTACACAGCAAATGCCGCGTTATTAGCGCGCGTTGTACGGTTAACAACGAATTCGATTGCCGCGTTACGCATAAACCACTAGATAAAACTTTTTTTAATAGTAAAATATATTTTAACGCCTTTTAAAATGTACCTCTGTCTTTCAAACGCATATTTTATCGTTAATTTCTTTAAAATAGAGGGTCGGGAAAAGGAAAAAGCAAGGCTTTTTTAGTCCGAAAAAGTTCAAAGTTCCCGCGGGAACACTAACCGAATTCCACGCGAGCGAAGTCGCGGTCAGAATCTAGTAAGCAAACATAGACGGCTAGCTGGGTTAAAGTGGGTATAGATAAATGTAAAATTATTGGTAACTGGTCAAAATTAAGACTAATGTGTAAGACTAGTAGCTAGTTGATAGTCTACTTTAGGTACTAACTAAACTCTTAGAAGTTTACTAATAAGAAGTTGTTGTCAAAGTATAGTTGTTGTAGATGTTGATTTTAAAATACTAATGTGAGTGGTCTATTTATTTATCAATTAGGGAAGTGATAGGGCAGTGTTAGGGCCAGTCTGCGAGATTTAGATTTCTTAATTAGCTAGACATCATCCTGATGCCCAGCGAGTCTCCTTGTCTTCAAGTTCCACTGCTGATCTCCGTGCCTACAGCAACTACGCGAGCTAGCACCAACCCCCTGCTATAGTACAGTAGTATAATGACACTCCTACGTGTTGTACAAATTACTTTTAAGTACGATCAAATCACATATTTTACCCCTCTATTTTAAACCTCTCGTCATGAGAGGAGGCCTGTGCCCAGTAGTGGGACGGATATAGGCTGTTCTGATGGGGGACAATGAAATTGCAAGTTATATTTTATTTTGTAATTATTGTGCTATCTAGTCCAGTTCCCTGAGTAATCAAATTAACTGCCACTGAAATGATTTCGTTGATTCCAAATATTTTAATTGACAAACAGAAATTTTGCTCGAAAATAGCGATTAAATCGTGCTTGCATTTGCGGGATGTTAATTCAATGAACAAACATCAAGGCGGACCAACAGCGAAATCCATAATTATTTCACTTTAAGCGAAGCCTCGCTTCAGGAATAACTGAATTTTTATAGCTAGTGGAATCAAACAATACCTACTAAAAAAACCGGCCAAGTGCGAGTCGGACTCGCGCACCGAGGGTTCCGTACAAACCTGTAAGGTTTACAAAGTTCGTTCTTTACGAAAATCGAGTCATAACTATGGTATTTTTATTGCAAAATGAAATTCATAACATTACAATGGGGAAAGATGGAGTAGCATAAATTTAAGACAAAGATCTTAAAAAATATATATTTTGTAATGTAACTAAAAATTTAAGGTTTTCGGAATTTTTCCTTTATGTGTGCTATAAAACGTTGCTTCATGCCAAATTTCAAGATTCTAGGTCGACTGGAAGTACCCTTTAGGTTTTGATTCCCTTGCGAGTACTTGCGAGTTTCAAAATATGCAGCTTAAATTGCTGTTTCTTTTGATTGCGTTGACATAGAAGTTTGATTTTGTTACAGCTTAAAGGTATTATAGACCTGAGTAGTTGGTATGAATTTCAATTTAATACCTCTACGCGTTTATGAGGAAATGGGTAGTAAGGTTAAAATTATTAAAAAAAAAAATATTATGTGATGTAACTAAAAATTTATGGTTTTCGTAATTTTTCCTTTATCTATGCTATAAGACGTTGCTTCGTACCAAATTTCAAGATTCTGAGTTCACGGGAAGCACCCTGTAGGTTTTGATTCCCTTGCAAGTGTCGAAAATTTGCGGCATAAACGGCTGTATCTTTTGATTGCGTTGGCTTAGAAGTTTGATTTTTTCACAGCTTCAAGGGACAGTAGACCTGAGTAATTGATATAAATTTCAGCTTCATACCTCCACGCGTTCCTGAGAAAAAGGGTCTTGACAGACGGACGGACAGACGGACAACAAAGTGATCCTATAAGGGTTCCGTTTTTTCCTTTTGAGGTACGGAACCCTAAAAACAACCTTTGGTAGGTAATATATATATATGTATATTTATATATTTCTATACAGATCTCTCGGCACCGAATTCTGTTTTATACCTTTTGGTGTCGAGACACTTGGTCCGTGGGGTCCTAAAGCTCTTGATTTTTGCAAAGAATTTTCAAAGAGATTAGTCGACGTCACCAGGGACCGAAGAGCTGGCCGCTTCCTCGCTCAACGCTTGAGCATCGCTATACAACGGGGAAATGCTGCCAGCATCTTCGGTACCATGCCGCGGGGGGCATTTTTAGATTTTGTTTAATTTTTATGTATTTTTAAGTATTTATAAGTAATATAGTTATTTTTAAGTAGTTTTAATTCTTGTTTGGTATAGTTATAATCATTTATATACATATACATATTATGTTCAGACATTCCTAATACTTTCAATTGAATTGTATATTTGATATATTATACCAAAGACTGCTATGTGGACAACTCCTATCTATTGGTGACTAATTAATTGACTATGGGGACTATTGTTTACTACTTATTGAACTCAGATTAGTTAAAAATGTGTCAGATCGCCTTATAATATTTTAAAACAAAAAGTTTTTTAAAACAAACATGCTTTCTTCGGCAATCTTTGCGCAGTTTGTGGTAGGAACACTAACAATTTCCACGCATGGCCATGGCATCAACGGATCACAAAATTGTATCACGTGACTTTTAATGCGCACCTTAATACGCACAATTTGCTTGAAGGTTAATCTTGAATAAAAAGTTAGCGGTTCATTATGAGATCCACATGCCTAAAACGCCGTTCGCGTGACTTCGTATAATTAACACGGGAAAGCTCACGTTTACTTGGATGTTATTCATTTAAATTTCATAAAGGAAAATTATTAGTTTTACCACGTTTTACTAAAACTTTCATCCAATCACATTCGTTGGAAATTGATCGCTAATGTAGTTCTAACTTTAGACCATCAGTTTGTTTTTGAAATTGTTTGTTTGCTTCCGTCTAATGCACAAGTTAGTTCTAACAATTTGATCACAATAAATGAACAATTTGATACAAAAAAAACAACCGTTACCATAAATACGTGTAGACAGGTAAAATCTCCTACAGAAGTAGGGGGACCTACTTATGTTATGTCGCCTGTAAGTTTATAAATTTAAGCAACAGAACATAAAATTTACATATAACTTATTTGCACCGAGGTGCGTCGGCTCGTAAATCTCGCGACAAGGGGATTTCTGTTTGTGAAGTTTCTTTTTTATTTCCACTTTATCTAGGTAACGCAAAGGACTGTGAATACTCGGGCGCAACCCGAGCAACTTCAATAAATCAATTTGTACACTTACTCGTACTTATATGTTTGCACCGAAACGAGTTCGCAAAGTGACGGGCAACTTTGGTCCGGAATGTAAAATTTCCACTTTGTTACCGCATAATCTGATCAAATCTCCCTAAGTAAATCAGTCACGTGCTTTTGATGACTTTAATAACGACAGGAAGGGTACTATTATAAGATTTGTCTTCAGTAAAACCTTCTTCAAAGCAAATTTAACGATAATGAAGTATGTCTTTAGTTTAGTAATTTAGGGTTTTCATTAACATAGGTAATAAGTCTTTTTCATGACCCGCTTCTCTAGTGATTTCGATCGACAAAAAAGTGTTATGACTTATGGGACAACACAAAAGTTCAAGTCATAAGTTAAAATTAATCATCCACAACAATGTTCACTATATAATTTTTCTTTGGACAGGTAATAAATTGTTGTTGACAATGCTAGAGCTCTCTGGCTTTGGTTCCCTCTGTAAATTTCTTAGCATACCTCCGCAAAGTCACCTGCCGATTGCCACTGCATTGTGTTGTGTCCATAGACGTAAATAATATAGACCCGGTCTATCGTACACGTAATATGTCCCCACTTCCACGGTGTCCAATCCAAAGTTCCGTCACCGAGCGTGCGTGACAATAAGCGTTTTTAAAGAAACTTTTTTCGAAACTGTTTCTCAGTATCTAAAAAGTCGTCTCGTTGTTGAAAAAATGTGACCCAGCTTTAGTGTCACGATATAAGTTTAACTTTGGATTGGACACCAATGAAGTGGGGAAACATGACATGTATCTACGTTAGGCCGGGTCCATACGAAGTATTATTTATGTCTATGGTTGTGTCTATCTATTACTTCGTTCCCCTGTAGATCTCCTTGTTAGGTATCAGGTCTATAATTTGTCTGTAGGAACTCGCGAATAAGAACCATATCACGGTACAAAATAGGATATAAATACCAGTTTTCTGTCAACACGCAAAATTACGTCTCATCGTTTTGAACGGTCAACAACAATAACATTTGACCCTTTGAGAATCACTGTCGTTTCGGTGAGTACCAAAATAACACGCAACGTTTTGTCCGGACTGAGCCGTGTCCATTTTGCATCACAAAGTTAGATGTGTTTGTCGTTCTATTTTAAACGCGATAACGCCAACTTTCCAGTCCTCGAAATGTGAATACCGTGTTGCGAAAATGTGACTACCGGAACTGTGCAAGTAACTCGGCGGGCCTTCCGCCACGCGCCAGGCCCGCGGCGCGCGCGAAGCGCTGTACTTTGCACGCTGATTACCTACATGAACTGAACACTCATGCATCTTTCTCATGATTTGAAATAAGAATACTCATCCATCTCTACAAAATATTGGGTATTCATTTTTCTACAGACTGATCCTTCTAAACTAGGTACAGGTTTGAAAATCAGTTCATTATATAGACGTATTAAACAAAAAAGGTTTTTACATTGCTTTGATGGAAAATTATATTTAGTCAGATGGACATTCAATTGAACAGATACATAACTATAAGGTACTACTTATAAACTAGAATTATGTTTTTTTTTAATCTGTTACCACAGTGTGGCTTCAAAATAAGTAGGTATGAGTGGAATTAATAAAACTACACTTAACCAGTCCATGGCAGCCCGTAGCAAATAGTTTTCTTTAGATAATAGCGTTTAATAGTAAGGTTGTGAGTCCGCTAGCGCTTTTAGTGGAGGCACCAGCTCGGAGGACAACCAACCCTCAGGCCATTTCTATTCAAATTTCTTTATTGCAAAGAACCACTCTCGTCAGATGTTATTCTTTCGGATAACATTGAAACTTCAAATAAGACGACTTGGAACTAAATTATTTAGACAACAAGTTTCTGAAGTTCGTCTAAAACTTTCATTAAACTGGTTATAATATTAATTTACTAACTGCCTTGAACAATTCTTGTGTAGAGACGAATATAAAGAAAAAGAAGTCAATTCAAAATTCAGTAGGTCCATTAATTCATGATTTCAGGTTTAAATTAGAGGTATTTGTGTTGAACTTTTATATTACTAATTTTACAATTTCCAATTCTGGGCTACTATTTTATGGAAAACAGATTCCATTTAGCGAGTAAACTTACTGAAATTGTTGGAATTTATCAACCGTATTAAGCAACGTCTTATAAATGCCTTATTGACAATCCATTTAATTAACCCTCGTAATGAAGTGCTAATTGGTCAAATATTTCATTTCTAGATAACGGTTACTTTCACTTGTTTAAATTCAAATAAACCTACGCGGTACAGATAATCTACTATAGGAATTCCCGCCCCTCCACAATTCAAAACGCTTCAATTTATTTAGAAAG
This sequence comes from Aethes cnicana, assembly GCA_963971205.1. Taxonomy (NCBI): domain Eukaryota; kingdom Metazoa; phylum Arthropoda; class Insecta; order Lepidoptera; family Tortricidae; genus Aethes; species Aethes cnicana. The sequence goes on along the minus strand of OZ020273.1, from coordinate 10,950,155 downwards.
TATTTAAAAAGCACCCCTCAGACTCTCAACACCTTGCTCAATACATATGCGTGCTGAGACAGCCGTCAATGCGTTGAATAGTGTTGTTGGTGCTTTTTAAACACTTTCCAAACAAATTGAAGCGTTTTGAATTGTGGAGGGGCGGGAATTCCTATAGTGGATTATCTAACACACGTCTGTATTTAAAACTTTCAGGAAGTTCAGATACTGCGGCGACAGGGTTGTCGGTGTAATTTAATGTCCCCGCCAAGTTCACGCGGTCACGGCTCTTACACTGCCAACTTTCCACCTTTAATTTATATGAAAATTTTTTGGTCACGACTTGGACACTTTATTCGAGCGTGAAAATACATTCGGATTATATAAGTTAACAAGTTACTTACTTTACTTATTAAAATGCAAGATCAATTGAAAATTTAAAAAAATACCCGAACCGGACGACAAATGCCGATATTTTTTTAAAGCAGTAAACCGATTGCAATACTATACAATACAATGGTTTATAGGTATGTCAATTTAATACATTGAATACGTGCAATGTTTACTTACATAAATGTTATAAAAGTAAGTTAATTAAATTAATTTAGTGTAGGTAACGTCATAACTCCTAACATTACTTTTTTAGAGTTTCCTCGTTAAGGAAGTCATCAACTGTATAGCAAGCCAGGCTTACTAACAGAGTCTTGAGTTTTATAGTGAAACACTTCAAACATAACTAAGGACACTCTCAATAAATTCAGCTGTCTGAAAAAAATAACCAAAATAAATCGTTTATACGGTACCGAGCCGCAAGGCCACAGATGGACACACGATAAACAGAAATAAGTCAAACTCAGACCACACCTTCTCTTTTGCTTGAGGAGCTAAAACACCCAGTGACCTACTAAATGAACTGAAACAGAAGATTGGAAGAGCGACAGTTAAGTTCCAGTTGAAATTAATGAAGATTACAAAATTCACGGCCATTGGGCTCCGCGCTTCGGGGAACCTTTGACTCTAAGTCGCTTGTTAGACTAAATTGAGAGAAATAATAGCACTCATTTGTTTGGTTTAAAGGTTTAAATTTTACCCTTTGGATATATTTCATAACAATCAAGAAAAGAAGGGACTTTACGGGATGAGCTAAGGATTTGTTAATATGATTATAAATAAAATATAAAAAATGTGTAAAAAAATGGACTCTTAGGCTGCAAAAAAATATTTAAAGATTTATATAAACTTAACCGCTCCCAATTAAAAGTTTAACACTTTTTTATACTTGCTACAAGAAGTTTAAATGATTTTTACAAAAGATATTTTTTTAATAATATGTTTATTATGTGCACTGTAATTATTCCTACCGCTCAATCGGGAACAGGGGCCTAATTCAAGTTCGCGAATAGGGATTTAGGAACCCCCTATATCCCTAAATTACGATTAACTACGAGCATTTTCCTATGTAGCAACGAGATATTATCATCATTCAATGAAGATTACAAAATTCATCATTCATCGTAATGAATCCTGATTTCAATTTTAAGGAATTTGTTAGGATCATATTCCCATAGAATCTGCGCTTAATAGTGAGATAATGTGCCTATTCATTTATGTTTCATTTCCCTATTATAAACTCGAAAAAGAACCCAGTTTACCTTAAGCCACGGATATTTAAGTAGGAGACTATTTGAATATTGATCTGTAAAATGCTTGGTCTGTGCCTAGTGGCCTCATAAGAGCAAAGCACATGTCTGTTAAAACTTGGTTCCTTTCAAAAAGAAACAAATGAGATACTGCGGTTGTCGACATAAGGACCCTCGCCCACACTGCGACATTTTGTAGCGATGCTGCCGCGCTACTCATATCGCTCTCCTTTTTACTCTTTGATATAAAAAAAGGATAGGTAAGATATGAGTAGCGCGGCAGCATCGCTACAAAATGTCACCGTGTGGGCGAGGGTCCTTATGTCGACAACCGCATCTTAAAATGAAGAAAACACTTTTTCATTATTTTTATCTTTCCAAGGTTTTAGTGGATTATTTGTACGATCTTAAAGTGGTGTCACACACAGTAGTAGAACGACGGCTGGTAATTGAGCTGGCCACTCAAGAAACGAAGAATCAAAAGTAGACCAAGGTTGAGTTGCATCAATCCGAAGCTGTGTCTACAAAATTATACCCTATGATGAAAATTACGTTTCTTTCTGGAATGAGAACTCAGCCCCCATACTTAATGTTGAGTCCATCAAATCCGGTTTTTGTAAATCAAGCTAAGTAAGGGTCACAGCTCCTATGCACCTACTCCCCATAGAACATCAAATCAAAAAATTGCATTTTGGTCCCATCTCGTAGCCGTAGATTTGGTAGCCCGATACGAAACCGTGAGGAAACCTGCACGTATCTGCGAATTAATTCAAAGATGTGTGTGAAGTCCCCAATCCGCATAGGGCCCGCGTGGGGAATATAGCTCAAACCCTCTCGTGATGAGAGGAAGCCTGTACCCAGCAGTGGGATGCAAATAGGCTGTAGTAGTAGTAGTAGTACGTAACAGGAAATGTGGCTTTCCAAAGACAAACCAATAACATATATAAGGTTATCTACACTTAACAGCAATGAAATTGGGTCACTTTGTATAAGATTTCCTCTAGAAAGTGACTCGATTTCATTGCTGTTGTGTGTATATATGACTGTGACTGATTTCGGGGCAGGTTGCCCCTCGGGCGTATATATAGATAACTATCGAACCTAATCTACTGCTATTAGCCGAATTAGCCATATTCGAGACGGGACGCCTTTCCCATTACGAAGCTGGCGGCCAAATCTAGCTACGATATGAGGGAATCGTTCCCATTTCATAACTGGCTTCCAGACAGGAAGTCACGTTTCCCATGTCCAAGCTGGCTACCAAATCCGGGTACGGGATGGCACTAACTAAAGGGTTCATTTGGTCAGCTGTGGCCCTAAAGTTACAAATACGTGTATGGCTGTATTTTTTACTCACTTCCGTCCTTTGTGGTCTGTGTAGACGATATGGTTCCTGGCGGCCGGCGGCGGGCGCCCGCGGCCCAGCGAGCGCGTCTCCATGCCGGCGCAAGCGTCGCCCCGGGGCTAGTATTTTCTGCCCTAGTGTATATACTGCGCCCGGCTGTCCGCAGCCCGCCTAACCACTCGCCTGAAATCACTCCCCGCCGCAGTTTAACTTCAGATGCGGCTTGTTAGAGCGCACAGTTACCAGACATTGTATACAGTTTCGACTTCTTAGCTGCAAAAGTTTCACCCGCTCTGGTGAATTTGTTTGTTAATGCTGTCCAGTGTTTGTAGTCGACTTAGCAATTACATGCAAAGCTTTGTTTTGAATAAAGTAAATGAAATTGAGATTTTTACTGGATTCCCACTTACTTAATACTACTCGTTTTAAGTAAATAGGTACGTTTTCGCTAGTCGTCGCTATCTACTCTTGGTATCTATTCAGCGTGGAAAATCCATTTAAAATTCCGTACTTATTCCATTTCGTGGCAGCGAGGCATGCGGCAGGATAATTTATACTGTTATCTTTCGTACATGAATAGTACTTTAGCTAAGACTCAAATATCATAAATCCCGGGAATAACTCGTTAGATTAACGCGCTATTTCGGCAGCGAGTTCGCGATTGTTCTAAATGCCGTGTTTTATTTGTTTCGCTTTATCCGCACTCCCCGTGGCCACATAAGCTACTAACTTTTAATGGAAACAACTAAACCACTCCTTCGCGAACAACAAAACATTCATGTCATAAATAGTAGGTAAGCATGTTTGTAGATTACGTAAACTAAATATTTAGTTTGCCTATTAAATAAATGGTATTCTTATTTTAAATGATTAACGAAGTGTTGATTATTGGATATTTGGTAACTTTATGAACTGGGATTTTTTATTTAGTTTTTTAGTTTCGAAGATTAATTACACAGTTACGATAAAACCTTTCTACGGGTATTTTAATATACAACCACCGTACAAACCAAGCACAAAACACAACACCTGGAGACTAAGGATTACATAAACCTTGTACATTGCGTGCAGAGATAAAAATATTTGGGCAGGAAAAGGACCCGTGTACCGCTAAGTATATAAGAGTGTTTACATAAGCACATATTTACCTCAGCGGGTAGGCGGAGCTTGGATTGAGGCGGGCTTATTTGCCATCGACAAGGAGGTGGAGTGAAAGTCGTTGTTTATCGATGGGCACAATTTATGTGATTCCTTAGTTATTATATTATGTATTAATCTTCTGTTATATCTTTGCATATGACCATCACGACGCGTTCCACGTTGCGTTTGTGATGTGAGTATTTGAATATTAAGTTTTTTTTTTCGATAAGTAAATGTGCTGATTGAATTGTCTATATTCGAATCGTTTATCGTGTATCAATGAGTCAATTACGGTTATTCTATTTCCTAAGTATTCGCGCTGAAATGTAAGCGACTCGGAATGTAGGAAGCGGCAGGAATGCGCGACTCGCGCGCCTGGCGGGCGCTAACTACGTGCCGGGATGTCTTCGCAGTTATTCTTGTTATAAAATGTATTTTATGCTTAACCTATTCTAAGATCGTTATCGATAATTGTTCAATAAATCTGTTTAATAATTTAGGGAACTTATATTTGAAGATTTTTTAAATCTTTACATTAGATAGTTTTTTCCTGAAATAAAATTGCTAAATATAAGTTTCACATTACGATTTTTCTTACATTTATTACTTTTATCGTGAAGAGTATATTAATTTTCTTTATTATTCAAAACAAAGCTGCGTTTTCGTAATAAAGAGTATTTTTAATTCAATTATTAATTACTTTATTGTTGATCAGGCATTAAAATGTTTTCAGTAGCGGCGGAACAACGGCGTACGTAATAAGTTGCGAGCGGGTCCGGGCGCGGGAGGCTCGTGTGGCAGCCTGCAAGGATCGCGGCCGACTGAACCACCAACCCTTTGCGCGCCAGTATCCTTTGCCGCGAACACAAACGAATCACAACCCTAGCACAAAGGCAATTAACGTCCTATTTGCAAATAGCGCCAGCACAACCATCAAGTAATAAATTGGAAAATGTGCCAAATCGAATTCCGCTGAGATGGTAATGATGCCTTTAGTACTGACGATGACACACTCGCAATTTCCATCTTCTAATTTCCCACCCTTATGTGTAAGAGCGTAGGACTCATGTCGGGAGAAATGTTCGAGAGAGAGAGGCGGTCGTAAGCCCGAGGGGTGGCGCGTAAATCACGCGCATGCGCGTCTTAACATTTTGTGCACTCCGAAGTTGCACGGGACAGTCGTACTGTTGATGGCCCGACACTTCAGCTCAGCTTGAAAGTTGAACGTGTCAACTTTTTCCAACAAATTTTGCAGCACACCCGACAGTAATCACGAATGTTTTTTTTTTTTTTAATTTACGCCTCTTAAGATCATATTATATTATTTTCTGAAAAGAGAAAAAAACGAGTTTATGGGTACTTGGATTTTGTTATTCAGTTTTGGCAAAATATGTACTTTGTCTCAAACTTTCGCGATACACACTCATATTAAACACACCACCAACGGGATTTAATCGCGTAAAACTAAAACTATTTATATTTTACCTCGACGTTTCGGCCGCGATGCAGCGACCACGTCTTCTCGTGACCACGGCCGCTGCATCGCGGCCGAAACGTCGAGGTAAAATATAAATAGTTTTTACGCGATTAAGTCCCGTCGGTGGTGTGTTTAATATGTATATGTATACGTAGACTTGTAGTAGATCTTATCAATGCTACAAGTAGGTACCGATTTCATTTTAACAACCAATATTCTAGAAACTTTTTCGTTATTTTCTTTGCTATTTTTAGGGTTCCGAAGTCCACAAGGAACCCTTATAGTTTCGCCATGTCCGTCCGTCCGTCCGTCTGTCCGCACTATTGCTCGGAGATGCTTAGGTCTAGAGAGCTGTAATTTGGCATGAATATGCATATTAGTTACGCTGACAAAGTGGTACAATAAAATTTTGAAATATATTTTTTTATAGGGTACCTCCCCTGCTCGTAAAGTGGGGATGTAATTTTTTTTTTGCGTACCCCATGGTGCGGCATATCGTTGAATAGGTCTTAAAAAAATATTGTGGGTTTGTTAAAACCATTTTTTGATTAAGTGATGCGTTTGTGAAATATTAAGCTTTAAAGTGCTATTTTTTGTTAGAGTCACGTGTCCCCCCCCCCCCCCTGCCAGCTAAATGGTGGTATTTGGATGGCTGAAAAAAATCACGGTTGTGGCATATATAACGTAGTTGAAAGGAAAACTATCAGAGCTAAGTAGGCTGTACAAACTTACGAGTAATAGTCGACCAACTTATAATGATGATTTTTCTCGAGCGGCAGGGGCGTCGGGCGGGCACGTCATACCACAGGCTAGCTAGATGCTAATAAGTCTTAGAAAGGTACTGTGGGCATCCTCAACTTCGGAACCCTATAATTTGCGCGTGGCCCGACACGCACTTGGCCGGTTTTTTTATTTATTCTACCAACTCAATGCATTTAATCGACTGTAAACAGTACAAAATATTAATAACGTGACTTTGAAGCGTCGCGGGCGTCCGCGAGGCGATGTAACTCCAATATGAGCTTTGTTACCGCTTTGTGCCGGTTCTTGTGTCACTGCATTGAATATATCGGGCGCTTTCCTTTGTGCACGGAATATTGCTCGTCTTTTGTCGGAATGAACGTTACCTCCCCGCGAGTTGTTTCAGCGAAGAATTTCGCGATTGCAAAGTAATATTTCCCCTTAAGAATTTCGATGTGTTTCTTTCATGTCGGAGATGACTTTACTTCGGATTATATTGTATCGGGAAACATTATTCCAAGTTCGGTTTCCATATCGGTGATCCTTTTGTAGCGGGTGACAAAAGTCTGCCATTTTCAAAGATCTCTCATGAACTTTTTGTTCCTAATATTGATTAAGCCGAGGCTAAAAATAAGAGGTACAATTTATAAAACTAGTACCTATGTGCTAAATCTATTGTCCCCGTAATTGCATTTGCTCCTCCGTTTCAAGTCCGATAGTCTTCTGACCTCCAATTAGGGTTGGATTAGCGGCGGCAAGGCTACAATCGCCTCGTATAATACTCCTTGGGATTGCTTTTTAATATTTCATACTGAACCTTACAGCTTTATAATGCTTAGCCCCAATTTCATTTGTAATGTTTTAAATAGGTATCCCTAATATAGAAGTATATTCAGAACCGATAAAAAGAATTTAAATTTTACAATTACGTGCATTACTATCTTTTTCACTCCTAGACTGAAACTATAGAGCGTGTCGCGCAGACAAAGCCAAAGAAAATCCTTGGATAAGGCCACAAAATGGAATACTCTTAATTATAATAACATAATTGTGGAGAGCCGAGGGAGCATAAAATTTGTCCTACGTAAATATGAATGCGCACTACAAGCCCGTAACAACGTAACAGCGTGATAAAAGCGTGTTGTATGCGGCACGCGTCCCGTAATGTTTCAACAGAGGGTGTACCCACCGCTCCACGGATCTAGCAACTCCATGCCGCATTTAGTCCGACCACGACAGAGCAAACAGGTATGGTAGTGGTTTAATTAGAGGTCCCGCTGACCTATTTGCTCTCTGGAACTGCGGCAATCATGGACTTGTTTTCAACTACCATTAATATCGGATCGGAAATGAAATGTTTTTTATTTTCATTTATGAAAATGGGGCACACTTAGCTTTAGTTACGGATGGTGTTGGCCTTTTAAATGTAGTTTCATTATTAACATGATTTTCGCATGGAATTATTCACACGTGCCGGTGAGTTCTTAACATCAAGCCTTAAGTGGCAGTGGGCGGGGCACATTGCTCGCAGAACTGACAACCGATGGGGTCAGAAAATTCTCGAATGGCCTCCACTTATAAGAAAACCAGCTGTTGGCAGGCCTCCAACCAGATGTAGCGATGACCTGGTGAATACCGGGAAGTCGGTAGATGCAAGCGGCACAGGACCGGTTGGTGTGGCGAGCCTTGGGGGAGGCCTATGTCCAGCAGTGCGCGTCTATCGGCTGGTATGATTATAAACCGTAGTATTACGAAAACGCTAGGTACTAGTTGTAATACAAAATGCAAGTATTCGGGGCCCCTTGGCGCCGTGTGTCCGGCTGCCAACTGCTAATTAACGCCGGATTACTGCGACCGGCGCCTGCGACTCACCGGACTAAGCCGATAATGCCGAACGATACTTGCCAGCTGTCTTCAAATTGGACTTGCGAATCCAACTTTGAAATGAGGTATTTTAAAAACTTCGAGATAGATTGGTTCAAATCATGTGTTACTCTTGTATCATATTAAGTTCTAGTAGGCGAGATGCGAACCGGGAGACGAGCTGTCGGTAGGCCTCCAACAAGATAGAGCGACGACCTCGTGAGGGTCGCGGGAAACCGGTGGAAGCAAGTAGCACAGGACCGGTCTGAGTGGCGAGCCTTGGGGGAGGACTATGTCCAGCAGTGGATGTCTTTCGGCTGAAATGATGATGATGAGGCGAGATAAGTTTTTTTAAGTCGGTTGATGATTATCAGATAGATACCAAAATACTGATTCATATCGCAAATGCCATTCTTTCCTACTATTATCCTATTATTAATATAAATAAACTATGCAATAAGAATGACGACAACACGTATGCAATAAGAATGACGACAACTTTTGTTTCCTTAGTCTATCAGAAAGATTATTGAAAAGTATTGGACACGTATTTTTTCTTTTTTCACGTAATCAAACTTATACGGAGATATATTGAGTAGAAATGTCGCGTGACGTCACGGTTAGGTACGATTTATACCTAACGGTGACGTAGTTAGCCCCCCACTCTCCAACTTTAATGCGTTTTAACTTAGTCATTCTTTGTTAATTTGATAAAACAAAAAATACGTGTCGAATATTTTTTTCACTTCTCATGCTCTTAAAATGTAACTTTAGTCTCTGCACATCGGGACTAAAGCTCTTTTTTAGTCTCTAGGGACTAAAGTATTTTTTTTTTAATTTACATTGGAAACCCGCCTAAACAGCCAACCAAAGAGTTTGTGAAAGAAGGATTATCCCCATTTCCAGTAAACCTAGAAAATATCTAGGGCGTGAAAAAACGATTTAATTTCGTGAAACACGATTTAATGATTACGAATACCTATGAATTTTTGTTTTATTTAAAGTGAATTAATTTAATATGCATTATTAACCCCAATTGACCCAATTAGTTTTAAAATATATTAATAGTTTTCAAGTTTGAATCTGTTGGCTAAATATCATTCAAAACGTCACGTGATAAAAAACAGGTCAAGTGCGAGTTGGACTCGCGCATCGAGGGTTCCGTACCTACAAACTTGATGATGCAAATTTAACAATACAAACTTATTATTTGCGGTTTGGTGAAGTAGACACGGCTACTGCGCCAAACGCAAATGATAAGTTTGTATTAGTAAATTGGCTTTTTTGCACCAAAATATATAATATTTATCAGATTTATTCCTGTACGTGTGCTGTAAGACCTTGCTTCTGGCCAAATTTCATGATTCTAGGTCATCGGGAAGTAGCCGGTTATCTACTTTGTTATAATAAATATCGTAATTTTGTACGTTTTTTTTTGCTCGCATTCGAAGTGAAAAGCAGAGTGTTTAACGCGTGACTAAACAACCATAATGACTTGTTTTAGTCCCTTGGTAAACAATCTACTATTTATTACCTGACTGACGAACTAATTAGAATTTCGATTTCTTCACCCTGTCGCCATCCCTATTGAGCTTACTTAATTTAAAGTGCACGTAAAATATCTAGTACAAAAAGTAACGTACCTACTCGTACGTTAGGCCAAAACCGAGCTATCTCCATCCATTAGTAGTAAAAGTAATAGGATGTAAAAGTAGCTAATTCAGTGGACACAATGGAGCTAGTTTTGTATTCTCCAAGCACTGTGGCCGCCGCAAATAGCAGAAAGAGCAAGTCCTCGGGGCATCGCTTTAGCTTTTCAATTTCCCTTTCGGAATTATTCGTGATAATCGAATGCCCCGGCCGGCTCGGCAATTGCAATGATTCATTCATGAGGCTAATGTAACCCGAATGAGAAACTAGGTGTCATCCCGATAAATAGTAAGTATCTATACTTATTATACCAATAGTAAAGTGTTCTGAATCATATAAACGATACGTCCTATTCATACTTCAACTATATTGACATTAAATTATCAAAAAACAAAAGCAAATGAGAAAGAGACCAATTACTTTAGCTATTTAAAAAATGCATTTCATAGGCATTCCATTAACGTCATACATCACACGACAATTAAGATGCATCGAATGAACCAGAATAAACATACGAAGTGCATTAGCGAATAAGTAAAGAGCACGTAAAATTGTAGGGTATTTTTGTTTAGCTGTGGATGTGACGCGGAGAGCGGGGCGCGTCGGTGCAAATGAGGAGGCGCGAGGTATTGTCGCTCCATTAATGAGCGCGGGTCGGCGGGACAGCCGCGCGGAAGAGGAAAATTAAACTTCTGGGCCCCGGGCTTGTGTTCATTACGCCACACCCGACTACCCCACTGCTGCACTGTTTACAAATGCAGCGTTAAAATACCACCACTGCAAACACTGCTCACTAGTGTGAGTACCCCAAACATTGGAAATTAGAAGCACCCGAAAACAATAGCTCGCACTGTCTCCCCACTTTTTCTTTCCCAAGGTACCGCGCTACGTTGTTTCGAGCGGCTGAGTTGTAAGTTGTCCGAGCTTGTTTTCCATTTATTCCTCATTCAGAACGCCGCTAGAAATATATTAAAGCTGGAGTCCGTGGGGCATTGCTTTAAGATTTCAATTTCCTTTCCGGAATTACTTGTACTCTAATCGAACATGCGTCGGGGGACACGGGACTGGGGGAAGCGTCACAACCGCAAATTACGCCGGCACGCTTCGTGCGATGTTGAAAATATATTATTGAGATACGTTCTTATTGCACACAGAGTAAAATAATGTGTAATGGATTTTAATTATTCATTTGTGCATACTCGGCACAAACGGCTGAAGATAATGGGGCTTATATTTTCGTTAACTACTGCTGAGAATGCTACTTCGCTTTTAATTAGCTGAACATTTGAGTATTTAGTTGAAAGAGATTAGTTACCTAAGTACTTAGTTTTTATTGACATTGGGGGATTTTTTGGTTGATATCATTACAATAACAATAACGTTAACGAGTGGTGACATTGAGGGTGTGGTAAGCAGTTAGTTCCCAGCGAGTGTTGTGACGATATCACATACAATCTTTGCTTCTTCAAGAGGTATTGAACTCTATCTTCCAGACGCCATCTATATTATCACTTCAAAACTATTACGGATAAAAGTTAGCTACGTATGTTTTGACATTAACGCCATCTAATGCATTATCTTAAAACTATTATGGGATCATATTGGTTAGTGAAGGATTCTTACTGGAGTCTTCTAATGCTAAAATTTGAATGAATATTTTAGTAAATTGATTCATCATACATCATTTTCAATGTTTCTCTTAAAAGGTGAATAATTAATTTCCTATTCGGTTGTGAACATAATTGATGTTCATTGTCAACGCCATCTATGACGGGATCACGGAATTACCTCCACAGACTAATAGTTCAATCGTGTACCCTTTTTCGGTACTTCATTAACTAATTTATGATAATGGAAAATTAATAGTAGATTTGGTAAAATAAAACAAGTTTATAAATCAACATTATAAATAAAATGATGGCAATAGTTACAGAATGAATGGTAAACGGCTTACTACAGAGCACACACACTGAGAAGGAGCGGAAGTGCTTAATACAGTTCTTGTTATACTTATTATTTAAGCTATGCATCTTTTGGGATTGAATCTAGTGTAATTTTATTAGTAAGACATAAACACTTTATAATTGAGAGAAAAGTTTAAATAAATGCTTATTCGAATACTAATTGGAATGTATTTGATGCGTATTTTGGCTAGGTGATTGGTCATCGTATTAGATGTTGTCTGTGTGCGTGTGCGTGTGAAGACCGGAAACCGTAGGGTTGGAAATTATTGAATGATCCGAGTGATAGGATTGCTAATCTGCATAATCGATTATTAAATGTAAATAGAATATGATGCCATTGTTGAATAAAAAGTTCTGTAGATTTACGGAATTAGTGATAAACTAATATTTACCTAATAATTAATAGTATTGATAATAGTCTACTAGCTTTAATTTCTTCTTCCATAATATATGCTAGATCGAAAATCGAATGACCATTTAGTCGATTCGGGTGAATGAAAACAATGGTAGGTAGTCATTCAAGTTTTCACATGACTATTTTGGAAAAGGTATAAAACCAGCTCAAAAATGAGGATCGGTCTTTTTTTGCCTCCTGGGAATTTAAGAAGAAACACACTTGGGACCTGTCTGGCCGTATTCGTGAGTTTAGAGTAGACGCTTTACTTTCGTGCAACTTCTATTGGTTGTTTATAAACTTTGTGAGATACTCATGTGTAAATACCATGCTATATTATCGTGTTTAATTTTAATTGAATACACTAAGTATTTATATTGAATTCCACAGGTTACTATTTACATTTAAAATTATAGCAATGTTGGTCCTATTGTTCGAATTGGAATGATGATGTTTTTATTTGCGTCCGATAATTGCAGAATCAGAAAATCAGCGGTCAATTTGTATCAAGATCGGGTATTTGTTCTATGTGGGCACATTTATTATCGTTTCAGATGCATGCAGATATTAACTGGGAAGAGTAAAGCATTTTGTTTCAGAGCGTAGTGCTATTTTGTCCGAATAAATTCAAAAGTCGCGCATGGCAGAGGCGCTGTGAGTGAGCAGATACGGGAAGCGGGATTTCGGCGAATGGGCGCGGTCGGTTCCGTGGTTTTTGTCATTGTGTGAGTGCGAGGCAGCAACTCGGGAGCTTGGCGTGCTGTTTGAAGAAAACGGTTCGGTTGCGTACTCTAGGGTTTTATTTAATCATTGACTGAGTGATTATGTGCGTAATTTGATTGGTAAATTGGGTTATAAGTAGGTATAGATTATTTATTGAGGATGATCGTCAATTGTTGAGGTTAAGAACGAACAAAGTTGTTAAAATGTGTTTATTTGGTCATAATGGAGATGCTCAAAATTGCGAAACCAGTTCAGTTGGCGGCAGGAATCTCGCAGCGGTCGACTTTGGTTTGGAAACTGAAGCAGAGTGGCTACGTGCGAGGCGATGAGACGACGAGACTTCTGAAGACGGGCAGCGGCACACCAGCGGCTTCGGAGAACGACGGTGGAGTTGGAGTCTTCGTGTCGACGGGGCGTGGCAACGACACGGCAGGCGCTCCAGAGTCTGTGAGAACGGAGTTGGAGTCGACGGGGCGTGGCAGCGACACGGCCGACGATCCAGAGTCTGCGAGAGTGGAGTTGGAGTCTTCACGTCGGTGGGGCGTGGCAGCGGTGCGTCAGGAAGACCTGCGCGGACTTCGCCAATTAAACCCGGTGAGTCGTTCACATTAATATACGGATTTACTTTCTAAGTAAATCCAAGCAGCAGAGTATCCAATTTCTATCAAAATTGGTTTCCCATTTCTAAATCTTTTTATGTTACACAACATGTGAATTGGGTTCTATTGTGTTGAGACGTCTGTGGTCACAAGGTGAAGGCACAGGGCAGATTTGCTATCATTGTGTGTGTTAAAATTATTAAATTCAGAAACGAAATTGGGTATTTGCAAACTTTATTCTGCGTAAACACATTTAGCTATTTTCTACCGGAGCTCAGGGTTTGGTCGAGCAGCCAATTCATGTAAGTACATAATTGTATTGTGTTAAGAGAAGCTCTAAACATCATCATTACCACCAGAGGGCTCTCATCTAACATACTTCCTCTATGATTCCAGTTAGATTGTTCCGGAGCTTTTCTAGTATCAGAATTTATGATGCTCTTATTGGAATTTCATCAATAAAATAGTGGTTTAATTAATTTATCTTTAGTATAAAAATACATATTTATATACATATATATCTTCTTCTATATATTTAAATAAGTGACTGACCGACGGACTGACTGAACGTTCAACGCAGAGTTGAAACTACTAGTCTTGGAGAGCTGAAATTTGGAATGCAGGTTCCTTAGAGAACATAGGGGAGCATTAAGGGAGGGTTTCCTGAAATTCCCACGGGAACGAAAAATAATGCGGGAGTTTACATTTTAGTATTTCTGCACATACGAAGATGCGGGAAGAAGTTAGTGAATAGATAATGCTCGTAAATTAAAACAATTTCAGCGATTCCGGACCGACGCGGGCTGACTTCGAACGCAGTGGAGAGCAGAGCGACGGGTGGAGGCACCAGTTTTCGGGCGAGTTGCAGATTGGACTAGTAGAGGCGTCGCAGGGAGCCTGTGAGTCGTTCCTATTTATAGCTTATGCTTGCCAGTCGAGTTCATGAATGTAACCTTAGTGTTAAACAATTATTTTGATATATTAGGACTATTCATGACCTCGATTGCATCTGTAATGCTTTCTATGTGCGTGTTTTCTGTGAGGTATGGGGATAGGGATATTTCTTCAATAACGGATGATAGGGGGCGAATTTAAATAACGTTTATGAATAAAATGGCTAATTCAGAATTAAATTTAAATGTCCATAAAAATATATGTTGTCGAGTTCTTTTCCCGCGAGAGAGACGTAACTCATCAGTAGGCCGCCTAGTAGGACTTGAGATATAAATAAATACCACTAAAATTACTAACGCTAATTCAAATTGTTCCATTCCTCTGATTAGATGTTTAAACTTAACTTATCTACTATGTGAGGGTTACATATTACTATTGTCTTTAACAATGAAGTGGGACTTTAATCTCGTTTGTTAGTCTGTCTTTCACTTTGGCCTTTCTTTTTATTTTAATTCATTTGAATTTATAAAATAATATGCAGCAAGCAAAATACACTCTGTCATTTCACATGAATACGAGTACATAGTTGTCGATCTTATTGAGTTATTAACACTTATGATTCTTAATATCATTTTAACTAATTACTAGTATATATAAAAATGAGCCTATATGTTAATCTGTGCTGTATTTTGTTGCAATTCGTTTAGTGGTTTTTGGGTTGTGTCCGGACATACATACATACTTACATACAAACATACATACATACAATGGTCACGTGACTTCTACGGATTCATTATCATTAGTATAAAAATAGATTACTTATCATTGTATCTCAGTTGCCTTAATCCTTACCTTTTGAGTCACTTTGGAGTTTAATTATTTTCTTTGGTTGGGCGTTCTTTCATAATTAACTACTACTCCTTGTGTGCATTGTTCTAAGTTACTTATGGAGATTTGAGTATCACAATTAAAGCTCTTAAATTCATCTATTTCAATATGAATTATTTAACGTTTAGGTTGTAATTGGTCATTTGTCTCATTATTATTCAATCTCGTGGTAGATGTTGCTAATGCATAGGTACAATAACTTCAATTGATTTATTTTAATTCTTGTGGGGTAACTAATTTACATTTGACATTACATTTTTACATCAAACACTTCTCTGGGATTTGATTCTTGCCATGAAAATTGACATATTTCAATTCCGAGTCTTTTGTGCAAGTAAGATGGAGGGGACTTTCTTATAAGAATACTGTATTCTTGGTCAGCTGCCGTGGGATTCCGGTTGCGTTTAAGGATGAGAGTGTGTTTGTATGATGTGATGTGAGGTAAAGGGCTCCATGTTGGCTATCTTGGATGCAGGGATGGGTTTATTGTAACTTGTACCTGAGGCATTACACCAACAAAGGAATCTCTTTTGGATAGGTGATAGGTTAAGTCTAAAGACATATTCAGCGTTTAAGGCTGGCCAAAGGAGATTCCGTACCGGACAAGAAGCTAAGACTAAAAATCTATACTGCACATTCTCCATAGAGTTTATGTTCACTGTTTGGCGCGGATTTGAGTTGGGTGACTTAGCTTTGAGTGGTTTATCCTTTAGCAATATGGAGTGATCTTATCCACTGGAGGGATACATGTTTTCATGTTGTCATTGATGGCATGCGATCTATGTATAGTCACTAGGACTGGTCTTGTCTCACAAACAAGGTTCCTTCTATGTGTATTAGATTTCTTCGCGAAGAGGGGCGATTATTCATTGTTGGCTTACTAACAGCTTGAAGAAGTGTCCGAGTATTGTTCATGAACAATATGGTATAAAAAACACACCACACCATTTACACGACGGTGTAGATGGTAATAAACTTATTAGGGAGGGTTGGCAGGTTAATTGTCCCTTTCATTACACTACTTGGCACGCTGTAAATTAATTTGATATTTGGCTGGAGTCTGATTTGAGACTAGTGGGGTTACTTTCGATTAGTATAGATGATTTCAATATGAAAAATGAGACCAATGGTTAATTAGTAGTAGATTAGTCTGGGGCAGTCGGAGGCTAGAGGATGACACGAATACACTTAATGATAATTACTGAAAATGTAGATTAAATTATCATAGTGTGACACTAAAGATCAAATTACTTGTTATTTTTGGTAATTTGTGTTAGGTGTATTCGGAGGGGTGCTGGGCGGTCATTTGGGGGTAGGGGGATAATCCTTTTATAGTATAGTATTTGTATTCAAGTGGTAAAATCACATTATTTTTATAGGTACACGTTCGAGCATGCAGAGAATACATAATTACATAAAATATAATAGAATTAAATAATTTAGACAGTTTATATGTAAAACAAATATAATAAATAATTATTATACTTTATCTAACTTATCATTTATCTCTTCTCAGCCCTTAATCGGAACTTCGCTTACCTTACTAAAGAATCTAAATGGTTACTATGAATATAACGTGGAGTCCTATCACTAATAGACGATCACAGCTTGGCCAATTATCAGGGTATTTAACATCAGCAAGATTTTCAAGTAGATTTATTCTATTTTGGGGTTTACGTCATTTCATTACGGGGGGGTTGATACAATTCGGAAATGCCGCGACCAGGATGTTCCACAAACTTGCTGACGTAGTTTGAAGGGGTATATATATATATAAATTAGCTTCATTAAGTTGACCTGTCAAGGTCACAATTTGGTGCCGTGAGACGATGTAAGGTTCTTCAAAAGCGGAGTTCGATTGATGGTAATGAGAGGAGTACTTATTGCTAGCTCAATTAAATATTAAATAGTCATTTTCAATATATAATAAAATTAATGTGAGTAAACATTAACTTCACGTTGCTGCTACTATCTAGCTATACATATCTATTTATATATATATACATGCTATAAAACAAAGTCAAACAATGTATGTTCGTGAGGGGCTCTTAAATTACTGAACGGATTCTCGTGCGGTTTTCGCTAATAGATGGAGCAATCACTGACGATTGGTCTAGGGTATAATTTGTACGAGTACTAAAAGTGTGAGGCAGGTGCGGGCTGCTAGTTTGATTGTAGTTACACATTTAACAATTTTATTTATTTACTTATCAGTTATCACATATTACATTAGTTGACAAATTTCGAGATATTTTATTTTGATTAAACATTTAATAATGCTTTAATACAAATACATTTTATTAACTATTTTGCTTCGATATCTTCCAAACTAACGGAAATTATTCCTTACTAGCTGGGGCTCGCGACTTCGTCTACGTAGGATTAGTATTTCGAGTAGCTTATATTCACAGTATTCTCATAAACTTTTGCTTTTGTGTTATTCTGATGTAAAAGCTATATTATTGTAGGGTTTCATCAAAATCCATTCAGCAGTTTTTACGTGAAAGAGTAACAAACATCCATCCATATTTATAAACTTTCGCGTTTATTATATTAGTAGGTTTTAGTTGTGAATGATTCTAGGGTTCTCTTCAATATATGAATTCGAAGGTTGTTTGTTGTTCGGCGTGGTCGATCATTAGAGTTTATTTTGTTTCAGTATTGACAGGGCCTACAAGTTGAAATTTGATTTGGTTTAAGAGTATTGTCTCGATCAATTTGTCCGTCGGGTAGAATTATCTAGGATAGTATAGGGATCGTTAAGTCGTTGTAGGTATATTTCGTTGTAAAAAGCGTATGCAAATTAAATAGAATAACTTCATAATTGGTTTTACACATGAGTAACTCGATAAAGAAAAAAAAAAGTTAGTTTACAAAGAGATATATTAAACGGGAATAATTTTTTACAGTGAAAAATTTTAAAAAACCAAATATTATGCCGAAAGGAAATGAAAAGGGGTCAGAGGGTAGGAAACGGCCTAGGCCTACTTCTGTGACACAAGGAGAGGTTCCAAAAAAGAAAGTTAAAATATTGGATTACGTCACTAGGATGATACAACGGACAATTGGTGGATTACATTCAAAGATTGGGCAACTTGAAGAAAAATTGAAGCTAGGTTCGACACCAACCGTCAGCTCTACGAATCAGGAACCTAGTCAGATAGGCCTATATTCCACGGAGGGATGTCAGCTGCGAAGACCTGGGACAGTTCCTTATGCCGCACCTTATATGCTGGATAGACCGAAATTCCCATCTAAAGATAAACACCCGGTAACGTTTATTGAAGATATAACAGCATACCTAAAGAAATTCGTGTTAGGATCTGAGAACATTATAGACGCTATTATAGAGTGCTTGGAGGGAGAGTCCCGAGATTGGGCAAGAATATATAGGGATCGGTGGAACGGTTTGGAAGACTTTAAGAGAGACTTTTTAGAAACTTACTGGGGTGAAGCCGAACAGAACGTGCTGCGAAGGAGAATTGTCAATAGTACATGGGATTCGCAGACTACCATGTTGAGCCATTTTATAAAATTGAGCGGACAGGCCAAGATGCTGACTTATCCATTTTCAGAAAAACAACTGATCGGAGACATAATGTGTCATTTCCCAAGGGAAGTACAGTATACGTGGTCCACTAGTCAATGCAACACTATAATTCAAGCTGCTGAATTTTTGCGAAACTTGGATGATGTAAACAAAAATTGGTATAGAACTAATTCCGAAAACGTGGGTCATCGTGGAGAATTGACGTTCAACAATAATAATCAACGAAGAAACAACACAGTTGGTAATCGGCAGCGGAATGCGGACATCCAGCCATCGAATAGACAGGTTAATGTTATAACTGAAAATAACGTTGACTTGACTAAAGAAATTGTTTTTGTACCAGCAGAGAATTCGGTAAACTAGATAGGGTTGGTGAAAGTTGCCCCATTCCACCAACATTGATAGGGGTTAATAAGGCATACAACATAATGCGTGCCACAGGTTGGGAACCTGGACAAACATTAGGTATTAGTAATAACGGGTTATCAAGTCCTATTGTGCCTAAGTGTCAAATAGGTAGGGCAGGAATAGGGAACAACATGGTTATTGAATTAAATCATTTAAAAGAACATAGTCATAAATTAATAACTTTTCAAATTGGAGATTTAGTAAAGGTCAGAAAAATCAATAAATCCGATGCACAAAAGAAAGTAACGAAAAAATTTCAGCTTTTATATGAAGGCCCTTACATTGTTGCTGCAGTTCCCTATAATAATGTTTATACACTAATGAATACGCAAACCAAAGAGATTATGGGTAATTTTAACGCTATACATTTAAACCGATATTACAAATAAGTGCAATTTCAAATGCATTTTCTCTGTCATTTGGTGGCTGGGTGTTCGTAATAACAATTAAACTTAGATTTGTCACATTTCAAAAGTTGATTGAGTGTTTAAAAGAAATTTACATATGTGGTTTAATATTTTTTATTTTATTATTTGTAAGAGTGAAGTAAACTCGATTTAAATTGTTTAGATTGTCAAGAGAGATAATATTATTTGTACTAAAATTATTGTGATATGCGAATGTAATTGATTTTGGAAATAAATTTGGGGATTGTTGGGTCAGGGGAATGACTCAGTCACATGTATTGATATAGAGTAGGAAAACATATCTCATATATTCATAAAGAAATATTTTAAGTTAATTTTCATTTTATATCGATTGTACTTTTCATGTTTAATAAATATTCAATAGATGTGGCTGGAGGGGAGTTGGGCGGTCATTCCTGGGAATAGGGAAAATACTATTTTCTCCGTTCATTTTGGGCATTATATTCTATTTGTTAGTGATTCTGAGTTGATATGATAACCGCAAATAAGTATGTGATCTCTGTAGTTATGAAAATCGTAGATTCGTGAACTACTCTACAGATTTCAGGGGCGATTGTGACGATATCACATACAATCTTTGCTTCTTCAAGAGGTATTGAACTCTATCTTCCAGACGCCATCTATATTATCACTTCAAAACTATTACGGATAAAAGTTAGCTACGTATGTTTTGACATTAACGCCATCTAATGCATTATCTTAAAACTATTATGGGATCATATTGGTTAGTGAAGGATTCTTACTGGAGTCTTCTAATGCTAAAATTTGAATGAATATTTTAGTAAATTGATTCATCATACATCATTTTCAATGTTTCTCTTAAAAGGTGAATAATTAATTTCCTATTCGGTTGTGAACATAATTGATGTTCATTGTCAACGCCATCTATGACGGGATCACGGAATTACCTCCACAGACTAATAGTTCAATCGTGTACCCTTTTTCGGTACTTCATTAACTAATTTATGATAATGGAAAATTAATAGTAGATTTGGTAAAATAAAACAAGTTTATAAATCAACATTATAAATAAAATGATGGCAATAGTTACAGAATGAATGGTAAACGGCTTACTACAGAGCACACACACTGAGAAGGAGCGGAAGTGCTTAATACAGTTCTTGTTATACTTATTATTTAAGCTATGCATCTTTTGGGATTGAATCTAGTGTAATTTTATTAGTAAGACATAAACACTTTATAATTGAGAGAAAAGTTTAAATAAATGCTTATTCGAATACTAATTGGAATGTATTTGATGCGTATTTTGGCTAGGTGATTGGTCATCGTATTAGATGTTGTCTGTGTGCGTGTGCGTGTGAAGACCGGAAACCGTAGGGTTGGAAATTATTGAATGATCCGAGTGATAGGATTGCTAATCTGCATAATCGATTATTAAATGTAAATAGAATATGATGCCATTGTTGAATAAAAAGTTCTGTAGATTTACGGAATTAGTGATAAACTAATATTTACCTAATAATTAATAGTATTGATAATAGTCTACTAGCTTTAATTTCTTCTTCCATAATATATGCTAGATCGAAAATCGAATGACCATTTAGTCGATTCGGGTGAATGAAAACAATGGTAGGTAGTCATTCAAGTTTTCACATGACTATTTTGGAAAAGGTATAAAACCAGCTCAAAAATGAGGATCGGTCTTTTTTTGCCTCCTGGGAATTTAAGAAGAAACACACTTGGGACCTGTCTGGCCGTATTCGTGAGTTTAGAGTAGACGCTTTACTTTCGTGCAACTTCTATTGGTTGTTTATAAACTTTGTGAGATACTCATGTGTAAATACCATGCTATATTATCGTGTTTAATTTTAATTGAATACACTAAGTATTTATATTGAATTCCACAGGTTACTATTTACATTTAAAATTATAGCAATGTTGGTCCTATTGTTCGAATTGGAATGATGATGTTTTTATTTGCGTCCGATAATTGCAGAATCAGAAAATCAGCGGTCAATTTGTATCAAGATCGGGTATTTGTTCTATGTGGGCACATTTATTATCGTTTCAGATGCATGCAGATATTAACTGGGAAGAGTAAAGCATTTTGTTTCAGAGCGTAGTGCTATTTTGTCCGAATAAATTCAAAAGTCGCGCATGGCAGAGGCGCTGTGAGTGAGCAGATACGGGAAGCGGGATTTCGGCGAATGGGCGCGGTCGGTTCCGTGGTTTTTGTCATTGTGTGAGTGCGAGGCAGCAACTCGGGAGCTTGGCGTGCTGTTTGAAGAAAACGGTTCGGTTGCGTACTCTAGGGTTTTATTTAATCATTGACTGAGTGATTATGTGCGTAATTTGATTGGTAAATTGGGTTATAAGTAGGTATAGATTATTTATTGAGGATGATCGTCAATTGTTGAGGTTAAGAACGAACAAAGTTGTTAAAATGTGTTTATTTGGTCATAATGGAGATGCTCAAAATTGCGAAACCAGTTCAGTTGGCGGCAGGAATCTCGCAGCGGTCGACTTTGGTTTGGAAACTGAAGCAGAGTGGCTACGTGCGAGGCGATGAGACGACGAGACTTCTGAAGACGGGCAGCGGCACACCAGCGGCTTCGGAGAACGACGGTGGAGTTGGAGTCTTCGTGTCGACGGGGCGTGGCAACGACACGGCAGGCGCTCCAGAGTCTGTGAGAACGGAGTTGGAGTCGACGGGGCGTGGCAGCGACACGGCCGACGATCCAGAGTCTGCGAGAGTGGAGTTGGAGTCTTCACGTCGGTGGGGCGTGGCAGCGGTGCGTCAGGAAGACCTGCGCGGACTTCGCCAATTAAACCCGGTGAGTCGTTCACATTAATATACGGATTTACTTTCTAAGTAAATCCAAGCAGCAGAGTATCCAATTTCTATCAAAATTGGTTTCCCATTTCTAAATCTTTTTATGTTACACAACATGTGAATTGGGTTCTATTGTGTTGAGACGTCTGTGGTCACAAGGTGAAGGCACAGGGCAGATTTGCTATCATTGTGTGTGTTAAAATTATTAAATTCAGAAACGAAATTGGGTATTTGCAAACTTTATTCTGCGTAAACACATTTAGCTATTTTCTACCGGAGCTCAGGGTTTGGTCGAGCAGCCAATTCATGTAAGTACATAATTGTATTGTGTTAAGAGAAGCTCTAAACATCATCATTACCACCAGAGGGCTCTCATCTAACATACTTCCTCTATGATTCCAGTTAGATTGTTCCGGAGCTTTTCTAGTATCAGAATTTATGATGCTCTTATTGGAATTTCATCAATAAAATAGTGGTTTAATTAATTTATCTTTAGTATAAAAATACATATTTATATACATATATATCTTCTTCTATATATTTAAATAAGTGACTGACCGACGGACTGACTGAACGTTCAACGCAGAGTTGAAACTACTAGTCTTGGAGAGCTGAAATTTGGAATGCAGGTTCCTTAGAGAACATAGGGGAGCATTAAGGGAGGGTTTCCTGAAATTCCCACGGGAACGAAAAATAATGCGGGAGTTTACATTTTAGTATTTCTGCACATACGAAGATGCGGGAAGAAGTTAGTGAATAGATAATGCTCGTAAATTAAAACAATTTCAGCGATTCCGGACCGACGCGGGCTGACTTCGAACGCAGTGGAGAGCAGAGCGACGGGTGGAGGCACCAGTTTTCGGGCGAGTTGCAGATTGGACTAGTAGAGGCGTCGCAGGGAGCCTGTGAGTCGTTCCTATTTATAGCTTATGCTTGCCAGTCGAGTTCATGAATGTAACCTTAGTGTTAAACAATTATTTTGATATATTAGGACTATTCATGACCTCGATTGCATCTGTAATGCTTTCTATGTGCGTGTTTTCTGTGAGGTATGGGGATAGGGATATTTCTTCAATAACGGATGATAGGGGGCGAATTTAAATAACGTTTATGAATAAAATGGCTAATTCAGAATTAAATTTAAATGTCCATAAAAATATATGTTGTCGAGTTCTTTTCCCGCGAGAGAGACGTAACTCATCAGTAGGCCGCCTAGTAGGACTTGAGATATAAATAAATACCACTAAAATTACTAACGCTAATTCAAATTGTTCCATTCCTCTGATTAGATGTTTAAACTTAACTTATCTACTATGTGAGGGTTACATATTACTATTGTCTTTAACAATGAAGTGGGACTTTAATCTCGTTTGTTAGTCTGTCTTTCACTTTGGCCTTTCTTTTTATTTTAATTCATTTGAATTTATAAAATAATATGCAGCAAGCAAAATACACTCTGTCATTTCACATGAATACGAGTACATAGTTGTCGATCTTATTGAGTTATTAACACTTATGATTCTTAATATCATTTTAACTAATTACTAGTATATATAAAAATGAGCCTATATGTTAATCTGTGCTGTATTTTGTTGCAATTCGTTTAGTGGTTTTTGGGTTGTGTCCGGACATACATACATACTTACATACAAACATACATACATACAATGGTCACGTGACTTCTACGGATTCATTATCATTAGTATAAAAATAGATTACTTATCATTGTATCTCAGTTGCCTTAATCCTTACCTTTTGAGTCACTTTGGAGTTTAATTATTTTCTTTGGTTGGGCGTTCTTTCATAATTAACTACTACTCCTTGTGTGCATTGTTCTAAGTTACTTATGGAGATTTGAGTATCACAATTAAAGCTCTTAAATTCATCTATTTCAATATGAATTATTTAACGTTTAGGTTGTAATTGGTCATTTGTCTCATTATTATTCAATCTCGTGGTAGATGTTGCTAATGCATAGGTACAATAACTTCAATTGATTTATTTTAATTCTTGTGGGGTAACTAATTTACATTTGACATTACATTTTTACATCAAACACTTCTCTGGGATTTGATTCTTGCCATGAAAATTGACATATTTCAATTCCGAGTCTTTTGTGCAAGTAAGATGGAGGGGACTTTCTTATAAGAATACTGTATTCTTGGTCAGCTGCCGTGGGATTCCGGTTGCGTTTAAGGATGAGAGTGTGTTTGTATGATGTGATGTGAGGTAAAGGGCTCCATGTTGGCTATCTTGGATGCAGGGATGGGTTTATTGTAACTTGTACCTGAGGCATTACACCAACAAAGGAATCTCTTTTGGATAGGTGATAGGTTAAGTCTAAAGACATATTCAGCGTTTAAGGCTGGCCAAAGGAGATTCCGTACCGGACAAGAAGCTAAGACTAAAAATCTATACTGCACATTCTCCATAGAGTTTATGTTCACTGTTTGGCGCGGATTTGAGTTGGGTGACTTAGCTTTGAGTGGTTTATCCTTTAGCAATATGGAGTGATCTTATCCACTGGAGGGATACATGTTTTCATGTTGTCATTGATGGCATGCGATCTATGTATAGTCACTAGGACTGGTCTTGTCTCACAAACAAGGTTCCTTCTATGTGTATTAGATTTCTTCGCGAAGAGGGGCGATTATTCATTGTTGGCTTACTAACAGCTTGAAGAAGTGTCCGAGTATTGTTCATGAACAATATGGTATAAAAAACACACCACACCATTTACACGACGGTGTAGGTGGTAATAAACTTATTAGGGAGGGTTGGCAGGTTAATTGTCCCTTTCATTACACTACTTGGCACGCTGTAAATTAATTTGATATTTGGCTGGAGTCTGATTTGAGACTAGTGGGGTTACTTTCGATTAGTATAGATGATTTCAATATGAAAAATGAGACCAATGGTTAATTAGTAGTAGATTAGTCTGGGGCAGTCGGAGGCTAGAGGATGACACGAATACACTTAATGATAATTACTGAAAATGTAGATTAAATTATCATAGTGTGACACTAAAGATCAAATTACTTGTTATTTTTGGTAATTTGTGTTAGGTGTATTCGGAGGGGTGCTGGGCGGTCATTTGGGGGTAGGGGGATAATCCTTTTATAGTATAGTATTTGTATTCAAGTGGTAAAATCACATTATTTTTATAGGTACACGTTCGAGCATGCAGAGAATACATAATTACATAAAATATAATAGAATTAAATAATTTAGACAGTTTATATGTAAAACAAATATAATAAATAATTATTATACTTTATCTAACTTATCATTTATCTCTTCTCAGCCCTTAATCGGAACTTCGCTTACCTTACTAAAGAATCTAAATGGTTACTATGAATATAACGTGGAGTCCTATCACTAATAGACGATCACAGCTTGGCCAATTATCAGGGTATTTAACATCAGCAAGATTTTCAAGTAGATTTATTCTATTTTGGGGTTTACGTCATTTCATTACGGGGGGGTTGATACAGTGTGAATGCGAGGTGCACGTCAGTAAGTTATAGCGGCGGCAGAGGCGTGCGACAGGCGGCTGCTGATTGTAAAGCGCTCACAGACGGAGCCTATTCGATTTCACGGCTCGCCGCGCCAGATATTTATTGTCATCGGTGCAGTTGTACGACACGGCGCCTACTGAACCGCTCTGAAAAATCTCTATTCACAAAATCAGAGGAAAACAATACGACGATCATTCGATCCCCAACTTTTATTTGAAAAAAGTTTTCCTACTTGTAAGCGCGTCGTCGGCTCGGCGTTAACAATCGTTCCTTGAATGTGTTTGCAAGCAGGCACACGACATCTTGTCTCGTTAGTAAAAAGTGATGGCACTACACGATTTATCACCTGCATACGACACGGAAGGCCCCACGGAGCGAAGCTTCCTTTCTAACACCCGTCACCGGTGAGAACTGAAATGAAAACAAACGTGTGAATTTATAGCAGGCTATAATAACGTCGGTGAAGGAACTCCCCGAAGAGACAGAGCGGGTAGTTACCCGCAATGTTGTGACATCTTTCATGATTGGAGCAAGATACGCAAAACGTGCTGAGCCGAGCTACCGCGGCCGGGCAGTCATTACTGCTCCTGAAGGCTATCTCCAAAGTCATATTCAACTGGAGGCGTAAATCGTATCGTGGTGGGCACTTAAGTCAATAATGGCTGATAGTTAACTGGTGCGGTGCCAAGTTGGCGGATACCGTTGTTTTAATTCAATTGTCTCGTGGCTAATGCACTCGGTTGAGCAATGTTAACCCTGTCCGGGTATATTACGGTGGCTAACTACTTACCCGGTTTAAGTTACAATGCTCGGTTGGTTAAACATATCTTCTTATGTTGTTAGATTAGTTCTCAGTTTGTAGCAAAATGGTTTTGCACCGTGATATTCTTTTACCATCTACTAGGTAATCTTTGCGGTTTGCTCGCAGATGACCTATGAGACCAGAAAGACTTCGGACGACGACCGACGCTAACGATAAGACTATATCCTAATGATATAGATCGCCAACCTGGTCAAGGTCACGGGAATTCGATTAAAGCGAGAAGTGTAGGATGGGAACATCGGGGGAGGCCTGAAAACGTTCAGCAACAAAGTGATGAATCTTTGCAGTTTGTGTAAAATGATTGAACCTATCGACCCGTGTAGCGGAATATCGAAGCTTAGTGAAGAAACCAGTCCCCACGTAACGTCGAAAAACAATGAAACAGTCAACGTGGGTTGCCTGCCGACCGAACTGTGTGCTCAGCGTGTGCAAACCGACAGTTGCGATGCGTGGCGCGGAATACGAGCCGCATCTCTGCCGCTCTGTTGACACGCTCGAGGAACTGTTGACGTGATTACTGGTTTGCTTAGGTTAATCATTCCCTTTATTACCTCCTAGCCTTGCAGAACACAGATGTCATGACTTATACTGTATCAATCTTTAATGTCGCTGCCAACTAGCAATAGTGCATTGCATTAATATTTGTGTGTTTCCGTGGGAGAATTATTTAGTTATGAAATATTAGCTTTTGCTCGCGATTTCATCTGCGTTGAATTTCGTTGGTAATAAAGCTCTAAAGCTAATGTCCCTTTTCATTCCCATACAGAATGAATTCTTTGTTAAAAAGCTGCTCAAGACATTTTTAGAAATTATGTTAATATGTAGGTATGTCCAACTTGAACTCGAAAACTGGTCTGATTTCCACTAAATTTGGTATGGGGTCAATTAGGTTAGGTGAGGTTAGACATGAGTCAACACAATTTAATATACTTAAGCTACTTTCAATATCGGAAAACCCGCGTTGTTCCTCCAGGAACGCTCTTTCCGAATTCCGAATGGTAAAGTCGCAGGAAGAGACTAGTTTATGATATAATAAGTGTGGATGCACAATTTTCCACGAATGCTTCTATACCTAAATAATCATATCAGCCTATGCAGTTGACAGATTAAGCAATGATCATTACTTGTCTCATTAGCGTCTCAGAGGAGAGATTGTATATACTACTACCACTACAGCTTGTTTGCGTCCCACTTCTGGGCACAGGCCGCCTCTCATCACGAGATTGGGCTATAGTCCCCACTCGGGCCCAGTGCGGATTGGGGACTTAATTAGTTCGCAGATGCGTGCAGGTTTCCTCACGAAGTTTTCGTTCAAATTCAAATTGAATTACGTACATAAGTAAACTTAGAGGTGCGAGCCGGAATCGAACCCCCGGCCCTCTGCATGAGAGGCGGTAGGTTGAACCACTAAGCCACCGCGGCGTCCAAGAGATTGTATAAATTGAAGTTTTATTGTAGTTTTTTTATGTAAAATTTAGTGCGCCGTAAACTAGAGGGCCGTAATAAAACTCTTACACCGTGATTAAAATAATCGGCGCAAAAACAGACGCCGCTCGCGTCTCCGAAATGATTAAATTGCCGAATCTATTCAGACAAAGTTTTCTTTTGAAAACTATTTAAAGTAAGAAATTTTATGTCCCGCTTATAATTTTTGAACGTTTTTACTTCGGTCTACGCCTATAATTTCGTTTTTAAAATAATATACTTCGTACTATAATTCATAAACA
Organism: Aethes cnicana; assembly: GCA_963971205.1. Lineage (NCBI taxonomy): Eukaryota > Metazoa > Arthropoda > Insecta > Lepidoptera > Tortricidae > Aethes > Aethes cnicana. The sequence goes on along the minus strand of OZ020273.1, from coordinate 10,921,610 downwards.
CAAAGGTAGGGACTAAATACCAAGACAAACTGAATCGAATTTGATGAAATTGTGAAATCTTTTAGAAGTTGGAGAAAAGTTTTTTTTCTTAATCGATACCTCACGGACAGAAATGCTGGTATAAACCATAAAACCATAAAACTCCACCGAGTAATAATAGAAAAAGCCACAAATAAATTCAACTTGCTAAAAACAACTTGATAAAAGGCAACCTTACGCGTCCTTGCCTCCGTTGAAAGTAAATTGTTTTAATATTACAGCGGGCGCAAAATAATGTTGTTGGCTGTTTTCCGGCAAGATTACGAACTAATTACATTACAAAACAAGCTCTGTGCTGGTAAATTATGCATGCACTCTCGGATCATTACCACCCGCGGGCCGTTGGCCGTTGGCCCGGCTCAAATCTTACGACTCTGCAAAAAACAACTGCACAATCCAAAATGGATTAAATTGTATGATATTGCTGCGTTAGAAGCACTTACGCCCGAATTAGAGGACGAACGGACGCTTCGTTCATTATTCTACTGTGAGGTGAGGTCGCTTGTACCAACTTGATCCTTTGCCTTTTCTGTTATGCCCTTGGGGGTAAAGATTTATGGGGCACCTTAATGTATGTTATACGCCTTAACATATGTTAGTAAACATGCATAAAATCAAACTGAAAATTAAACTGACTGCTTAATAATACTAATATTTAGTTGTGTTCATCTTCTGATCTTATTTCAATTTGTTTCGAATCAGACGGATCCCGAAGTAGAAAGGAAAGGAAAGAGCGCGGGATCCCGATGGATGTGGCACAAGATCGATCAAGAAGTAGAGAGCCTAAAGGGAGGCCTAATGTCCTGTGTAGTGGACTTTCTTTTGGATGTTTCTGTAGACATGTTGATGATGATGAAATCTTATAAACTGTGTTAGTAACTGTAATATTGGCAGTTTTGTTGTTTATTTTACCCAATGCAAAAATATTATGCATATAATCGGTATTATAATTTATAATTTTGACGTACGTATGTAACGTGTGTCAGTAGTTTAAAAATTATATATTCTGATGCAGTACTTATGACGATGTATGTCGGTTTTTTTTATTATTCATTGAAATAAATTGGTCTCGTATAAGGATTCCAAAGAACAGTGGATTCACTCTGGCTCAGAAACCCGGGACAGCGGCTCTCGGATGAGGGCAGACAGAGTCCCGCGGGGGACGTCCAGGGTGCGGCCGTATTTCTAACATCCAAATCTTATTAACTGTACGAGTGTTATACTGATTGTATACATTATTAACTTATTTGGGTTCCGTCGTCCAAAGGAATCCTTATAGTCCCGCCATGTCGGCGTAGCTTGAACAGCGTCAGAGACAGTACAGTGTAGGTATGTAAGTATTTAGCGAAAGCTGTATTTGGTATGAATGTACATATTAGTCACGTCCACAAAAAAATGTATGATATTTGTTGCTCTTGATGAATGAGACCTGTGTTTATTTAAAAACTTACGCTCATTCATTTCTTAAGTTCATTACAATACTGGGTATTATTTCCGGAATTATTTTTGTCGCGCAATTCTTAATCTTAAATGAGAAGTTTCGTTCTAAAATACGCGATAGAGATTCTGTTAAATTCTGAGAAAATCTTATTCCGGGAAGAAGTAATCTGCTACTTACCTCAGTGAAAAGACAAGACTTACTTCATAATCCATCTAGAATATTTATTCATAAAACAAAATGTCCTTCAAATCAGTTCTGAGTATACTAGCATGCATGTTTTGACTCATAGTCATAGAAAACAGAAAAATCCACGGCAAATTTTGGCAAAAATGTACCTATTGTTTTTTATTACTAAGTGCAATCAATTGTATAACAAATAAAATAAGCCGTATATAAGATTTTGCTAGATAGTGAAACTTTAATATAATAGCATTATTTGCAAACGGACACAGACGGACTTCTCTCTTCAAGGAACAAACCAAGAAACGATAAAAAACAATACATTAAATTTCTATGAATGTTTAATTATTTTAAACAACTAACAAAGTTCTGACGAAGTCAATTTACAAGTGTAATTATTGGCGTCTATTACCATACGTGAGCCTTAATAAACAATTTGCATGGAGATCGCTTACCATTCCGCTGCTAAGACAAAAGCCGGCAATCCGCTCGAGCGCTCAAATTCTTAGCGGTGGCGAAACCGTCTTTGCCCGGCGGGCAATAAAAACGGCTTAAATAGGATTTTAACCGCGAGTTCTTCGCCTTAATTAAATTGGATTTAAGTGAATGAAATATACGTGAAAAATTCGTGTCAATTATGACAGGGGAACGAGTTTTGAATCCGGTAAAGTAAGCGGATTTAGGCGAGGCTTCGATGTTGAATTCCGGTTATTACTGGATGATATTAAGTACTCGTAGCATATTTTGTACGTTAATCATGAATATCTCTAGTTCAATGTTCATGGGAGATATCTATCTCTAAACAAACCAGTATTGCACAGAGGCTAACACATCACACTGACAAAGTTATCAAAAATCCGGCGGTCGGCATAAATTTGGTTACCTATATTATTAATGCGCAATATTATAAAAACTTACAAAACAATAAATACATACATACATATACATAAAGACCTTTTTCTCATAGGGGTAGGCCCTATCACTCAATTTAACATTTGCAATATTCCGCAATGCTCTCATTTCTACAACATTGATTTTACTTTCGTGCCTTTTCTGCCATACCCAACTTCCACCACCATACATACCGAGACTTAAAAAAAGCCTCGGTAAAATATCCATCCATCGTAAAAAAAGACATTTAGAACTTGCTACTTTAGCTAAAAGAATTTAAAAGTTCATACGAGTTATTTTTAATATGCTAATATAAGAATGACACGAAACAAGCGCATACGGCAAGCCTTTATTTATATTTAGGTCGTTTAAAAATGTAGGAGTTCTGTCTCAGCGAGTATCGTCGCCTGAAAGCAGGGACATGCTACAGGAAGCAACAGCGGGCGCTACGCGTGCTACGCTGCTACGAGCTACGACTGCTACGAACGCTACGACCTACGATGCCTTGAATAATTTTATTTTCAGAAAACAATAGGGTTGTCTCGGCTACTAAAATAAAATGTTTTTTCATACTTTAGAACACACATTCCAAAGTTTAGTCAATAAGTATATTTTGTTCTAATAATATAATTTTAAACGATGCCGAACATAAATCTGAGTTAAAAGCTGTACTTGCTGAAGTAACGGTGTTTTAATTATCACTTACAACTCCTTTCAGCTGTGGAGAATTACACCCATAAACCATTTAAGATGGGAATAAACGATTTTAAATAACCAGAAAGCTATTGAGAGAAAATACCTCAAGGCGACTCGTCTTCAGAATATTCCCAAACGTATTTTTCAGAGAGATTTTATTACAAAGTTATTGTAATGTATAAATCTCATGTTCTACCCTGATATTTGGCCAGAGAGCGACAGTGACGGCTGCCATAACCAGATTTACCGTATGATACTTACGAGATGGTAAATGTAAAAGATTTATTCTCCAGAACATCATTATTTAGCAATGCTACGGATACATAAACTGTAGAAGTTAACTAATAAGTATTCACCAATGTATTTGAACGTATTGAACGGATAATATTTATTGACGTCCGGACTTTAATTCAATCAGCGCTTCGATTCTGCATAGCATTATCCCCCAATTAACATTCGTGGGTCGATTTTTAAGGTGGTTACAGACGGTGGGGCTATAACGGCGTCCCTTATCCGTCATGCCGTCCTTAGAGATTTCTTTAGGGGAATAATTTACGTTGATCGCTCGGAAGGGGAGCGTAACTGCCTCACTGAAACTTTAAGCTTTCACTCAAACGATTCCTAATTCAAGTTTAAGCAATAAATCGGTTTTAATGCCGGCTAATTGTTCTCCGCGACACATGTTACGTGCGATCGAGAACTGCGTAACAGTGGGGTAGAGATTTATTTTTAGCGTGCGGTGGTCTTTTTTTTCGCAGCGGCGTCACGTGTCGGTGACTGCGAATAAAGCCTTTGACGCCTTTTGCTGCATGCAGCAAGACACTTCAATTACAGCGTGTAGCCCGACTGCGATTAATAATAGTTTTGTCGAACGATACGACGTCACGTTTAATTATAATTTTGTAGAATATAAATAAGTGTGAATAAATTAGAAAGAACTGGCCAAGAGCGGTTTGAACTCGTTTACACGGGTATGAAGGGTTCCGTCCGTAGCTACCGAAAATATTCCAAAACTATCCCATATCTAAATTTTTTTTCGTTTTCGTTAACCCTAAAATTGGTTCATGCTAAAATGATCTCTATTACTTAATACCGTCACCATTGTCAACGAGTTGTGACTATGTTAGTAAAGTTATTTATTAAAGTTTATAGCCCAAATATAGCCATTTCATTTTGAAATAAATATTTACATATTCGATCGGGTTCATCAAACAACTAATTTCCGCATTCACTCCTTCGTTATATTGATAGGCCATTCATGTTCAGTAGAGGTATAGCAAAGTTAGTTAATGAAGGCAGGTGTTTAGCAGTCCCGGGCCGGCGTCTTGTTAGGAAAAAGGCGCTCCCTTGCGGTACGTCAGCCGAACACGGGCCGTGTCACCTTGGCCAAATAAACAACGACTGTTGTTTATAAAGCCACATTTATTTTTAGCAGCCATCTAATAAGTTTATTTACCTACTATGAAAATCATTTCGAGTATTACTGTTCAAAAAGCACGATTGGATATTTTTGGTTTAGTTCAGATCGTAGTGCTTAAACTTTTGAAGTTATCGAAAAAGCAAAATGCCAAGTATAATCTCTGAACGTTTGTACTACGAAATTCAAACAATATAGTGTCCGGTCCAGTTCAGGTGCGCTCGGGCGTGGTTTTACCTCTCCTGCCGTTCGATCCTCGAGCTATATTATGATTTATATTTTAATAGGTAATAGAAAACAGATTTGATGGATGCATTTCGGTGGGCCGGTATATCACGCGCCCTAATAAAACGGGAAGCTTTATCATGTCACCGTAAAGGAGAGTGCAGTGGTCAATGCCGGTTTGGCATTAATTCTAGTTTACGGCATTCGCTTTTATTAGCCCAACCGGCGGCGCGTGAGTTCTCATCCCAGCCAAGCGATAGCTTATCTATACTCATGGCTAGCTTAGATAATACCTATTCATGTAAATCGAGACCATTAAAAAAACAAGAACGTTTTCAAAACGTCGTAAAATGACTATCTTTTTTAACCCAGAGCCGTAATTAAATATTAATTTGCAGTCAAAAACCACCCTCTCACCGTCATCGAGGTGGAAAATAACGGAAGTATTTAAAATAAGACGGTATTTTTCAAGAGGTTGGAAAAACAATTAATCATTCTGCTCTTTTATGGCGCCAAAGGTAGCGCTCGATTGTTCTATAATAGTGGGGTTGTGCCTTTGTTATCGAAACAGAACCGACTATTACAAGTGTTGGACAAACGATGAGCTATAGTTCGGGAAAGGTCGACAACAGATTATACTTTTTAGCATTCATTGTTGAAGGCATTTACAGTGATTTATTTACTGAGGACGCTTGTAGCGGAGTCGGTGGAGTGTTCGACGGTATTTAGATAATACCCTCAAATAATAGGCTCCGTGGTGCGCATTAATATTTAGGTAAATCTTATTACGACCGCCTAAATGCTGCGATAATATCGTATTGTTTTGGAATCACCGTCCGCGTTTCCTCTCTTATGCTCAAAAGGGTCCCATCCTCGGGGACAACCGAAGCCCCTGAATATTCATAATATTATTACAAACCAACTTACAGAACTGAGCATCCTCGTAAATACATAATAGCCTATTATCAGATAACTGGGCGGTTTATTCAGAAAATTGTACCTATTAGTGGATAAAAATTGTTTAAGTTTCGCGGAGAAATGTGTAATAAATGGAAAAATACTTATCGGTAGCTTTAAAAGGTTTGCCGAGGTGTTATTGGCAGTAGCATTTGAGATGTAATTGTTGTGGTAATTTCCCCGGGGAGCGAAGTTCCCTGACGAACTAACCTGAGGCCACGTGCCGCTGCCCAAACAGCATCCACTTGCCGTTACCATCAATATAGAGAAATATTTTATTTACTTTTAATCGAATTCAACCAGGATACTAAAATAAAAATAGGTATTACATGAAGATATTTATCTGAACTTAAAGAATAACAAACCAATATTTACATGATTTAAAATATACAGGATCGAGCAAAACGTTGTAACGATATTTTAACCACAGTACCAGTTATCAATTCTAAGCATGTTTTTTTGGTTTTAAATTTTTTTTCGAGTTGGTAAAAAAATGGTATAGCCCACTATGGGATTGATGGTGTGATCGATACCTGAATCCCATACAAAATTATTATTTTTTACCCTCTCGAAAAAACATTAAAAACTAACAAACATGCTTAGAATCGATAACTAATACTGTGGTTAAAATCTCGTCACAACGTTTTGCTCGATCCTATACATGGTGGGTCAGAAAATATGGCAAATAATTAACCCACAGTATCGGCTATCGATTCTAAGTATATTGTATAGGTCTTTAATTTTTTTTGAGTTTGTAAAAAAAAACTTTTTTGTATAGGATTCAGGCGTCGCTCACACAACCAATCCCATATACAATTATTTTTTTTACCAACCCAAAAAAAATTAAAGACCTTTTCAATATACTTAGAATCGATAGCCGATACGGTGGGTTAAATCTTTGCCATATTTTCTGACCCACCGTGTATATCTTTCGCTGTCCATGTATCACAAATTCACAACTGCTGTTAATTCCGCCTAATATTTTGAGCAACCTTTACACGGTTGCCATAACCGGCCCGATATAAACATGATGGATAACCCTCATATAAAATGAAATAAGCTGCTGTGTGAATCAGCGTCCCTCCCTACATGCCCACACAAACGTCGAGGTATAAAGTGGACACTTTTACTTATGTATTTCATTGAAAACATACAACATTTACGAAGGTCTTAATTGTATAAAATACCCTATGATTATAAATTTCTATTTATATATTAGAGATCCAAATGTATGGGCTTATTAGCAGTGACAGTGAGTTCAGAAATATTCTTGCTATTTTATTTTACAAAACATCTGTCATATAAAGAGATCAACACGCAATTTTACCTTAAAGAATACATAAGCCGAGCGGCGTCAACTGAAAGATTAACCTAGCGTTTATGGGAGCTACCACCATCAATCATAACATAATAAGCCACGTCCCCAGGCACACGTCCTTAAATAATTTGTCAGAAGCGACTTCCCGACAATCGCCTCATGTTACCTACCTATTGAGTACCAAAACTTTTCATTTTTTTTATCACGTTATCGTCTAAATTGCGCGAAGTAATAAAAACGATATCATAGAGACCAAAAACTGCAAAATGTAAACGAGTTAATCAACTAGTTACTACCTACTGTTCTATTTCAAGTCTACTGAAAAACAATTTCCAGAACTATAAAACTTTTCACTTAACTGACTTATTTTTTTGAATCCGTTTCCGTTTCATTTAAATGTGAATCGATCGGTTCTAAACTCATAGACCGGCGCGAAACCATTACACAATGTTGACACCAACGAATGCCCTTTTACATATTCACCGAGAGCACACAAAGATTGAGCCGTGAAATTGAAAATGGTTACTATGAACAAAAATTTATTCCACGCACGCTCTCAACATATCGTCACTACATGAAACTATTTTTGTTTCATTTACTTATAGATTGAGCTGTGAAATCGAAATTGTTTCTTTGTTCCCGATACCCTTTTTATTTATTCGCTGCGGAAGGAGATGCCATTTAAGTTTGTGAGAATGCACTGTACCTATTTTAAGAAGGCACAACTTAAGTTTAGTATGTATTAATATATCTTTTTTAAATCATTTTAATAGCTGAATTTCAGTTTTGTCAAAATTAAATCATCCACGACGTGTGAAAAAAAATACTACGTAAAATGTGTATTTAATCTTATATTTCATTATTTTCATTGCATCTGTGAGTGCGAACCGCTGCCTCTGATAGTTTTCAAAATATTTCAAAAACGTTCTACTTATTATAGCTTTTTACTAGCTCAAATTTTTACTGTGGTTAGATTAAAAGCGCAGCTTAAAACCGTGCCGTAAATATTTTTAGGGTTCCGAATCTCAAGAGGTAAAAACGGAACCCTTATAGGATCACTCGTGTGTCTGTCCGTCCGTCTGTCACAGTCGATTTTCTCCGAAACTACTGGACCGATTAAGTTGAAATTTGGTACGCATATGTAAGTTTGACACCCAAAAACGGATGTGTAACGAAAATAAATGAATTTTAAACATAGACCCTAGTTTTGGGGGCTAACTCGCTTCTTAGCCGGTTTTTTCAAGAAAGCCTGTAGCAAGTAATTTGCTCAGATGGGTATATATCAGGCGCCTCTCAAGCTGTTTACCCTGGAAGTATTGGGAAAAGATCGAACTTAATCCCCACGGGTTCGGAGCTGCGCTGAGTGTGATAGATACTGAAAATTGCATAAAATCCATCAACACAACGACTTTGTGTTCGTACCTAGATACCCACGTAAAAGCTAAAGTTTATCCAATTATACTAAAAAAACTACTAAGAGTGAGGGTGGGGGAGGTAAGGGGTTTTAAACTCTTAATAGACTTTAAAAATAACACTAAAATGTAGGAATATAAAAGGTATAAGTAACACGAAAAATTGTAAGGAAAAATATAATTTAGGACGCATTTCGCTATAGCTCTTGCTTGGTAAAGTAAAATGTAACAGCTACAATTTGTCCAATTACAACCGCAAAGGATGGTAAGAAATCGTTTTAATTTTATTCATCTCCCGAGAAAAACAGGATGATTCGAAATGAACGTCTTTCGTCGGGAATAACATATTTTTTCCATCCGCTTGTGCGGTGAAATAGAATCACAAAGTCAGCGTTTGATCGGAGGGCGAGGGCGCCTGCACATGTGACCGCCCCGTGATATACAAACGTCACAACATACTGCATAACAATAAGCCTCTTGAAAAACATGGAAAAATACTACTTTGTAAACATAATATCTTGTCGCCATGAATACAAAAAAGTACTTATTAATAATGCGCTGTATTATAAACAGAAACTATCTAACGGGAATTTTCATACGTGGCCGATAAAATGTGCATTCCAGATAAAAATGTTACTTCTTCGTAACGCTCTGAAACCGCGCTTTGGTACGTTTAACGCTCTGTCTTTGTTTTATGCACCGCGACTGTTGTTTCGTTGTTCATATGATAGACAAACTTCCTCATGTACCAGGTTGCATTAGCCACATCTCTCTGTCCACCAAGAGAAGCCATTATGAACTACTAAAACAACATCAGTGGCGAAGTTAGACTCGCCCACACTCAGGAACAGGATTTAACTGTACTCATTCCATGCTACTAGTACTTAAATTCATTTTTGTTAGAGCCCAATCAAAATTCCATGCAGGTACATGGACTGAAATAGTTTCGGTAGCAAAGGGTATTATTAGGTTTCGAATGATTGATATCCCAACACACTGGTGCTTGATACTTTATTGACATTAAATGATGGATAGCCAACCTACTTTTGAAAGTTTATTAAAATAATATATGCTTTTAATGAATTTTGTCACTAAAACAGAAGTTATTTCAAATTCAGAAAAATATTGTACAACTTTGTTAACATATTATAAGCCCATCATACTCTACAACGATAAGCAAACTTTTCGATTAACAACGCTGGTCATACGTGCAGTTATATTTCATCGTTGCCGATACGTTCCGATAATAACATGTGTATTTCATGTAGACAAATAGGTGAAAATCAAAGAGGAATTTTGACAAATCGGTTAAATACGCGCGTCCCCGCGCGCGGCCCTGATGGATGGCCGTTATAACGCGCCTCGGAGCCCGCCGACACAATCGGTTTCCCCACAATTCCTTACATCTGAATTCTTAATGAAACGAAAATTGCAGATTTCATGCCCGCAATGAGTCCCATGAATACTAAAAATCTCATCATTTTGTGGAATGCGTTTACGAAATTGAGTCGAATGGCAGTTACTCGAATGACATAAATTTAGGTGTATTATTGCGCATGTCACGCGAGGATTACGCGTGCGAGAGCTTTAAATCATGGAGTCAAAGGAATGATACCAGTCGTCAGAAAACAATTGGAAAAACGTGATCGGAGCGCAGATTCGGCGCGGCGCGGCGGCGATCGCTCTCCGTCTTGTACCGCTCAATGCATACTAAGTAATAAGTTCAGTTTCAATTTTACGTTCCCTTCACGATATGTTTGTCATTGGTACTTTTCAAAGTTTTTATTACAAGCAGTAAACGTAGCGTCAGTAATCGCTATGTTTACAGCTTGTTTGTCCGAAACTATAACGTCGTAAGATCGCCGGCAGGAACTGCATACGAGTTGGAAGTATGGAATGTTATTTTAGGAGATACCCTTGTCCAGAAATGGACAGCTATAGGATGAATAAGGTGACAAACAGGCACACGGTCTGATGGAAAGCGTTCACCGCCGATTTTTGAAAATGCCGGAACTATTTAAGACCGGGGGTGTATAGCGAACCAGACCTACCACCGAACTTCGTATTTTTACGACATGCCGTCCAAGCTGCGGATCTCAGTCGTATAAGAAATGGGAAAAATTGCGTGAGTTTATGCATGTCATATATGTGTAGAAAAAACACAGTGACAACGTTTCAAAATTATGTCACAATCCATTTTTTTAGCTGTTTAAATCTAACGAATATATTTAGGAGTGCTTCTCTAAGCCGAGATGCAGTCTACCTGCTATGTGAATACCTGACATCCGGCGCCGTCCTCCGCGAATCCTTATACATAACTTATTACACGTTGCATGCTCCCGGCGTGACTGCTCCTCTTGCCTTCAATCAGACGTTGGAGTAAATTTGGCTTAAGATTTCAGCAAATAAGTAATAGAAAATAAATGTTGGTGGCGCCTTTTGTGTTATAAAGTTAAGATTCTTATTAATTTAACGTCAGATATTGTTTTTCTGCACAATTTTATGTTAATACAATATTATTATACTCATAATGATATAAGCTTACGACGTAAATGAACGAATTTCTTCACTGCTTAAATAATGCAATATTCAAGAAAAAGCATTGGATATCATTTAGAATAGCAGTATTCCGCGATGTGAACCGCCAAAAATTATTTTGTTTTTTATATCCACGTATGTCTATATGCCCGATGTTATCAGAATCTTAGGAACATACATTCGTAACAACCATGCATATATCCATCCACATCCACACAGACAAAATTTCACTTTTATGATACGATAGTCCGAACTGTTCCTAATTCACCCACGTTTACTCAGCATGACATAAATTCACAATGCACAGCATTTGGGTACACTATCTCCCGACAGTAAAATACTAACTTAAATCAATAAGCATAAATCGAACTATTCAATTAAAACGGCTTCAAACCATGACGTGTTCGGTACTTAGTATTCAAACGTATGCAAATTACAGACGTACTATGCAATAAATGCCGACACACGGATCAGAATTCGACAATTGGCATTTACGTGACAATTGCATCCTGCATGTAGTCAATGAACGTATTACTGCAATACATTGCAACTTTACCTAACTGTTATATTCAAAAAAGTAGAAATTGGACGGCCAATTATATGATTAGCTCTCTAAATTATAGTTCTAAAAAAACTATCAAGCATGCATCGCACAGTTTTATCTTTGCATCTTTCCAAAATCGGTATCAGGGATCGACATATGAACGTGAAACGGAGTAAATTGTTTGGGTGTGCTCTGCCGCGATAGAGCGGATTGTGCAAATCGCGGCGAACACCGCCGGCGCGCTCGGGCGGGTCTTAAGCCGCCTGTTATGTGGGCCTCCTGGACTCGTGCGGTGCTATTCACACTCCCGACCCGCAGGGAACATTTGAAACTCCAATGTATCTCGAAAATAACACTCTTTTTACAGGTTGGACTTGTGATTATTAAGTTTTTTCAATTTAATATATTTTTCTATCGGTGGTTGGGTAATTGTATTTTGTTTTGTCAATTTTTTATAATGTAAATAGGTACGTAGTGAATATTAAAATAGCTGCTGAGCCATAATACTCTGAAATACACCAAGTTATCTCAGAAATGATGATGTTACGTTCAAAAAACCTAAATCGTTACCGAATTAAAAATTATCATTTCTCATCTCATCTATTTAAAATAAACTTTTATAATGTCTATTAGGACCATTATCTTTGGAATACTTGGATTAAACCAACTAATAAATCGGTTCCCGTTACATCGCCGTGATAGGATGACCCGCATGCGATTATAACGACCATTAACGCAAATTATTACAGCTCTGATTAGGATTACTAATAAACTGTGCGAATGAAGCTTCAAGCGTCTTGGTGAACGTTCCGCTGAACAAAATACAAAATTGTATAAGAGAAATGAAGCCGTAATGAGAAAGACGGTCTTAGAGCAAGAAACAACTGCATAATCAGCTTTGCGTCGATTAATATCATCGTGACCGCGGGCGCCACACGGACGCTCAATATTGCAGACAAAGAACTAAATTATTTCCGCCATTCTTTCAATATCTCTTTGTATCTAAAATAAGTTGGTTGTTCTTACCGTCTTGGATACCGTTTGCTACCTTTTACCTCACCTCAGCTTGTTGTTTATGGTATCTACATATTTACAGTCGTGGGTGGTGCGTTAGTCCCGCTAAAACCCTAGTTTTAAATCAATTAAACGAAATCTTTGTTTAAATTTTTGTCACGTTCGTTATACTGACACAGCAAAGTCTGTGTGAAAACAAAAGTAAAACATTGGGTCTCGTTTCGTTCACACAAAATAAATACATTAATTTAACTCATAAGCAATTCGGATAGCTAATATTAAAATAAAGAAGAGATTTGTTTAGTATTTATTACCTAGTATACCATTGTTCTATTGTTAATTAACTGCAGTTTCAGTAACTCTGAATTTGAAATGTGTACTTAAAAAGAGTAAGAGTTCTGACATATCAATTTACTGAAAGTAGTTCACTACGAAAGGAGATCAGCGTTAGTCTTCGCGGAAAGCCCGAGTAAGTATTTACATGCAGTGAATCCGAGGGAGTTCCGCGACGCGTTAAGTCCGACGGTATCGAAACGCCACTTCCTTGGGCGGGCCATAAACACACATTTAGAGCGGGAATAACTGTTGGAAATATTCAAGGCTGTTCGAGTTGTAGTCGACGTTGGTGCCGTGCCAAACTATTATGCATGCCGGGCACTGTAATTGCACGCGTCTAATGCACTGCTAACGACGGAGGTAACCGTCTTCTTTCAAAACAGGGAAATGGACTCATAAATAAGTTTGTCGTGCCTACAAAATTAAATATTATTGTAAAATTAGATTGGATTATCAATTTTCACTCGCGCATTTCCAGGCGCTAGCAACACTCGTAAATAATGAAGGATATGGAATTATAAAAGTTTATCTCGATCATTCTTTACTCTAGATATTGAAATACAGTTTACACAGTATGTGATTACAAAAAAACTATTGATCCCCATCATTAAACAAACAATCATCAACATAAACATTTAGTGATTTATTTTTATGTATTTTCAATCATCAATTAAATGGTAGACCAATTTTTCTTCGACATCAAACATTGAACGGGTCCTGCAAATACAATAGAACGCGCCTTATCCATAACTCATAAAAATGAACGAGCCAACATCGACTAGAGCAAACACAAAGCGACAAACAAGTAGCTACCCTCTCACTGGAGTGTACCGTGCCGCAGTTATGATTCTATAGCTAGGTCAAACTTTGACAATCCAATAATATGCCCCTTGCACTATTAAAGCGGGTATGCAAGCAGCACGCATACAAGCATTAAATACTTTAAATGCAACAAAGTTACCAAAACGCTATACCAACCCTATTAAAAAAATCTGAGTGACAAGGTATTTTCATTAGGGTTCGTTGGCATAGGTAAAAACTTAATAAAGTTTTACTAAAGAATTTCTAATTAAAAATTTAAGCTCTTCACGGCATAGCAATATTTCAGGCCCGTGAAGGTATTTCCAATAAAGGACTTTGCCAAGTCATAATTCTTGAAAGTTACGTGTAATGAGATGTGGATATTACGGCATCTCCTCTAGAATAAGACACTGTCTAAGCTTCCGACTCCACCATATTAACCAACTTTGTTTACTACCTATAGTACCCATGTATAAATGATAGAATAGATTGTTTTTTGTAGATACTGCACACAGAAACAATTTTTGTTATCTAATATCAACGTTTTTTCTCAAGCGCGGTTTATATAGGTAGTTATAGCTTATAAGTGATTTGAAGTTCTGAATGAAACTTTCGGCACCTGTTATGATATAAGAAATTATGTTAAATATAGTCAAAGCCCGCACCTAACTCGAGCGAGGAGAGGAATAGCACGGCGAATGGCGCATAAATTTTACTTCGGGAATAAGTCGCGAGCATTAAGAAAATATAGATTACATGTACGGAACATAAAATGGTCTTGCAGCGACAACCTACAGCTGTGGGATTTATGTTTCACCTCACCTCCACCTAGTTACGCTTAGTAAGTATGCATAAAGTGCGTTTAATCGACTTTTGCCACGTGCTAAAGATGGAACCTAGTTACTAAAAATGAGTAAGTAATCAAAATGAACCAAATAAATAAAATCAGGTTTCATTCATATAGGCGCCCAAAGAATGTGTAATACAGCTACAGTTTGTCAGCATGTCCCTCTCGAGGCCGCCAAAAATTCCCAAATATTTTTATGGGCCCAAGTAAAGCCAGTATCTCTTGCCCCTTTCGATCAATGAAAGAATCCTTCAACTCAGTCGGTATTTGGCGACGGAGTTATGCACATACTAAATACTAACCACCTTTATACGTCGGCATGCTTTATACGTCGAAATTTTATAATTATTTACAGGAATAAAAAAAATCGACGTCATTGGAGTTAAAATTTATAAACATAAGTTAATCCAAAAAAATACAAATGGAGTCAATTATTTTTAATAACTATTTAAAACATTGTAATAATAGCCGACAATGCATAGAACTGTCGACGTTTTAAAATCGCTCCAGCTCTGGATAAAAAAATATATTAGGAATCGGTACATACCTAAGTGTCACTAATGGGTTTTCGCATTTCCTTGTCCCGCTTAGCGAGCTTATAGCTATCTAAATATATAAAACTCAAAGGTGACTGACTGACTGACTGACTGATATAGTGATCGATCAACGCACAGCCCAAACCACTGGACGGATCGGGCTGAAATTTGGCATGCAGGTAGATGTTATGACGTAGGCATCCGCTAAGAAAGGATTTTGCAAAATTCCCACGGGAACGGGAAAAAAAAGGATTTTTACATTTTAATGTTTAAGCGCGTACGAAGTCGCGGGAAACATCGTAGAGATCTGAAATTTGGCATGCAGGTTCCTTAGGGAGCGTAGGAGAGCACTAAGAAAGGACTTCCCGAAATTCCCACGGGAACGGGAAAAAATGTTTTTTTTTACATTTTAAGGCGCGTACGTAGTCGCGGGGATCATCGTAGAGAGCTGAAATTTGGCATGCAGGTTCCCTGGGGAGCGTAGGGGAGTACTAAGAAAGGACTTCCCGAAATTCCTACGGGAACGGGAAAAAATGGGTTTATTACATTTTAAGGCGCGTACGTAGTCGCGGGGATCATCGTAGAGAGATGAAATTTGGCATGCAGGTTCCTTGGGGAGCGCAGGGGAGCACTATGAAAGGATTTGCCGATATTCCCACGGGAACGGAAAAAACGGGATTTTTACATTTTAATGTTTAGGCGCGTACGAAGTCACGGGAATCAGCTATCTATCTATCTAAATATATAAAAGAAGAAACTGACTGACTGACTGACTGTGACTGACTGACTGACTGACTGACTGACATATCAACGTAGAGCCGAAACTACTGGTCGTAGAGAGCTGAAATTTGGCATGCAGGTTCCTTGGGGAGCGTAGGGGAGGACTAAGAAAGGACTTCCCGAAATTCCCACGGGGACGGGAAAAAATGTTTTTTTTACATTTTAAGGCGCGTACGTAGTCGCGGGGATCATCGTAGAGAGCTCAAATTTGCCATGCAGGTTCCTTGGGGAGCGTAGGGGAGCACTAAGAAAGGACTTCCCGAAATTCCTACAGGAACGGGATAAAATGGGTTTATTACATTTTAAGACGCGTACGTAGTCGCGGGGATCATCGTAGAGAGCTGAAATTTGGCATGCAGGTTCCTTGGGGAGCGTAGGGGAGTACTAAGAAAGGACTTCCTGAAATTCCTACGGGAACGGGAAAAAATGGGTTTATTACATTTTAAGGCGCGTACGTAGTCGCGGGGATCATCGTAGAGAGATGAAATTTCGTATGCAGGTTCCTTGGGGAGCGCAGGGGAGCACTAAGAAAGGACTTCCCGAAATTCCTACGGGAACGGGATAAAATGGGTTTATTACATTTTAAGACGCGTACGTAGTCGCGGGGATCATCGTAGAGAGATGAAATTTGGCATGCAGGTTCCTTGGGGAGCGTAGGGGAGCACTAAGAAAGGATTTCCCGATATTCCCACGGGAACGGGAAAAATGGGATTTTTACATTTTAATGTTTAGGCGCGTACGAAGTCGCGGGAAACAGCTATCTATCTATCTTCTATCTAAATATATAAAAGAAGAAACTGACTGACTGACTGACATATCAACGCAGAGCCGAAACTACTGGTCGTATAGGTAGAGAGCTGAAATTTCGCATGCAGATTCCTTGGGGAGCGTAGGGGAGCACTAAGAATGGATTTCCCGAAATTCCCACGGGAACGGGAAAAAAAGGGATTTTTACATTTTAATGATTAGGCGCGTACGATGTCGCGGGGATCATCGTAGAGAGATGAAATTTGGCATGCAGGTTCCTTGGGGAGCGTAGGGGAGCACTATGAAAGGATTTCCCGATATTCCCACGGGAACGGGAAAAATGGTGTAAAAAGGAAATGATTGATGAGTTCACTAAAACATTCTTTAAACCAGTCTGCTATTACCTAAATAATAAATTTTGGCAGTTCTCGCGGGAAGGCTATTAACAAATTCCACGCGGACAAAGTCGCGGGCAGAAGCTATTAATATTATAAATGCGAAAGTAAGTCTGTCTGTCTGTTATCTATTCACGCTTCAATCGCTGTACTGATTGAGATGAAATTCGGCATAAAGATAGTTGGGGACCCTGGAAAGGACATAGGCTACTTTTCATCCCGGAAAACGCATAGTTCCCGCGGGAACGCGATAACAGAATTCCACGCGGACGAAGTCGCGGGCAGAAGCTAGTTAGGTACATATTTCCCGTCGGCGGACCGATTTCACCAATCGCATTTATTTCAATTTAATATTTTACTTATTGAGAATTAAAAAAGATAATATACGTGCGTTTAAGTAATTTTTAACGTCGTTTATAAGTGTGCTCTTAATGAAGAGAATGCAATTGCAACCATGGCAGTTCGATGCTGCAGTGAAAACACAGTTTCGATAGCGGTGTACCATCAAGGTAAGAGGATCAGAGCGTTCGTAATGCCCGGGCGGTCCCGCCGCGATGCCTCTATAGGCTACTTAAACTACTAGAGATATAACTTACAATTGAGTTCCTCTCGTATTTATTGAATTCTACAGTATAGTAGTGGAAAACAATCAATTGTTTTTATCAAAATATCTATTGCAGTGCACTTTATCATGAATTTTATTTATTCCCCATATTGTAAACATAACGATTATTATTCTAGATCCGATTATGAGATAGTAAAACAACGACATTATTCTACCTAGTTGCAATAAGCCAGGGTAGTAATGTTGCAATATCTTTAAAATACAGGTCAGTTAAATATAAAATAGCGTAGTTGGTCGATCGATCGTTACTTTCTATTTTTGAGACGTCAATGTGATAAATGATGAATTTAACCTGTCGTCATCTTCAAACACATAAGTTAGACATCGTCGCTAGATTATAGCGTAACGTTTAGCAAGGTCATAAATTGATTAATAAGATATCGTTTATTATCGGGCAGTCTATACACTGATATCAGAATTCTCAGAATTATAAGAAGATAATGGTACCTATGTGTGTGCAATTATGCGTCAGTCTTTTAAACAAACACTATCGAATCCACTGAAAGTTGCCGTTGCCAAGAAATAGCTTAAGTATCTACAACGTGCACAATTTACACGTTCAAAACATTATTCACAGAAGTAATTAGAAGGGTTCTTCTCGCGGTTCTAAAAAAAGGTATACAAACCTAACCTAAAAGCCGTGGTAGCCGTGTGGTTTGACCTACCGCCTCTCATGCAGAGGGTCGGGGGTTCGAATCCGGCTCGCACCTCTGAAATTATTTATGTGCGAAATTCAATTTGAATGACCACTGAGCTTTCGATGAAGGAAAACATCGTGAGCAAACCTGCACGCATATGTGAAGAAATTCAAGGATGTGTGTGAAGTTCCCAATCCGCACTGGGCCCGCGCGGGGACTATAGCCCAAACCCTCTCGTGATGAGAGGAGACCTGTGCCCAGAAGTGGGCCGTGAATAGGCTGTTGTGGTGGTGGTGGTGAAACCTAACCTAACCTTACACATGGTTAGAATTTTCAAGTGCTGGTCTAATAACTAGGTTTGTTTAGTTCGGCTTCTAAATTTACATAATACGCTGGCGTATACGATCAAAGCCCGGAAGGCTGCAGTACGCAATCGCGTCAAAGTCGACATTCCGAAAGTGGTCACGTAAAATTTTACGTTTGAGCTCGGCGGTGCACCGACAGCGTTCGGACCTAATCCAATCAGAAGCAATGGCGCCGGACACGGTGTCAATTTCACATAACGCGCCGCCGCACTCACGCGCAGATATGCAATACTGGGAGAGTTTTATTCTACTCATAACGCGAACCCCGCCGTCTTTATGTGCTTTATTCAATATCTATCGACCTCTAAAGTTTGGGCTTAAATCATCTTTAGCAGTTTTATTGGAGACCGAGATATTTTTTAAGTTTACACCAGCGTTTAAGTGTCAATGATACGTGATACGTTGGTCCCGGAAAGAGCCCGGAAAATCATGATGATGTCTTCGTTCTTAAAAAGCCGGTTTTCGTAGTTTCTTTGCCAATTATTTATACGCACACGTAGTGTCTGTAAATAAAACAGGCTGAGGAAGCCTTTAATAGTTATTATTTACGGTCCCTAATAACTGGAGGTAGTGCACCGCGCGCTCGCTGCGCCCCGCCGGCCGCCTCGGACTCGTCTGGAATATATTAAGGGTCGTTCGCCAATTTCTTTGCATATGCCGTGACTTACCTTACCTTTTATCCTATCGAACATCCATATTTTAATATTATAAATGTGAAAGTAACTCTGTCTGTCTGTCTGCTACCTCTTCACGCTTCAACCGCTGGACCGAATGAGATGAAATTTGGCATGGAGATAGTTGGGGTCCTGGGAAAGGATAGTTCCCAAGGGCGCGCGATAACCAAACTCCACGCGGGAAAAGTCGCGGGCAGAAGGTAGTACAATTATTGCTATAACACTAGTACCGAGAATGAATCCTATAATTAAGAAATGTAATTAGTTTGCAACGTAATTTAAGACGCGACTGACTCTTGCAAATAAGCCTAAGGAGGCATCAGCAAGCGTAATAGTACATTATTGCAGAGGCCGCCAAGTAGCGCATTGCCGGACGAGTCAGTTAGAAGGCTGAGCGAAGCGAAGCCTTCTATTAGTACGAGTCCGGCAATCGCAATTGCGGCCGAGGTATATATAATGCTTTTCTCAAACAGCGAGGTCAGTCGGGGCAAGTGCGCCAGGATGGGGTAAGTGCGCCTAACATAAATATATCGAAACCTATAAATATTACTCAGCTAGTAGTTGGCTGTTTACAAGGCATAGGGGCGAAATAAATTATGCGCACTTACCCCACATCAGTATTTACTACTTCCATGATCGTGGATGATTTGGCCATGGAAGTTGTACTTATTACCTCCATGGATTTGTCAGTTTCGTGGCAAGTGCGCCAGGATGGGGTAAGTGCGCCTAACATAAATATATCGAAACCTATAAATATTACTCTAGTAGTTGGCTGTTTACAAGGCATAGGGTTGAAATAAATTTAGGCGCACTTACCCCACATCAGTATTTACTACTTCCATGATCGTGGCCATGGAAGTTGTACTTATTACCTCCATGGATTTGTCAGTTTCTCTACAGAGGTGTCTCAAATAGCGAGCGAAATAAAAAAAAACACACACGACAATAATGTTTTTGCTGGCCAAGGCCGGCAATGGACAGCCTCGCGTCTTCTTTGTTTGAAAGTAACACGAACATTTCCGAGCATGTTTGAGGAATAGTACATTACTACAGAGGCCGGGAAGGAGGATGTTGCAGGCCGAGTATTACGTATATACGTTACGAGGCCGACAACTTCCGTTCCCTGCCGATGTATGTATAGTGCTTTTCTCAAACATGCAATGAAATAAAAAAATATTGTAGCTTTTTTTAAATGGCGAAATGCCAAGATGCTGTGTCACAAATATATAAAATGGAAATTTAAAAAAAGTGAGTTGCCGGCCTTGGCCTGCAACGTTTGTATGAAATTTTATTATAGACCAACTGTCTAGCCGCGCCTGAAACGGGATACTTCCCAGGCTAATAAGAAGAACATAATATCAATATTTCATTGCATGTTTGAGAAAAATAAATGTAATAGTAATTGGTTTTTTATCCATATCCATACTTAATATTATAAATGCGAAAGTAACTCTGTCTGTCTGTCTGTCCTTTACCTCTTCACGCGTCAACCGCTGGACCGATTGAGATGAAATTTGGCATAGAGATAGTTGGGGTCCTGGGAAAGGACATTTTTATCCCGGAAAAACGCATAGTTTCCACGGGAGCGCGCGCGAAGTCACGGGCAGAAGCTAGTATTGAATAAATAAAATAAAAAAAACAATCCCTTTATTCTCGCCATATTACTAAATTAATCTCAACTTATTCAACTACTGTATTAAATGGCAATACGGTAAAACCAACCTTGCCTGAATGTAAAACATGGCCGGAGCCGGTACCAAGCAGTAAACGATTTGTCGGCGTATTAATAAAACGATTAAATGAAGCTCTCGGCGGTAATCTGAGCGCGCGGCAGATGGCCACAATTCCCAAACTTTGATGACGGACGCCCGCGCGCGTCTCAGACTCCGCGGAATCAACCGACGATTTGTAGACTTTTGTTGCCGACTACTTCGCCTCGAAGCGAGTTCTTTGAACGCTTTTAATTTTCATGGCTTGAACGTGAAAAGACCTTGCAAACTATTCAAAGTTACTGTAAAGACGGTAATTAAGTGTGAAATAAAAGCACCATTAACATTTGTCGTTAAAAGGCAGTAACTAATGATAGGCATCTGTCTGAGCGTCAATCGGGGTCCGTCGTTTGATGACTCGTCAAAATTGCTTCCGTGTTGTTAAGTGCAGGAAATTGTGACATCTCCATCGACACACCTGCGAGTATCAAGTGTACCTATATGAGACATGTCTCGATGGGGGTGTTTTTAATCATTTCGGGTGTATAAATTGAATTATTTCATTTACTGAGGAATACAAATCCAAAACTGTTTCGATTCGAAAGAGAAGGCTTTGCTTTTTAGTAACGTGTGAATAGGTTATTCTTAAATTAATGATTTCTGCTACATACCTATACATTACAATGTAAAATTATTGTAAATTATTTTCTTTTTCGTGGTTTTGTAGAAAATACAAAATTGGGCAATATTTTTTCCATGGAAAATCACGCGGAGAATGGTGTTTGGGCAATATTTCGGTAACAGCAGCTGGGATGTAATGGCGCGGGCACTTTACGCGATGCGATTACGGCCACCTAAACATTAATTATAAGTAATGTCCGTCATTTATCTGCCCTAATCACTATGCGAGAAATTTCCCAGTATCTTTCTGCTAAATGTTACTTGTCTAGCTTTGACCATTTCAATGGAATACCGATGGAAAGATCATCTTAAATTGCTACTCGTATCTAATTAGGCTCACATGTTTTTTTTAACTTGACCTAGACTGTTTTCTTAATCTCCACTATCCAAAGGTTGTCTGGAGAGATCGCTATTTAGCGAGAAGACCCCCTGCTGTATGCCATACTGTTTGTGTAATTACCTGTACTGATCCTTGAATGTGCGGTGTTCGATAAAGTGTATTGCATTGTAGTTGTATGTTTTACGTCTAACGACGCTGCCATAAAACTGTTTATATATTTAACTCTTAAACGAAACACATACAGGTAGCAGTCCCGAAGATGAAATAAGAGTAATGTCGGAGTGAATCCGTTTGTGGCGGCAGCAGAACACTAAATGTTTCACGGTTTAATCAAGCCTCACCTATCAGGCAAGACAAATAGTCAGCTCATCTGCATCTATACGAGTCAACGCCTCAAGCAGGATCGTGCTACATTTTATGTTATTTTTCGACTCTGTTGTGAATACAATCGATTGATTACATGAAAATTTCGGATTTGAAAATTATAGAATTAATTTCTAACTTTTAGTTATTAATGAAATAAATATGATATGAAATCCATTCAGTTTTGTCTTCTATAATTAAGATATACCTACCAACCAAAATCTAAACAGTGGATTAAAATATGAGATGGCTTATTTTGGACAATCGTCCTTAAATAACCACAGCTGGGTGTATTGCATCGAATCCCGATCTTATGATAGGTGTTACGTATGTCGTCTTTGTTGGCCACGTAAAGCAAGGCCGGCGGCGGCCCAGTACTCAATTGCACTAATGGCAAGAACCGCAAGCGCAGTCTCCGGGGACAGACTAACTAAATATGTAATGGTTATTCGGAGCGCCCGCGTTATACTTAGGCCCCACTTCGCATTGACCAGATAAAGTTACATACGCACCTAAACTACCGTCTACGTACGGACTACCGGCACGCCTAATAGCATCGTGCATTTACCACGACCGCGCATTAATAATACGTTAGACCAAATTCAATTTATTATTCCCTCCAAATATCACACGTTGTAGAACTCGGAATATAGCAGCGTAACGAACCCAAGCATTTCCATGTTTAAAAGGAAATTCCAAAAGTGTGAGTGACTGCAGTAAAACAACTTTTGAGCCTTATTTACTCGTTCCGAAATTGCAGTGGGTTTAAGGGAGATTTCATTTGTATGGGAGCCGGCATAATCTGGAATAATACTACACTGGCGGCGCGGGCCTTCAAAGACGCCACTCGTCCGCCGCGGCTGCCGCGTGTAATGAGTTTTTTTTAATGCGCAACACATTCACACCGCGTCGAGTTTCTCGGGGTTTAACTCTGCAAATGCACTAGTAAAAGCAATAACATTTAATTATAAGTAAGTACTTTTCAGAGAGACTCAATGAAAATAATTTTATTACACGAAACAAAAACGTCTCTTCGGCACTGGTTCGTTATCTTCAAAAAGCGCACACGAACTGCTGTAATGTAGCCGCGGAGTGCGGGGCGAAATCCAAGGGAAGCCGTCTTTGCTCGATCTCCGCTAGACTATTCAAAATTGGACGGATTATGAGGAATTTAAAGGACAATGGCAATTTGAGTGTGAGCGAGAAAAGTATTTTTTTAAATGAGATGATATTTCCTTTTGTAAGATGAAATTGTCGCTATATTACCTAAATTGTCATGAATTTCTTGAAAGAAGACTGATTAAAAGTCTTTGTATGTTGATTTTAGAGCATTCATCGTAATAAAAATAAATTGTTCTCATGCTGAGACGACACGAATTCTGGTATTAAGTGCCCATTTTGTTTATCACAAAGTATGAGTAGATATATGTATGTATCATAGATATTAGGTTCCACATAAGGCAGATTTGTATCAAAGTTTATCTTCCAAATAAGTGGAAAAAAGACGTCAACTGCTACTAGTCCTCCCTCAAGGTTCGTCATGGTCGGTACTGCACCGCCCAAAACCAGCGCGTTCCTGCGATTTACACCAGTTCGTCGCAACAGTACACCTTCCCGTACGAGACCGCTGGTCGAGGACCTTCTAGAAGAATGTACCACGTAGGTAAGTTTAGCAATTTTATATCGGTAATATCGGTATGCGTTCTGTAGCACATACATATCCTTGTTAAATATAGTATTATTTTTACTGTCTTCGATCGTAAACTGGGCTCTAGAGTTTTGTGGCTGAAGCAAATATATCCCGAGTTTTCATCTTTTATGAGATCTTATGTCGAATATGGACATTTCTATGTG
This sequence comes from Aethes cnicana, assembly GCA_963971205.1. NCBI lineage: Eukaryota > Metazoa > Arthropoda > Insecta > Lepidoptera > Tortricidae > Aethes > Aethes cnicana. Next base: position 10,897,247 of record OZ020273.1, on the reverse strand, counting down.
CAGAATAATAGTTGTCGACTGCTGGCAGGAAGGAAAGCAGAGCTAATTACTCGCGCAGCCTCGGCCGATGAAAGCGGGGGAAGTGCGCTCCACATGCGCACACCCAACTCGACCTTTGTACGAAACGTCTTACTGTCTATTCTTATGATATTTGTGTTCAAACTATATGATTTTAATAAAATTTGTTTTAAAGTCAACAATAAAGATTTACCTTTTTTAAGAAGTGTTTAAGTGTTGATGAGTAGTATAGGTTATTTTATCATCATCATTTCAGCCGAAAGACGTCCACTGCTGGACATAGGCCTCCCCAAGGGCGCCCAATAGATTATTTATTAATCAACAATTGCCCACTATTTCTAAGAATAGATGATTTTGTTACGGCGAAAGAATCAATACATATTTATCTAGTCCCATATGTAATGCGAGTGCGAAAATCGCTTACGCTAGAGTGTGCACCGTATAATTAGGGCCGGGCTCCACCCGTGTGTTGGTTACTCCGTATTTACCCTAAATTGATGTTAAATCGCTTTCTGTTTGCGCATCCAATCCCGAAGTAATTTCACTGTTAGAAAAACAATTTTATGGAGTCACTGCCTTTTTAAGCTCCCGGGGAGTATTTTAAATTGCTATCCTTCAGCAACGTAAACAATGTATTCTTTTTGCTATGACTTGCTGATTTCTTGAGTTTGATGCTATTTTCTTATTTGTGTTAGCAATGTGACACAAAACAGATTAATTTTATGTTACCGACTGTACCTTATATATCACGTATGCCTTTTTACTTAATTCGACGCCAGAATCTGCTTTTTGCACTCCCTGTTTGCTGCGCTCATGCTTTAAAAGGCGGAGTTGTAAAGATCAAACACGAATTTTTGCAAACAGTGTTGTATAAGAGGCTTGAAAGTGTCGGCGCGAGGCACAGCCGTGGGGGAAGCCATTCATAATATTGTAATAACGGCTTCCAGCAGCAGTTATTCCGTGCTTAAACGTTTTACTGCGGTCATTATCTACCCGCTGAAAGGATATGCAGGCGATAAATTGTGAGCGCTGCCTACACGAACATCTAACCCAACTCGAATCCCGGAAGGACTTATTAACAATTACGATTATACATTACGGGAAAACAGTATTATCATTGCAGACTATCCTTACTGATGGAACGCAAAAGACTCGCACTGAAAAAAAAGATTAGCTGAACTAGTTGTTTTAACTTGAGTTAAATTAAAAATTAAGCTAACTTTCGTTACGAATAAATAAATCTTGATAAAAACATACGAAACTGATTCAGTACTACTTATAAGACTGGTTGGTTACTAAATAAGACATAGTTCGCAAGTCACTTTTTTGTGTAAGCAGTCATCCAACTTTGGTCATAATTAGGTTAATTAGGTAAAACATTGGAAAGTAATCCTTTTTATCAGTGCAATAAGTAAAGATCATTCATAAGAAATTCTAGCATTCATAGCTAATAGCAATAGGTAGAGTATTAGCTGCAGTTGTAGACCTCTAATCGTGCTTTTCTTTAAAAGATTACTTACCAAGTAGTTTCGCTTTCATAAGGAAAAAAGAGAGTAATAAAACAGTGAATTATATCCTAGGAAACAAATTGAAATCAGTTAGAAATCTTAGTGGTTCCCATGCACGTGTATCGGATATCTCAATGTGCACATAAAGGGAACGCGCCTTTCCTTTGGCAATAAAGAGACCATTTAATCGAAGCTTATCTGCCCGGAAGCATTCATTAGATGATTGCCTTCACTAGTGGACTCCTCGGCTCCACCCTGCCGGGACATTTTACCTATTAAATCCGACAAAATACTCCACACCCGTTTTTAATAGCTGCGATCAAGTGAATTAATGATAACAATAATTAAAGCAATTCGGAGTAAGTCTATTGAATAAGTGGATAGGAAATATTCGGAACTTTAAGGGCCGGTGATAAATTACTCCGAACGGAGGCGAGAGAAGAGCGGAGAAGTAATTATAAAAACATACCTACATATTCAAGCGATATTCAACAAGACTAGCCTTTTAACAATCATTAGATACCTACTACATTGAAAAAAGTACGTGATGTTAGTTGCTTGATTACTAATACCTAGCTCATTATTTCGACAGTACCTACTCCTGGATATACCTGAAGGTAATGATCATAAGAAAAGACTACATCCTAAACCAACAGTGTGAATGGGGACCAGTATAAATGTTTTTGTAAATACGGAGAGCAAACACGAAGATACGATGGCCCTTGTATCGGGATACTGAACGAGGGCGCAACTCCGCAAATAATTCTATTAGCGAGACTCGAACGGTTTTGCTGCGGCGGCGGCGGCGGTTGATTGATGTATCGCCGTGCTTATTTAAAATAAATAAGTTTAATTCTAGATGTATATTAATGTGGATAATTATTTTTAACCGATACTATTTATCATCTATACCAATAATAAGTCTGTAGAAGAAGTCGCGTCTGAAACTTGAAAATTAAAAGAAACTATCAAGTCGAGGGTAACACAATATAACGATTTTTAGAAAAAAATACTGTATATGTCCGGATTTAACTCGAAAACTACTGGACAAATGGCAATAGGTATGGGGATAAGTAGTTTATAACACTGGTCAACATATAGGCTACTTTTTATCCCGGAAAAACGCATGGCTCCTGCGGGAACGTCAATACCGAATTCCACGCGGACGAAGTCGCGGGCGGAGGCTAGTGATTAGGTAATATGAATACTCCACTGACGATATATTCCTAAACTAAAAGAAAAATACTCTTAGTGGAAACAACAAACATTCTAATCTCCAACGTGTGCTACCGTAACTTCGATCGTATACCGCATAAATCTCTATCAAAAAATAATAACAGTAAGTAATAGTATGAGGGCACATGAGGTAAGCAGTTCAAAAGTGATGCATAGCAGAGCAGATCGCGCGGAGTCGCGGCCGCCGGCAGGTGGCTTAAATTACCGCATTTGTTACACGTTTACACGAAACTGTATCAATATTTCATGCGGATTTACACGAGCTATCGCGAGGGTTGCATTTTGCTGTCCTAAAAATACCCGCTGCAGATAGCGCCGCGAAGCCTTTCATTACTATATTATCAGCGAAGTATAAATAAAGTACCTTATAAACTTGCAGCATTTCTGCTAAATAATGAAAGCGCTGAGATAAACCACAGAAGTGTTCTCGTACAAACTATCATTTCAATGAGACCGGTTCTGAATCCTTACAATGACAATTCACTCAAACGTAAACGCGAACTATTTCCATAAGAAAGGCATTGCAAAAGTTTTTCAATTTTCAAGTGACGCAGGTATGATGGGGAACTTTGGCTTCGGATGAACCACCACATTGCTGCGGTTTGTTGGCAGCCAAACGACTTATCGTCTGTCAATGCTGAACAAATGTGTTTGATGGACTTTTTTGTTTGACTTTATTAGTAAGTAGGTAATGAGTTTTTTCCAAAGTCGGTTCCTTAATTTCAAATAGGTACTACGCGATCAAGTCATTGAAACCAAAAAATCGTCATAAATACCTATTGTCAATGGAAAAAAACACGCGTTTTTTTTTAAGTCGCACTAGTCGAAGTTACCTACATCGTTTTAAATAGGTAATGTTAACAAAATATTTCATCAATAAACAATGGAAACAATACATTACACGAATGTTATGGGTTTTTACCTGAATATATCTAAACGTTTTTTGATGTTCGCATAAACCTTAATAAAAACCGGCCAAGTGCGTGTCGGGCCACGCGCAATGTATAGGGTTCCGAAGTTGACGATGCCCTTCAATGCCTTTTCTAAGACTGCATCTTAGCTAGGCTGCTGTATGACGCGGCCCGACGACGCCCAACCCGCTCAGTAGTATTGGAATTTTACTTTTCACCTCACTGGCTCGAAAGTGGTCGTTTTGCAGCTTGATATCCGAGCGCAGAAGTTGTTTTTATCCGCTAGCGTGGAAAGTGTTTTTGAAATTCGAACGACGCATGACGCCACTGTCACAATAAAAAAACAACGATACGTTCTGAAACGCAATTCGTCGTGAGAGTTTTATTACAGTAAAGGTTCAATTTACTTAATATCATCATTAATAAAATTATATTAATAATACACCGTTTCAGATGTATTTGATTATTTCACTATGTTTTATCACAAAAATACTTAAATATGTGTATATTTTAACTGTATTCAATGAATAATTGAAAAAAAAACATGAATTTTTTTTTTTTTAAAGTTTTAGATTGCTGGTTTTGTAATTTAGAATACCTATACGAAGTAATAAAGAAAATATGAGCGATTCTAGCGATGAAGATACGAATTTAACTCCTCCAGAGTTAGCACAAACTGTACGTGACGCTGAACTAAGTCTTCTTCCCGAAAAATCGCGCGTGAGGTGAAAAATTTTGTGTTGCGCTCAGCAGCAAAGTCGTTTGCTGTCTCGTGCCTTGAAACCCTCGTTACACTCAGGATTCTATATTTGAACCACTCGCTTCGCTCGTGGTTCAACCCTAGAATCCTTCATTCACTCGGGTCTCAATCACGAACTCGCAGCAAACAACAACTTTGCAGCCTTGCATAACAAATAACTATTTCTGTACCTACACATTTTTGCTTGCTTGCAGGTGGTCGATTATAACCCGGAAACTTGTATAGCCTTCTTAGCTGTGATAGTTTTCCTTTCAACTGCGTTATATATGCCACCACCATGATTTTTTTCAGCTATGTAAAAACCACTACTTAGCTAGCAGGGGGGAGGACACTTGACTCTACCAAAAAATAGCACTTTAAAGCTTAATATTTCACAAACGTATCGTTTAATCAAAAAATGGTTTACAAACCCACAATGTTTTTCCAATGCCTATTCAACGACAACCCACATCATGGGGTACGCAAGAAAAAAAATACATCCCCATTTTCCGAGTAGGGGAGGTAGGTACCCTAAAAAAAATATCAAAATTTTATTGTACCACTTTGTCGCCGTAACGAATATATATATTCATGCCAAATTACAGCTTTCTAGAACTAAGCATCCGAGCAATAGTGCGGACAGACGGACGGACGGACTGTGTGGACTTCAGAACCCTAAAAATGGTGTCTGCGTTTTCTTGATAACAAATAAAAAAACATGAACCTATGCACATTATATTTCCTAGCATTGTTTTTTTTTCTCTTTAAAACGAAGAATCACACCAACGTTGAACAATTAAATTTGAACAAAAATACACACGTAAAAGCATCAAAAATGCAGTAGGTATTACAAAAAAGCTTTTCTAAATTCTTAGTGAGTAAGATTTAAATTGTTAAGTGAGTGTACAGGGGCATGGCCGGCATTATGCAGCATCACGACGGGATCACGGGATTGTTTCCTAAAACAGGATCGAAGAGCGCGTCTGAATTAACGAGGACCATGGCCTCACTTGTGTATGTGCCTGTCATCACACGAGCTATACTACACATATCCATATTATCCATATTAATTTTAATATTATAAATGCGAATGTAACTCTGTCTGTCTGTCTGTCTGTTACCTCTTCACGCTTCAACCGCTGGACCGATTTGGATGAAATTTGGTATGGAGAGAGTTGGGGTCCCGGGAAAGGACATAGGCTTTTTATCCCGCATTAACTATAGCATAGTTCCCGAGGGAGCGCGATAACCGAATCCCACGTGGGCGAAGTCGCGGGCAGAAGCTAGTACATATAACACGCTCAATCCAATAATCATAAACCTTTGATTATTTATTTATTTTATTTTTATTTATTTATTTATTCAATTATAAGCTTACAGTATGATACCAAAACGCTTACATTTAAAATTAAAATAGTCTACACACACATAAAAATCAAAATTATAAAATAAAATTAAAAATCAGAAAAGTAGTCAACATTGAATTAAATTATTTCCTAAGATACATATTTATAAACATTAATAATTTTTTAACAAAACATCC
>OZ020273.1:10789305-10891092 GCA_963971205.1 Aethes cnicana | reverse complement strand
CCCGTGCGCGAAGCGATAGCTAACATTTATATACCCACCATTTGTAAAAGGTGACAAAAAAAGACCAGATCACGATACACGTTCCTAAAGATGTCGCAAAGCAACCTCGATGTGTCATTTCAGAACATTAGACACCTGAGAATTACTTAATTGTGAATTCCACTGGGTGTAGACACGTGTGTTTCAACACGGCATTAGGTACAGTACAGAGCAAAGCGCCATGAAAAGAAGAATGTGTTTTGTAGGTATATGAAGCGATGACCACAATCCATCAGATCAGCTGTCTCCATTAGAAACATGTACTTATAAAGCAGAATTTCTAATTTCGATCTCGTGTTTATACTAAACAAGAAAAAAAATAGCATAACTAATGCAATGGTTAATAAATCTTAAAATGTCTTCATTAAATTTATAACATCGCTCCGGCTTCCCTTTGAGCCAAGTAATAACCATTACCGGTGCACGCTGCCGCCGCAGACTACTAACTACATAAACCGATGTGTTCATCACTGAAATTCATTTGTTATCGTGAAAATTGCCTTCCATTTTTTTACTAATGTTAAACCATTTTATACAAAAAATATATAGATATATAGATAGATAGTGAAGAAATAAAGAAAATCACATCAAAAAATAATTAGTCAAATTATAGGTTCTCAGCGTCCGCTCGGTCGAGGCCCAAGCCCCCCCACCCCCCCCAACAAAAACAAACACCCCAAACAAAAGATCTGCCACTATATAGTGTTCATTTGTTACAGGGAGGCCTGGGGCCTATAAATATTGTTAAAGGCGGCATTGACTTGGAAGGTCAAGCCCTTATAACTGACAAGTTGGTGGCGTCGGCAATAAGTTCCCGCGTGGGACAACCCGTCACCATCCACTCGTACCGAAACTTCACCGTGCTGGTCAGACAGCCAGACCGAAACGAGACGTCCAAGCTGTTGCTCAGTAAGACATTCAATACCTAATATGGTACTTGATTGTATTTCTTGTAAAACTAACAGAAAATTATAACCACATCCAAATCTTATTGCCTCTCAAAATTGGAAACACACGATGATTTTAAATAGTCATTAAATAATTATAGAATATGGGAATAGTCATTAAACTTTTGATCGAATTACATTAGGTGGTTATAGATGCTTGCCCAAAACCAGAATAAAATCGGAGTTTGTTCTCCACATTGTAGTTAATCAAGTTCTAAATGCGAAATGCAAATGCACGCTCCTATCGAAGGATTCATTTGACATTTAGTTGCACCTTGAATTTTCATTGACGAATTTTTCAGAAAGAGACAGCGTTGAGTGTAGCGGGCGTTCTTTCGAGGTGCGCGATGCGGCAGGTGCAAGCATATTCCGCGCATCGCGTGATGAGGTGCGCGTGACCAGCGACACGCTGGCCGTGCAAGGCGAGGGCGGAGTCAGCGTAGACAAGGCTGTGCAGGCGCCGGTCGTGCGCGCACCGCCGGGATCTGACTTACAGTAAGTTAATTGAACTGAGCATTGTAGCATCAGTACCACATCGTCTATGCCACCATAATATTGCAATTGCTGAATCTCGTAAATCATAAATTCGCTCAAATTTCATTTATATTACAGACTGGAATCACTGACAAGACACCTGTACCTGAGGGCGCCGCAGTCATTGCGCCTGGAGAGCCGCGCGGGTGCCATCGACGTCTCGTCCCACGGCGATATCAAACTGGACTCCGCCGTAGGCGCCGTAAGTCACTCGTTAAATTACAGACGGATTCACTAAAATGGCACCTGTACTGAAGGCACCGCAGTCGGTGCACCTGGAGAGCCGCGCGGGTGCCATCGACGTCTCGTGTGGCGACATGGGCGACATCAAACAGGACTCCGCCGTAGGCACCGTTAGTCAGTTTTTAAATTCCTACATGTGGATATAAAATTAATAATTATACTTATAATAACCTACTTATGTCCTTGTATTTGATATACGTGAATTCAGCAATTATTGTACTGTTTTAGAGTTTATCCCAACTAAGCTATATTTATTTGTTCTCAGCTGAAAATCGATACGCCAAGTATATTCATCTTAAATCTTAAGGAGGCTGTTAAAAGTGATAACCTACCACCAATCAAGAGTCTAAGGCCACAAAAAGTGTATCAACTGTGCGCCTGCGCAACTGGAAAACTATTCCTAGCGGCAGGAGAGGCGTCTTGCACCGCTAACAACGCCGATACTGATTTCTGCAGATGATGAAAATAAATCACCTTTGGAAAACTAGTGCCAAAATAGCGTAGGTATATATCATGCAATTAATTTAAATACCTGCATACATTCTTATGAATTCTTGCACCATGCACAATAATTAATTATTAGTACAAATGTGTGATCATAGAATAATGAAAAGTTTTAATTATAGATGTAACGAATATTGTGTCTTTTTTAAAAAAATAAAAGCCTTGTCTGACTCAATTACTAATTAACAGGACAAAAAGGAATTAAACACTGCCCTGACGATCATAGGCCGATAAGAAACAGTTTCGAACCCACGCCTAAGATTTAACTTGATAATATTTTGCCTAAAATGTTATGAAAACAACGAAGTTAAATAAAATGTCTTACTTCAATCCCACAATTTAGACTGGTTTTCTATACTTAGTGACTTTTTTCAAATAAGAACTGTTTTTGTGTTATTGTGTCTATTTCGATGTCCATTACACAACGGATAAGGACGAGGCAATCGGGCGCTGATCCGCGGCCCCGGCGCTCGCCACCGTAATTAGAAACTCCTAATTGAGACCGCAACGACAACATTTTGTTCCCCACGTTTTTGCTCACCGTACTGCTAACGAGCCACATTACTTGCATATTACATTAACATCCAAAACAAAACTTTAGGTTTTAAAAAAAAACTTTACGATTTAAGGATATAAGTAACGCAATTTTCGATCGCAGTAAAATAACGCCATCTAACAAGCTCGTTGGAATAGGGTTTTATTTGTTCTTTCGCGTCATATAAACAGAGCCGTGAACATTTATTTTTATTTCGGCGAACTTTTGTAGTCACGACTCCCTAAGCAAAGACAGTCGACAAATATCGGGACCTTGGTATTTTGCAATAGAAACAAGAACCTTATAGTTTCAAGTTGAGTTGATTATGGAGCCCAGTATCACACTGCGAGCAATTTCTGGTATTATATGATCACCACTTACTAATGTACATACAGTTTGCAGTCGAGATTCAGAACAAAAATCATGCAAATAACTATACTTGAACGTAATATGGCATGCATAATGCTGAAGAAATGGACAAGTTTATAAAGCGTTTATCTTTATTTTGCCATGGGTTGCGTCTAAACGGGCGTCCAGACATATCACCCTCATTTGATCTGAACATCCCCTGTCATCCAATAAAACACCCCGCGCTACAGAACATTCACTAGTATAGCTCCTAGAAAGTGTAGTATTCGTCATTGCGTGCCAGTCGGCAACACAACCCAGATATTACGGAAAGCGGTGAATTTTAAATTGTATTTTGCATTACACGCCGCCACTGTGTTCGGAAAAGCGTCGAGGCATGCTGTGGAAAATAAGTATCGAAGTTAAATATCGCTTTGGTGTAATAAAAACATATTTCAAGTCGAACTCTGTAATCATCCACGTAACAGCGTTTGCCGAGTTGCTAAAAACGCTTTTGTGTTTTAAATTAGAAGGAACTGACACGTTTTATATTGTTACATGGGCTGTTTGCTCCTTGGTTTTTTACCACATAAAGTTACGTAGTCATTCCAATTAAGGGCAGCGTAGTATTTTTACTTTAATTTAAGGTCAGTCAGGGCAAGTGCGCTAGGCTGAGGTAGATAGATAGATAATTGCACCCACCTACCATAATCATATCTAGTTGCCAAAAAATATTAATAGTAGCTGTAATACTACAGTACTATTATTCGACAATTGATATATCCATACAACAAATGAAGTCCCTGCCTGTTCAGATCGATTATATTCATTTAGATGCTCTTACCCCTCTGGCGCACTTGCCCCGGCCGACCTGCAGCGGCATTGTTTGCGATGCGGATGAATTACGACTGTCAATAGGCAAGGTGCGCGAAGTAGTTTTTCTATACGAAATTGAAAATTGTGTGCTCCACTCGTATTGAAAAACTACAGGTCGTATATCCGCATCGCAATCGGATGGCCAAACGCAATTCCGTAAACAAGTCTGTTATTTGGATGGTATGGCCTGGTCCAGCGACCAGCAGCAGCGACAGCAGCGAGCGTCTTCGTAATACATTGCGCGATCGTGACGCTCGCCGGCAATCGGTTAGTGACCAACGTATGCAATGTAATGTATCATTAAAAAAAATACGCCGCCTTCAAACTACGACAGACTGCGATAATGTTGAATGTCAAATCTACTGTGGCATTATTGGGTAGGGACTCGCTTCTGCCCTCGGCTTCAACCGCGTGGAACTCGTTTATCGCTTTTCCGCGGGAACTATAGTTTATCCGGGATAAAATAATCTATGACCTTTCCCGGGATTCCAACTATATCCATAGGTAGCAAATTTCATCCAAATGGGTCCAGCGGTTGAAGCGTGAATAGGTAACAAACAGACAAACCGAGCTTTACAAACATAACATTCTAAGGGAGGACCTAATTAACTCATAGTCTTCGAAATCGAAACACAAAATCATACGTGCTAACTTTTTAAGAGTTCCCTCATTTTCTCATGGGTTCCCATAATCAGAACTGAACCGAATTAATATGGGATTGGTCCCATATGGCTCAAAGTTGGCTTGCAGGATTGAAAAATTATCATCGAAATCGATGATAATTTTTCAATCCTCCACACGATCGAACACACTTACTATTAATTTTCGGTTAACATACTTACCTAATTACTTTCAATTAAAAAATTAAGTCGGTTTACGGACGATAGTTTTACGTGTTACTTCACGCTTAGGTCGATCGTACCTCTCTATCGCTTGTTCCACGCTCTCGCTTGCACCGTAACGTTACTATTGCGTCATGTTTTCGTGCGCAATCGGCGTTCATCGATTTATAGGACCGAACTAAATCCGACGATTTGAGAGCCTCATTTCTAAAGTCGGTTAAAAAGCCGAGGCCGCGCCGTAGGGCGGCGAGCGGCCAGCCGAGTCCCGGCAGCGTCCGGAGACTTGTCCACATTATGCAGATGAGGCCGCAGGTGCTCGTTATGTGGCCCGCCGTATAAAAACTTCGCCCGCGCAAACGACCCTTACTCACTATTTCTAGTGATACTCCTTGTGTTGTTTACCCAAAAATTAGGCATTCGTTTGTAGGCTAACCTAGAAAAGTTTGCCAACGCTTGGAAACAATGTAAAAAAAAAGTATTTAAATTGTAGAAGAAAAATGAAAAATCAGCACTCAATTTTCGGAGCTAGTAACCAAACTTATATTCAATAATGTTAATGATAAAATATACCTAATATAACAATTTGTCGTTAGCGAAAATAAATTGCTGTTATTTAGCAAATTAATAGAATTATCATCATCACAGCAGCCTATTTTGTGTCCCACTGCTGGGCACGGGCCTCCTCTCATCACAAGAGAGTTTGGGCTACCTATATAGTCCCCACGCGGGCCCAGGCGGATTGGGGGACTTCACACACATCCTTGAATAACAGATTTTTTCGTGAAGATGGCAAACTTTTCTAGATTTTTTCAGGTTATTCTATATGTAGAGAAATGAATGCTTGAATTTTTCCTACTTTCACTACTTAATTGAGTATTTTGTCATAAAATCTATACTAATAATTAATAAGTCTGTAGAAGAAGTCGCGTCTGAAACTTGAAAATTAATAGTACATTAGGGTGATGAATTCGGTTTGGGCCACAGAAACCTGCGATCTGGGACATTTACGAATTACCGCCCGTGGTTTGTCAAAAGTTTTACATCTTGCCTTGGCCAAGAAGTGAGATTTTCTCTCCGTGTAGCGGGCAGACAATCTCACTTTACGGCCAAGGGTGATGTAAAAGAAACTATCAAGTCGTGGTGACTATATATAAACGATACTGAACACAAAATAACGATTTTTAGAAAAAATATCTGTATGGATATGTGTATGTAATAGTGTAATTGTATATCTGTATGTGACAATAAATGTTTTTCTATTCTATTCTATTCTATTCTATGTATGTATGTATGTCCGGATTTAACTCGAAAACTACAGGATGGATTGCAAAAAAAAATGGTATGGGGGTAGTTTATAACACTAGTCAATATAAAGGCTACTTTCATTCCGAAAAAACGCATACTTCTTCTTCGCGGTAACGCTATTTCCGAATTTCTCGCGGACGAAGTTGCGGGCAGAAGCTTGCGTTCAAGCGCAAACCTGTAACGCTAGTTAGTTTATTCACATGACATATTCTTCTGTAAACCATAAAAGTGTAATGCGGGCAGAAAATGTAATTTTAATTTTATTCTTAGCAGCTCGCGGCTCACCTGCCGCTTAATCACAATCACGCGCGCGCGTGTTAATATCTCCCGGAACGAAGAGATAACGGCGACGGATTATTTTTCTCGTTATCTGTATTAATCTTTCTCACACGCTGCTTGAATTTCCATCGGATTCCTTACGTTCCTGCAAAAAAGGGACCCTTGATTTTTGAACTCGTATTTTCTGGCACCCTTTCTTAGGGTAAACGACCCATTCTTGGATTCTTTAAATCCTAAAAGCGCAGGATATCATTTGATTAAACCTGAACTCAACTAACTGCCCATCACTGGTGCCGCTACTCTACAATTAAAAAATCAGATTTTTATTATCTAGTAAGATTCCCTGGGCCTATATTCGAAGTCTTAAATAGGGATCTCGCTGTTCCCTATAGGATCGCTCACGCGTCAAGTTGAACTTTAAATCTAGCTGCTTTAAGCGAGATCCCTATTTAAAGACTTCGCATATAGGCCATATGGTTTGTTACCGAGCCCCGTCTTACGAAGTTTCACTTAATCGTCGCCGTGAACACTTCAGCACAAAAAAAAAATACTTATCATAAGTTCTTTAAACGTTGCCTTGCCGCAAGTGCCCAGTTCCAAAGATTTTTGTGTAATATCAACAGCAGATTTTAACGATTATATGCAAACCAATATACCTACCTACTCATTTCAATTTCCTACTTAGGTAATCGACTTTACATGAAAAAAAATCTTGCAATAAATATTAAGAACATGTCAATCAAAGTACAATTTTTCCTTCTGGGGGACTAAAAATGTCTATCAGTCTTACTTAACGAAGTTACTTCGTAAATTTTGTTTGCACAAATTTTGTCGGACGACACCGACACAGGTGACACGACTGACATTGATAAACGCGGCACACTTTCGTTCGATTCACTTTGCTTAATTTGAGGTCATTCACGACAAAGACGAGAAACTATTGACTTTGCCTTATAGGTATATTTTAATAGCTTTAATTATTGGAACATCTATCTATAGAAATTTATTTATTGTACGGAGTAACAGCTACATTAATACAACTTAAGATAGAGGTACCAAGTCTTCCTTTGTCTGTACCGCACGTCAATCCTTCTTTAACGAAAGCCGCCGACTGTTATTGCAGAATGTTTCACCTGCAACACTAACGGAACGTACTGTAATAACATTTACACAGGGGAAATTCAAACGTCGAACTATTTGCGCATTTTCCCCAAAATGAAATTTCTTTGTTATTCCAACAATAAATATTACATGAACGATGTGACAAAGAAGTCAAACGCCGGGATTTCATACACGCGTTACATATTTAATGGCGCACGTCAAACGAAGGGTTTTTAATATTCCGATTTAACAGTGAATAAAGAGAGGCCAACGATACGGAACTAAATAGTCGGAGGAACGAGCAACTAAATGTTTTAGATTAATCAAGGAAGAGTACAATCGACTCATTTGCATTTATACGAGTCGCACCCGCACGCTCGTTCAGACCGCATCAATAATTTGTATTTGGGCTCTTCGCTGTAATAAACGTTAAAGCTCTCAATAATTACCTGCATAAAACCCACTTACCCACGGCTGAGTACACTACTTTAGCGATTTACCCTAAGGTAATTGTCCCTTGCTAAAACTACAGACACAACTCTATTGCGCGCCTGTTGTTTTTAGTAATAAAATAAAATCCTGAATTCTTTTTCTGCATACGACCATCGGATACGACGCGATTCGGTTGTTACTTTCAACACTTATTGAAACTGTTCTTAAGTGTTGTCCTTTTATGTAGGTACTCCATAAATGTTTGATAGGGCCATCTCGGGAAATCTCTGTCTCCATTCGCAGAGGGTCTGCACTCAAATAAAACGGGAATCCCAAATATTATTCCGCGACATTTTCCCTGTTCCTTCGATGTGAACTTTTATTTTTATACTCCTACGTATTCCTTCTTATCAGGGCAGAAACACACTTCCAGCGAGATTTTGAGACACTGAACCCCTGAAACCCTTTCTTCGGGGAACGTCGTTTTGTTCACACGTTTTAAATACTTTCGAACATGCTGGATAACGAATATTATTATTTCAGTTAAATAGGTAAATAGGTATCTACTCGTACGTGTTTTAGCTTTAGGTACTGGTAGTGAGTTTGTCTTCTTTTGCATAGAAGTCTTTTAGCTCTAATCGTATTCGTACCCGCAACTTATTTTATACTTAATGTCGCGTCTGTGGCGAATTTAATCCGGCACATATTTCGGCGTCACTCGGCCTCATATTAGTATGCCGTGCCACAGTAACCGAAGTCGAATCACAAAAGATATCCGGAGCGCGACTTGCACAAGGGATGAAAGCCAACATTGTGTAATCAAAAGGGTCCCAATCTCACCTCACCCCGCGCCGTGTCGAACACAGCTTCATCAACCAGGACTCTTTCCACTCATTGTGACGTTTCGTTTCTCAAAGCTTCATTACTATGGGCCTTTCAGAAACAAATTCGTTCCAGCGTAATATATTCTAGAATGTACGAATATTTTCCTGCAATTAGATCACATCATAAATTTAGATCGAATCTCGACATGTAAATAGAGCGCGTCATAAATAATGAGCGACACACGACTCGACACAAATGCTCGCGAAATATTTTTTGGGCCACACAATCTGATAACGCGACGTTTCGGGTGATTCTTAAATTTTGTCCAGATAATGTTAAAAAAAATTTTTTTTTTATTTACGTCTTATAGCGATGTGCATCAAAAGTATATACCAAAAGCATATTTTTGATGCATGTGAACAACCTTAAAGCCCTCAGGAAAGGTAAAAAAAATAGGTACATAAACATGGCTGTGACAGATTGTGCCTCGGTCGTGACGTTACTGAACGAGGCTGTGAGACTGTATGACGTTCTTTTTCTTCCTCATATTAAGGTGATTTGACGGGATCTGCTTTTATTTTGGCGCGTCTATTTCTTTCGTATTCACGCCTTGCTTTCTTTTTTTCTTCTGGGTTGTTTTTCTTCTTTCGTGGCATCTACATAATCATAATAGCGAAAAATCGGTTTACTTAATAAAAGGGATGTTTTTTGAAAGTACTGATGAAACCAAAGAATATGTATAGCAGAGCCAGAAAAACCATTTAATTGACAACATTTAATTTTTTTAACATGGCTATTTTATTATCTAGTTAGAAAGTAGGAAAAAATTAAAAGGACACGTATTTTTTTCTTTTTTTTCGTAAGTCGTCAATTTCATACATAAAATTTAAATTTAAAAACTCCTCATCCTAAAAGAGCGTAAGTCAAAAATGACGTAGTACTTAATTAGCTCTTTCTGCGCATATACATAGTTCTGCGCGTAACACCCGCTCTTTAGCGAGAGTGAGTGAATTGAGTGAGATGACGTCACGCACCAGGTACCACTAAAACACGATTTTATCTAAAAAGCAATGAACGAAAAAACCTGAAACTTTTTTAGATTGATATAACGAAATGGTTTTCGAATTACGCCTTGCAAAAATTTTGAAATGTTGTCACTTATTAAAATGAAATACATATAATGTCACGACCACGCAATATTATGTCACGACCGTGTACTCAAAAAGTCCGCGGTCGTGACATTTTTTCCATACCATGGCCATGACAATTTGAAACGTGTTCAATGTAACCGAAAAACTACCCATGATTTCGCAGATCTTAAGTAATTATCTTAAAATACGCTATATGACGTACAAATTATATTTCAATCAAAAGGGTGACACTGGTACTTACCTTCAGAAATACTACACGGCGTTGACGTGTTAAGGTTGACCCGTTTTCAAATAAAATGGAAAACAAATTTTTGCGAGATACTCATTACGTTCAGAACTTTGCAAATCTGACAAGAAGACAGTGTTGCTGTTCTAAAAAAACTTAGAAAGGGTTGTCAACATCAAAGATAGTGTTCTACCGAGTAACGCATATTTATGTTATCGCACATGGTCGTGACACAAAAACTACTCACAAAGTTCATATTGTTTAAAATCATAAATTGTCAGTGATATTTATATATATTTTTATGTAGTCTTATAGAAAATAGATTATTCTTTCATAATTGCAGTAATTTTTAGGAAAATAACATGCCATCTGTACAGAAAAAAATATTTTGTTTTCAAATCCGGGGATCTCACACTACACGGTCCGTGACATTTTGGACTTGTTATTTTTTTTAAATATCTTTCTAATAATTTTATGATAAAAAAATTATTCATACATGATACTAGAGGTACTTTACTAGTTAAATTAATATAAAGTTTACTGATTTTCCTCAAAAATATATTGAATTCTTACAACTCACACAAAAAAACGTAAGAATAAGAATCACCCTTTCATCAAACGTTCGAATGCGAAGGCCAAATAAATATTCATTTTGTTATCCTTCTATATCCAGTCGATCGAATATTTGTGCAAATTCCTTGATAGGCGAAGGCGCGACTCAATATTGCAGGAGACGTTTATGCCGCACCGCGCACTCCCCAAGTGCCGCAATAGTTTCACGTTTGAATTTCTTGAACAAACATTATTACTGCTCCAATGGCGAAATGCTCTGAAACAATTCGCAATAGCGGGAACTTCAATGTCAAAGGGAAAGAAGAATAGCAAATCTGGAAACCCGCATTTAAGTTCGCAATAAAGTTTACCTGAAATACAACACAACACACACAACACTTTTACACTTTTTATTTATTTTATTTTATTTTATGACTAAGTTGTTGGGTGAGCTTTGATGAGTTCAAATGGGACTTAGTAGACCCCTCTGACTCATTATATCTCGTGGTAATATCATAAAGTCTGTTAGAGAAGAGGAAATACGCCGACAAAAGGGCAGTCACGGCACAGCAGCCTATTCCCCAAACTCGTTATTGTTTCACATCATCTTGATAGTCTTTTATTCCCTTCAGTTACTCGACCTATGTTAGTTAGATCAAATCTTTGTTATTTGAATTACTACTACTACTACTGTCTATTTGCGTCCCACTGCTGGGCACAGGCCTTCTCTCATCACGAGAGGGTTTGGGCTATAGTCCCCACGCGGGCCCATTGCGGATTGGGGCCTTCACACACATCTTTGAATTACTTCGCAGATGCGTGCAGGTTTCCTCACGATGTTTTCCTACACCGAAAAGCGCAGTTGTCAATTCAAATTAAATTTCGCACATAAGTAAACTTAGAGGTGCGAGCCGGAATCGAACCCCCGACCCTCTGCATTAGAGGCGGTAGGCCGAACCACTAGGCCACCACGGCTTATTTGAATTAAATTAACTGCAATTGTTCGGCTGCTAAAAAATATAAAATCGCAAAGCTTGGTGTAAGTAGTTTTTGATGGTTTATGGACCCATTAATGGTGTGAACCAAAATTTGCCACTTCAAAAAATTTCGCTGCGCACCACGCGAAAAAATGTATAATATAAAAGGCCTTTTTCACTTCAATTCTCATAAAGTAATCGTTTTTCAGCAACACCATTCGGGCCTTGTTTAAAGTCCACTAAATTTGCAGTAATTTAAGATCAACCGGAGCTGTACAAACACTACAGGGACCATGCTACATGGTTTCCTCACTTTATTTTCCTTCACCGAAAAGCTTGGTGGAAATCGTTTTTCCCACATAAGTAAACTTAGAGGTGCTAACCGAGATCAAACCTAGTTGGTAGTGGTAGGGCCTGGTGCGAGGTCCGTCCGGGGTGGTACCACCATCTTTCACCGTTAACCTGCAGCCAAATAGCAGTGCTCGCACTGTTGTGTTCCGTTAAGGGGTTAAGGAAGCCGGTGAAATTTCTGGCACAGAAGCATTCTATCTTAGGCCTTAGGGTAGGCAACGCATTCGAGGTCTTATGGATTCTTAATGGGGGATCATAGGATTTCGGTGTCCATGAGCTGCAGTGACCACTACCATCAGATGGGCTGTGCGCTCGTTTGCCTATACCAATGACATAAAAAAAACCCCGACCATCTGCATGAGAGACGGTCGAACCTCTAGGCCATCACGGCTTCAATTTTCATCTAAAATAAACATTTTAATATGTAAACATAAACTACTTACTTACTATTATCAAAACTGTGAAGCTTCATTATTCGGTTGAATTTCCGAGCAAAACCTTAATAAAGCAAATTAAATGTACCTAAGTAAAGGAGTTACTGAAGAAACGACTCGTCTTGCCACTGGCAGTAATTAAGATTTCGAAATAAGACGGGGGTCTTTGTGATAGAGTTAACTCGCTCAAGGATATACACCTATATCTTCCTAAGGTTGAAATCAGCCTTTACATATTTAAATGGTCTTTTATGCTTTTTTTACCCGACTGCGCTAGAAGAAGGGTTATTTAATTCACAAAACCGTTCTCCCATACTAATATTATAAATGCGAAAGTAACTGCCTGTCTGTTTTCTGTTACCTCTTCACTCTTAAACCGCTGGACCGATTAAGATGAAAGGTATGGAGATAGAAGGGGAAAGGACATACATACTAAGGCTACTTTTTCTCTCGGAAAAACTCATATTTAACGCGATAGCCGAATTCCTCGCGGGTGAATTTTCGAGCAGAAGCTAGTAATATTATAAATGTGAAAGTGACTCTGTCTGTCTGCCTGTGAGGCTCTCAGTTACCTCTTCACGCATACACTGCTTGACATCATCATTTCAGCCGAGAATCCTCCACTGCTGGACATAAGCCTCCCCAAGGCGCGCCACTCGGATCGGTCTTGTGCCACTCGCATCCATCGCGTTCCCACAACCTTTACCATCGTTGGAGGCCTAACGACAGCTCGTCTCCCGCTTGACATATTTAGATTCGAACACACTTGGATAAAATATGTAATTTACAAATTAGAATGTTGAAGCTACTCGTAAATAAGAAAAAGAAGGCAAGTTGTAAACAAAATTATGTAAAATTATTTAAAGAATGTGGCATACTACCAGTACATGCAAAAGTCAAGTACTTGCTGGCCTTGGAACAATACAACCGATCGGATTTTAAAACAGTAAGAACTTATAAAAGTAATCTTCGAATAGCGATACGCGACAGGTTTGTTGAGCCAGGAGCCTGTAATTACTTCGGGCAGAGAACAAGGTCATACATGATACCCAGAATTTTCAATAACATTATCTTGGAAGCAGACTGTCTTACAAAGTCCATATTTAAAGGAAAACTAAAAAAATGTTTACTAGAGGCTATTGATGATAATGATTAGTTACCAATGTATTAAAACTAGCTTCTGCCTGCGGCTTCGTCCGCGTGGAGTTTGGTAGTCGCGTTCCTGCGGGACTCCAACTATCTTTATATCAAATTGCATCAAAACCGGTTCAGTAGGTTTAGTTTTTTGTTAGTATTATGCATGTTAGTGTATATTTAAATATAGTTATTAAGTATTTCTGAATCAGTGAGGTACGCAGTATACAGCAGGTTTTTATAATGTAAGAGTGTACTATTCGCCAACAAACTGTTATGCAGTTTGGCGAAAATCTAAAATGTATTACCATGTATATTATTTCTGATAAATAAATTAAAAAAAATTTTAAAAAAAAAAAGATGAAATTTGGTACGTATTTAGATAGTTCTAGTCTCTAGAAAGAACATAAGCTAAGAAGTATCTTATCCCGGAAAAACGCTAGGTCATAGAACGCTATAACTGAAGAACAGATGTTACGGATACTGATATTTCTGAACAAAACAAATCTAGCAGCTAATTGCTTCATCGAAATTCAGATAAGTACTCCAATCAATAATAGACCTGCGTCTTAGGGCACCTGTATATGAACTAATATATTTACAATAAGTAGGTACATTTTGATAAGTTACAGGCGAACGGACTGTATTTCAGTAAATAAGCATCTCTGTGAAAATAATCAAGCTTTATTAAAGTTGTTGTTGGATTAACCCGTGTTTTATGGTTCTCATTATAGCCAACGTTAATAGGTAGCAACCCTAAGAATAATGCAAAAAAACGTATCTTGTTTACCTCGGCTTGCTTTGATAGCCATTGAATTGTATAATGCTCGATATTGGGGCAATTGCATTAATGACACTTGCCTACTCGTTTTGCAAGGTTCATGATTATAGGGGTCCGTAAGGCTTATCGATCATATCGAAGGCGTAATCGAAGATCTATAATATATCTTTAAATGTATTTTTTTGTTATCATTTTATTGTGTCCCACTGGGCAAAGGCCTCGCCCCTTTCTTTATGTAGTCTTAATTTCCTTAACTTCCGAATTATCTCCAAAAGCTAACATATCTATAGGTTTAGGTACAATGTTTGATACCTAAGTTACCTCCTACAGACTATTAACTCTACATAAGTGTTAGTACCTAATTTGTGAGTACCTTGTATAATGTATATACGATCAGCCGTAAGACGAAGCACGTGGCTAATGCGCCAGCGCTCATTACACTGTGTTGACACCGACAAATGCCCTTTTACATATTCTCGCAGAGATCCCGAAGATTGAGCCATGAAATTGAAAACGATCCCTTTGAAGAAATTTATTCCAGGCACGAACTGCTCCCACTCCGATGAGGAGGAGATTTGCTCGTTTATTTTTATGAAATTATTCAAGAACACTCCATTCTTGTTTGAGCTGTCGAAATAAATACGTACCTACATACTCATTATGTCCTTGGTAGATGGGAATAATGCTTTGAACGGCATGTATGGAAAGTGCTATTAAAATCTGCATTAGCCTGACATTATTTTATCAATTTAAGGAAAAATCAAACGTGAGATTCGATCTAATCATTATTATTAAGAAACAGACCTACCTAATTGTTTAAATATGTAATTAAGACTAAGTAAATGCCACTGCAATATACACTCGGTAATTGGTAGGATCTTTAATTTTTCTTTAATTGAACTGTGAGCCCAAATAGTGTTGAAAGGCTTATAAATTACCCAATGGAAACTTACCCGAGCAATTCCTGAACTTCGCAAGAGTAAAAATCTGAGCAAAAGTGCTCAGCTCACTACTACTTTAAGCTTTTAACTTGCATCAAAGTTTTCAAAAGAATTAAGATCGAAATGCAGTAAAGTAATAAAAGATATGTATAAAATAAGTGAAGTAGGTATACCTACTATTGAATTAATGAGTTTTGCAAATTATAATAATAATTTCCGTACAAAATTTTTTTTAAAAAGGAACAGCGGCTTAGTTAGTTACCAAGAACTGCCAGGGAGATGTTACTTTTAGCTTTAGCTGTCAACTTGATTTTTACGTTGAAAATGATCTTTAATCACATACATTATATAATTTGTCTTTGTACTTCCATGCAAGACTACTAACCTAGCTAATTAAATTTCATTGTATTACCAGAATGTCTCAGAAAGCCCACAAACACCAACCAAATTTTAATTACGCCTCTACAAACGTATGTAAAATAAAATGACATACTTATGGCAGGATTAATGTGTTTATGTTCACGGTCCGATTTAAACGGCGGCAAACCACCAACTTTTGTACTTTTTCACGCGCTTGCCAGCCACACGTCCAGTGCTAGGTTCAACTCCCGCTCTCCATTAAATATCCCAGCGGCTGAATTCATTTTTAAATTTCCTCTTAACTTTTTTTAAACAAAGTACTGAGTTTCACAATCGTTTATTTAGCTGCCAGGGATAAAGTTTCCGTTTGGGACGTTTTTCATACGAAGTAAAATTTCAATCAACATCAGCTTCCGCGGCTGCACGCCGTATGCCGTAACAAATATTCGGAAGAACATTCCTCCCCGCCCTTTTACGTCATAACTGGTACGTAATGACCTCATCGTATAAAGAAGCAAAAATATCGCGAACGCAATTCGTCATGTCATTATGCAAGGAAAGGGCGAACTTTACGACTATAATAACGCGAGATGTCTGACTCGGTGCGCCTCATGAATGGTGAAACGTTCTTTATTGTAGCGTGTTTTATGAACGATTAACCTTTTAATGTAAGCCGACCGCTCGAATTGGAACCCCTATCGAAAAATTATTTCATGACAGTGTGCCGGAAAAAAATTAAAACCGCCATCCGGTCGCCGCGCCATACTCTAGTCCTCGTTTTTGTTTTTATACAATACCATCAATTTGCAATTTTTTGTACTTATTAATAGAGGCTTTTTAGGTACCTACTCTTGAAAAGAATTTGGAACTTAATTCCTTACCAAGAAGAAAACAATTTGTTCGCAATGACGGGTAATGCGATCAGGGCAGGGTGTTTTGTCAGATCATGCGGTTAATGAAAACTGTTGTGTCAATTTAATTCGTTGGCAATTTTTCACAGTATAATGGACTTGATGTAAATTGAAATAGGACAAACGCATTTACAGAGTGATTCAATTTTTAACCCACTTTTGAACAAAGGAATTTTTTTGGCAATACGCAAATACGCAACAATACGTTTTTTTTAATGTTAGGAAAATTTAGAAACTTTTCCTTGGATTATTAGATATAAAATTTCGTCCTATCGAAAACGCAGTTCACATCTCCGAATTCTCCAATGCTCATCACGGCTCATTGTGCGCACAATGACCGCAATCGCAGCTCGCGCCGAAGCGAAGTCTGCTCTCACATATGCCACGATTGTTCAATAAATATCCCTTCATCCTCTTTACCTTACCTGAATAGTATTCAAGACTTACCAAGACAAAGGTCTTTATATTTTTATTGAAGTTATATTTTTTCCAAAATATACAGCCAAGATGCATATGTATTGTAAAGATAGCTATACTTATTGTCTTTACAATACCTATGCATAGGCTGTATATTTTGGAAAAAAATATAACGACAGTGAAATTTTTTCGGAATTCTATATATTCATTTTTAGGGTTCTGTAGACAAACGGCAAAAAATGGAACCCTTCTAATTTCGTCATCCGCTCGTATTCCACAACAATTTTACTCGGAGACTATTCTTTATTATTATATGGTGCTTTATGGTTGAAATTTGGGAGGTGATGTGTTATAGAACCGCTACTATACATATAAAATGATGCAATACGATTTTAAGAACATAAAATAAAGGGTGGCACTCCATACAAGCATGTAATTGAAGGATGAAAAAAGTATTTTTTCTCAAAAATGCTCGGAAATGTTCGTGTTACTTTCAAAAAAAGAAGACGCGAGGCTGTCCGTTGTCGGCCTTGGCCAGCAAAAACATTATTGTCGTGTGTGGTTTTTTTTTAATTCGCTTGCTATTTGAGACACCTCTGTAGAGAAACTGACAAATCCATGGAGGTAATAAGTACAACTTCCATGGCCAAATCATCCACGATCATGGAAGTAGTAAATACTGATGTGGGGTAAGTGCGCCTAAATTTGTTTCGCCCCTATGCCTTGTAAACAGCCAACTACTAGTTGAGTAATATTTACAAGTTTCGATATATTTGTGTTAGGCGCACTTAGCCCATCCTGGCGCACTTGCCCCGAAACTGACAAATCCATGGAGGTAATAAGTACAACTTCCATGGCCAAATCATTCACGATCATGGAAGTAGTAAATACTGATGTGGGGTAAGTGCGCCTAAATTTATTTCGCCCCTATGCCTTGTAAACAGCCAACTACTAGTTGAGTTATATTTATAGGTTTCGATATATTTATGTTAGGCGCACTTACCCCATCCTGGCGCACTAGCCCCGAAACTGACAAATCCATGGAGGTAATAAGTACAACTTCCATGGCCAAATCATCCACGATCATGGAAGTAGTAAATACTGATGTGGGGCAAGTGCGCCTAAATTTATTTCGCCCCTATGCCTTGTGAACAGCCAACTACTAGTTGAGTAATATTTATAGGTTTCGATATATTTATGTTAGGCGCACTTACCCCATCCTAACGCACTTGCCCCGACTGACCTTACGTATTTCCTCGCTGTTTGAGAAAAGCATAATGGCCGCTTCGCACAGCCTTCTAATTGACTCGTCCGGCAATGCGCTACTTGGCGGCCTCTGCAATAATGTACTATAAGATAACATAGTCATGCGGTATTTTTATCGTTTGAAAATTATATGGAGGTTCCTATATAAGTTTTTTACTTATGATAATATTTTGTGAGATAAGGGCTAATTTTGGAATAATTTCGGTAGGTAACTAAGGAACCTTTTCATCGCAGGGCAGACGCGGCCTATAAAAGCAACGATTTCGAACACATTTCGAATGGAGTGTCAATGTTTGCGCGCGAGGACGTCTGTGTATGAGGACGTCTCTACACTTGTAAATGTGTGTGTACCACGCGGGCCAATGATTCACTCACCATCTCCGGATGAAACAGATGACGGTAAGGGCGAGTTGGGCACGAGTTGCGCGCCGGCTAGATTCAGGCGGCTGATTCCGTGGCCATTCTGTATGTAGTAGATACTGTTAAATATTCTGTGCCTTCATATAAGCGATTTGTATAAAACAGCCTCTAAAATATGAATGCAGTTTATATTCGTTTTACCTGTGGTTTTACTAAAGTCCTTTAAAACACACACAACCTTAAAATCCATACTAATATTGTATATTTCAATGTAACTCTATCTGTTTGTCTGTCTGTCACTTCTTCACGCTGCAACCTTATTCCGGAAAAACGCATAGTCCCTGACGGAACGTTATAACTGAATTCCACGCGGGCGAAGTCGCGGACAGAAGCTAGTAAATATATTCGTATAATAATTCCGTGTTCTGTACGTTCCGCATAGACTTACCTATTCCTACAGCACCAATATTCAGTGTAAGTATATAATAATTGAATATTGTCGCATATGTCTATGCCTGCACCTATGTATGGTCACACGTTAGTTAGTGACGTCAAGAGAAAATTTCATTAACGCCGTACATGTTCAATTATCGAATAATATCGCTGCAGCCTCCCGATACCGCGTGCACCATGCACTCGTGTAACTGGAGATAGCCATCACTGCACAGTGCAGCTCACTTAAGAGTCCCCAGTCAGTACGCTCCTTTCTCCATACAGAAAAGAAAGAAAACGTTTATTCGACCATAATAAAAACAAACAAAAAAAATAACAGGTGCAATAATACAAACAGTCGAAAGGGCTGCCAGCTCAGCATATGCTGTAGTACGGAACCACAGCGCTGATTTTCAGCTGGACCCGAAAATAAATTTAAAAATTAAAAGTAGCACAGAAAATAGAGTTAAAATAATGCTGCTGACAATTTCCTAAAAGTAAATAACTCTGCTCACTCCTACTTTGTTACATAGGTAAAGTTCATGTGTAAATTCAAAAATCAAATTAGCGTCTGACGGGGACATGATAACCAGACTGATTTTTCAAGTAGGTAAGGAGGTTTGCAACTTTTTATAATTCCGAAAAGAAGTGTTGAAAGGTGAATGCAACGTCGGGAAGACATGTTTAAAGTTTTATTATGATTTAAGTACGGCGAAACATTACTCCTAGGTGGTATTTTATAACAGTATCTTGCACACAAATTTTGCAACCTTTGAATCAAATCAACATCAATACAAACGTAGTTACGTTTTATTTTGCAAACTCCTTATCAGATTGGCACCAAATTTTACAAGTAATAGTGGAGCAGAGATATTAGTGTCCAAAATATACTTTCATTGTAATAAGTTCAGAAACAAAGAAACTACGACCATTTTAGTTTTCTCCATACAAACTACAAAATTCAGTTTTTTGGCTGTAATTTAATTCTGTTTTATTTTACCACGACTTTTACTAATTTTGGACACTCACAATAATGATTTTATTATGTGTACCAATTTTCGAGTCAATCTGTTTAGTATTTTAGGAATAAAAGCGAAAATACGTTTGTATGAAAAGTTGAGAAACGCCGTGCGTACTGGCAACTCTTAATACATGTCCAGTATCCACTAATACGTCCGATTATCAATAAATTGGCTTCTATGCGATAGGGACCCTATTGCCTATACTGTGGCGATAGGTAGGGGTTGTTAGAGCGCGCCTCGTCCTTGGGATACGAGAATAATTTGAAGTAGCTTAGTTGCTTCTTAAGAAGCTAGTTCTTTTATAATAATTACTAGCTTCTGCCCCCGACTTCGCCGGCGTGGAATTCGGTTATCGCGTTTCCGCGGGAACTATGCGTTTTCCGGGGATAAAAAGTAGCCTATGTCCTTTCCCGGGACTCCAACTATCTCCATACCAAATTTCATCTCAATCGGTCCAGCGGTCGAAGTTTGAAGAGGTAACAGACAGACAGACAGACGAGTTACTTTCGCATTTATAATATTACTAGCTTCTGCCCGCGACTTCGCCCGCGTTGAATTCGGTTATCGCGTTCCCGCGGGAACTATGCGTTTTTCCGGGATAAAAAGTAGCCTATGTCCTTTCCCGGGACTCCAACTATCTCCATACCAAATTTCATTTCAATCGGTCCAGCGGTTGAAGCGTGAAGAGGTAACAGACAGACAGACAGACAAAGTTACTTTCGCATTTATAATATTAATATGGATAAGGATATGGATAATATGGATTGCGCAAATACTCAAATTCCTAGAACAACGCTGCAGACGCATGTAATCTTCTAAAATCGTCGTTTGCGTTCCTGCGTCGAAGTGTTGTGGCTATAAAATATTTTCCACTAATATATAATCTAGATATCACAATTCGGTTCTTGACAGGGTCAATCAATCAATAAAATAATTTAAAAAAATCATTGAATGTTTAAAAGTAATATAACGAAAAACTATGACGTCACATCTATTCATTAAAAAGTATCTGATTTGACTCGTCACTCAAGTATCCAATTAGAAAACTGTGTGGCGTATTGATTTTGCAACAGCCCCACGGCTAGTCCCCACTTATTCAGCACATGAAGCATGAATGCATATTAACATGTCGGCAACGCGTTGTTTAATTTTACGCCTCCCTGCACCCAATATTTATATCATCAGCCGCTACAACCATCAAGCTCGAAAACGATGCGCCACCTGAATCTGCCCCGAGTGGCGGCTTGATTTTCGAAAATCCTGTTTTTAGAATTATAAAAAATACATCATCATCATTTCTGCCGAAAGACGTCCACTGCTGGACATAGGCCTAAAAAATACGCTGCTAAAGAACTACCTAATCTGTAGCTCGGTGACCTCGTGTTGTTTTTTTAAGATCGTTGTGTTATTATCTGATACTATCCATCCATAGGTATTTAAGTACATTTTATATTGCGAAAGTAACTCTCTGGCTGTCTGTCTCCCCGGAATTTAGCGTTGAACTCTGAGCATATCCCCGCGATTAAACCTGAAAACGTTAATGAAAAACATACTAACACGATTAAAAAACGGAACTGAAGTAAAAACTCTATGCGATGACGTGATATTTTCCAGTAAGTACTTACAGGCGTCGCCTGCGCACAGTCCGTGATCCAACTCCTCCGTTACCGTTTTCATTGGATAAATAATTCTAGTCGCGCGATCCACTTGAACTACAACTAAATTACGTTTGTCGTGGCTGTCTGTCCCGCGGTGCGCTGCCCGTTGATGCTCTTTTTATTAACGCGCCACGCTAGGATAACTTAACTGGCTGTCGACGATGCGACACAAAGTTAATTTAAAACCTTAATGTTTTTCAATTGTATGTCTAAAACGCTTTTATGTTTGCTTAAAGCCAAGTCCTAACTACAACTACTTAGATACAGCCATTACAATATATGTAGTACTTACGAATACACGACTTCTCCGAGAAATTAGAACGTAAACATAATCATCAAAATAACAAGGTAACTCAGGTGGAGGTAGAACAAACTGTTATTGCATGGTTGGAATTTCAATAAAGTCGAGATGATTTTAGTCATTTGTCTCATTGCGGGTGCGGTTAAAGGAGATATATGTTACTAAACCCGATTACCTCCTTGGGCTCCCTTGTGTTCAAAGCGAACGTACTGGAGCGGAATGCTTCACGGCGGAGGTAGAAGCAAGTATTCATGTTTAATTTCGCCCCGTACGAGGACCCGTAAAACCTTTTATCTGGACCCGAATTCCTCAAGGAGAATTATTTCTTCGTGCATGCGTCTTCGGGGTTATAAAAATGAGCTCCGCAGACATTGTACTTAAGGCTAATAAGAATTTAATCTCAAGGCGAGTTCTTGTATATATTCATGTGGTACATTTTTCGTTTTTGCACTCGAGGTGAATTATCATCCTGGGTTGAATAGGAGGCTTACGTAGATATGCTCTTTAAATGAGCATGTCAATTAAATGCAGTTTTTTTATGAGGTTCTTGGTTTCGTTTCGAGCAACTCATCAAATCTTTTCCAACGTGAATGAGGAATGAACGGTCCTTTTCGGCACCAGAATTTGGTAACTATAATTAGTACTAAGTACTTAGAAAAAGTCATCACACGAATAATTAACATTATTTTTATTTTAGGAATACAGTTTGCATATTTACAGGCCATAAATCGAGTAGGGGGTTGTAGTGTTATGTTAAGAGTACTGGGCAGGGATGCCGTCCTTGCTCCAGTCGACGTCGACGGCCTTGCCGGTGCGCGCGCTCTGTTCCGCCGCCGTGGCGATCTTACTCACCGCCAGCGTCTGCCAGCTGGTCACGTCCATCGGCACGCCGTCTGGAATCGTGACAACACGTAAGTCAAACAGAAGGGGTTATGTCTTGAAGACGATACGCAGTACGCCAAAACGGAGGTAGTCTAGTGACTTGGGAGAAATAATAAATCAAAACTGAAGCATTCGAGTTTTGAAATAAAACTGCGACTACGCCAAGTTTTGGAGGTTGAGGGATTTGAAAATCTGGAGAAATAAGTAAGAACGTACTAGTATTGAACTGTATGATGTACACTTATCAGTTACCAAAAAAATATGATGACCCCACATTTTCAAAAGTATTTGATAAGACTGTTAATTATCATATACTTAAGAGCGTCATTGTATTTTTGACTACGTTGAACTATTACCTGATAAGAGAAGGCGCCAAGTAATTGCACTAAGTTTTAAACAGTTTTGTACACGGTAAATCATTCCACACAAAATAAATAGCACTGAAGTAATCAAAGTAAGAAAAGGAATTCTTACGTTGCACGACGTCCAAGAAGTGCTCAAGCTCGTACTGGTAGGCGAGCTTGTAGCGGGACGGGAAGGAGTAGTAGATGGGGGTGTACTTGATGCCCTCGTGACCCAGCACGGTCTCGGACGAGTGCATCGGCCTCTCGTTCTCTACCTTGATCATTCCTGCAAAAAACAAATCATACCATATAAAGTAGTGGGCGCCACATTGCACGCAGAACTGACAACCGGAAATGGGGCTCGAAAGCTCTAATGTGGCGCGCACCGAGAAACTAGCGGTCGGTAAGCCTCTAGCAAAATGTAGTGAAGACCTGGTGAAGGCCGCAGCATTTCGGTTGATGAGAATCTGGTCTTGGACCTTTATGTCAATCAGTGGACGACATACGGCTGAAATATGGTCAGAATGATCTTTCTGATAAGTAATCGTTATGACGGATGAACTTGTTCCGTAATCATAAACATCATGATTAAAGAATAAATTTAACAGCTTGTGAAAGAAACCTTCTCGGAATCTGGTTGAATTGAAATACTAATTATAAAAGACCTGTTTGTTTCACGAGAGTACGAAATACACACCCTTGTCCCCAAACGCCTCCAGCCTCTGGTCGTAGCCGTAGGCGGAGTAGCGGCTGTTGTCGCCGATGGCGACGGCGCCCGAGGGGAAGGTCAGCAGGAAGGCGATGGTGTCGAAGTCGTCGATGGCCTTCACTTCGGGGATGAGCGCGGTGGCGTGCGCCTGCACGCGGATCGGCAGCTCGCCGAGTACCCAGCACGACATGTCGAAGTCGTGCACCAGGCAATCGTGGAAGACACCACCTTCGAAATTTATAGACGACTTAAGACCGAGCCTTGAGTTAATGCAACCAAAATGACGAAAATTCTCGTGAAAATTTGTGAATAGATTCGAATATTAAATAGTATTTTTGTTAATTCAACTTTTTACGTAATGTTTTAAAAAGATTTAAGCTATGCAAAAGTAGTCAGGCGAAGTCTGCAGCTCTCAGACCCACTTAGTTATATTTATTAGCATTCTCAACTAACACCGTTATTATTGGCGTGTGGTATCGTTAAGAGTATCCGTTATTAATTAGGTAAGATTAGGTTTTATTATTTGAAATGATACCTGATTATTATTTATTGACGAATTCAAGAGAATTTACGATCACATCTACGAGTATGTATCATATCACCGTAATAATAAAGTACTTATTGATAATAAAGTTGATAAACAAATATGATCCTGCACTGCCCACTGACACGCATGACATGGGTCAAAATTGAGAATTACCTGAGGTCCTCAGGTAGTCGATGGAGGGCAGCGGGGAATCCCGGGCGGTGACTTTGAGGATCTGGACGTGACCGACTTCTCCCTTCCTGACCCTGTCCTTCAGGCTCCTGTAGGCGGGGTCGAAGCGGCGGTTGAAGGCGGCGTACAGGGCACGGCCCTTGGCCTTCGCCGCTTCGTAGCACTTCTTCGTGTCCTCGATGTTCTCAGCGATGGGCTTCTCACAGAAGACATCCTTGTTGTTGGCAATGGAGTTGACCACGATGTCATGGTGAGTGTATGTGGGGGAGCCGATGAACACGACGTTTACGCTGAAATTAAATACAGTGTTTAATTTGCACAGAAAGAACAAATATTATTTAGGTAGGTACTAGCTTCTGGCAGTGAATTCGTTCGCATGGAATTGGGTGGGCGTTCCTATGCTGTTTTCCAGGTTAAAAAGTAACGTATGTTAGGTATGTCCCTCCACGGAACTCGAACCTCCTCTGTATAAAATTTTATCAAAATCGATCCAGTGGTTTAAACGTGGAGAGGCAGCACACATACAGAGTTACATTCGTATTTATAATATTAGTATGGATAGGCGATACAATCTTTTTATAAATCTTGACCTCTAACTTCGTGTTTAAACACAGTAATCACTATGCCAACAGACAGGTCAGTTATAAACTGATAAGGTATTGACGTAGGTACAATCATGTTGTTCTCGTAACAAACAACCAACTGTCCGATAACATGGACGATTAGGACATTATGTAACTTACGATTTGTCTTTGTACACGCGGTCGGCGTCCTTGGAAGTGATGAAGTGGACGTCATCGCTGAGGTTCCAGTAGGCCTTCAGCTCCGCGAACCGGTCGGCGCGGTCGTCCACGATGTACTTGAGCACCACGCGCGGGTTGCGGATGATGCTGGACAGGTGGATGGAGCCGGCGCGGCCCAGACCGAAGATGGCTCCGACCACGGGAGCTACCTTCGAGTTAGGCGAAACTTTTGCTGTGACGTTGTTCACATACCTGCGGATGTAAATTACTTATGAGTAAAATAACCTACCATTAATGCGCGGGTCGTCAATCGTCATATTGCACTTTCCAAGGATCAATTTCGAAAAGTAAAAAAGAAATTGTACATTGAATCGAAACCTCCAAACCTATTGGCATTTACATTTTTTACAATAAATACACCCCGCGGCTTGTACAGTGTTTTGAGTTCACAGAGACTTCTCAATTATCTACAGTAAACCCATTCGAACATTTAGGCCTACATCCACAAAGCGCCGCGTTTTGGCAACGGACGGTTAGGTAAAATTTGACATATTGTCCATGAAGGAAATAAATGACAAATTTTAACCGTCCCTAGGCAAGACGAGGAACCGGGCGTTAGTTTACACCAGCACGTTCGACATCGTATAGGTGGTTGCATTGTTTTAAAACAGTCTGGACACAACTGGACGTTACAGGTTTAAAGTATTAGGGTATGTATATCCGCTTTTCGAACTTGTGTTTATCAATATTGCTTTGCTGAGTTCCTATCATTAAACTTTGTACAACTTACTCGGTATGCAAGTAGTCTTCAGCGGGGTAGGTGTTCTTGAAGGTGTAAGGGGAAGGTCCTGCAAACTTTTTGGTGGCCATTATGAAAAACTTATCTGAAAAAAAAGCATAAAAAAACAAATGATGATAAATAAAAAATAAAATAAAATAAAAATCCATTTATTGCCACACACCACGATAGAGAAAAAAAAATACAAAAAATACAACACGCATTTAGGTTTAGGAAAACTTTACAGGTTTCTTAAATTAAACAAAATTACTTAAATTTATAAAGGGCTACATAATATATTATAGGTAAAGTGTGGCAAAAGGCTTAGGCTCAGCGTGTGCTGCGGTCACGTGACCCAGCGCTGGTTTACAGCCCGCGCCTGCTCACTGCTGACGTGCAAGTCCGGTAGGTATAAGTACATATAAGTATTCAGATTAACATTCCACTATAAGTAATTATATGTATCTATATGAATTTAAATTTTACTTTATACATTTTACGTTTCAATCAGAGAAAGAAAGTACTAAAAACTTAAAAATAAGTTAAAAAAAAATACGACATTTTATAACACAATTTTCCTATTTGAGCTGGATGGCTGCGTAATTTTCTGTGTCCACTGACTGTTACTGATAATTGATATTTGATAATTGATATAGCTATTTGGGTATCGGTAATAACTGAGTTTTAAGAATTTTAATCTGTACTTTTTCCTTGAAGGTTGGGAGTGATACTTTATTCCGTAACGGCGGTGGCAGATCGTTCCAGATCTTTGAGGCCCAAAATCGAAATGACCCAATGAAATAATGGTCAATTATACTTGTTTATCTACAATACAAAATCGTAAACTCGCATAGGTAAGTACATCTACGATTTTTTGTCGTTAATACTGTTATTCTTAGTTCCTTTGAGAGTAGTTTATAGAACAAGTTTGCAACTTCGAGAACTTTGTGCTGGTGCGTTGCCTATTCTGCAACTCCACGGGTTTTGGCCAACCTCTAACCATTCTTGCATTTTTGCATTTTTGCATTTTTTTGATGGTATGATCTCCTGGAATTATATCTTGCAGTGTATATATGTTATAGGTGAGAGCTGGGCGGACATGGTTTATTTAGACTGTTATTGCCGCTTTTAACTTATGTTCTTCCGAGACACTTACCGGCTGATCTGATTGTCCTCGTGAAAAGTCACTAGAGCGTTATTTGTAGAGAATTAAATCAGCTTATAATATACCTAATTTCAAAGAGAGCCTTTAATGTAATAAAGTATTTTTCACCTCACTGGCTCGAAAGTGGTCGTTTTGCAGCTTGATATCCGAGCGCAAAAGTTGTTTTTATCCGCTAGCGTGGAAAGTGTTTTTGAAATTCGAACGACGCATGACGCCACTGTCACCATAAAAAAACAACGATACGTTCTGAAACGCAATTCGTCGTGAGAGTTTTATTAAAATAAAGGTTCAATTTACTTAATATCATCATTAATAAAATTATATTAATAATACACCGTTTCAGATGTATTTCATTATTTCACTATGTTTTATCAGAAAAATACTTAAATATGTGTATATTTTAACTGTATTCAATGAATAATTGAATCTTGAAGTACGAGTAGGAGTGATTTGGAACGCAACCTCCGGAAAAAAAAAAACAAAAAAAACAATTTAGATTGCTGGTTTTGTAATTTAGAATACCTAGTAATAAAGAAAATATGAGTGATTCTACAAATTACAAAATACAAATTCTTTATTTCCATAAAAGATACAAATTCTAGCGATGAAGATACGAATTTAACTCCTCCAGAGTTAGCACAAACTGTACGTGACGCCGAACTAAGTCTTCTTCCCGAAAAATCGCGCGTGAGGTGAAAAATTTTGTGTTGCGCTCAGCGGCAAAGTCGTTTGCTGTCTCATGCCTTGAAACCCTCGTTACACTCAGGATTCTATATTTGAACCACTCGCTTCGCTCGTGGTTCAACACTAGAATCCTTCGTTCACTCGGGTCTCAATCACGCACTCACAGCAAACAACAACTTTGCAGCCTTGCATAACAAATAACTATTTTGGTTTATTAACACCCGATATCATTCATTCATTTATTCATTCATTGATTCATTTTTCTTTCTGTTTGGCCTTATGGTTGACTGGTAGAGAATGCCTTTAAGCATTAAGTCCGCCAATTGTATACATTTTGTATGTGCAATGAAGTTTAAATAAATAAATAAATAAATATCATTAGTTTATCTTTATTTATTAAATTTATTTTCAAGAGACTTTATGACATGTAGGTAGGCTTACAGGCGGACGAGGAAATCGACGTTTCACGTTAAACCAATGGACACTATATAGCCCTACCTACTGGTAGGCCTACGAACTGAGTTTATAAACAAGTTATTAAGTTATCCATATCCATATTTCCATATTATTTATTAATCCATACTAATATTATAAATGCGAAAGTAACTCTGTCTGTTACCTCTTCACGCTTCAACCGCTGGACCGATTGAGATGAAATTTGGCATGGAGATAGTTGGGGTCCCGGGAAAGGACATAGGCTACTTTTTATCCCGGAAAAACGCATAGTTCCCGCAGGAACGCGATAACCGAATCCCACGCGGGCGAAGTCGCGGGCAGAAGCTAGTAATATTATAAATACGAAAGTAACTCTGTCTGTCTGTCTGTCTGTTAATTCTTCACGCTTCAACCGCTGGACCGATCTGGATGAAACTTGCCATGGAGATAGTTCGAGTCCCCGGAAAGGACATAGGCTACTTTTCATCCCGGAAAAACGCATAGTTCCAACGGCAACGCGACTATAGTATTTTTATAAGTATTTTTGTCCCATTCGAGTGCGATTAGGAAACGCGGAGACGACGATGGAATGCGGAGTCGGTATTCGTTAGCTTTTTAGACGGAAGTAGTCAGGGATACTCCTTTATATACCTAACTTGGAGTCTCTCATACTCGATTCGCTTTCTTTTATTTGGCTATCTACGAACCATGAAAATTGCCTTTTTTATGTAAGTGTTAGACAAACCACCTCATGGTAAGCGGTCACTGAGGTCCATGGACCCCGTAATTATTTTAATAAGAAATCATAAGATCTCGTATGCGTCCCCTTCCGCCAGGCCTAAAATGGAATGCCACTGTCTTAACCCCCCACGGAACACAAAAGTGAGAGCACTGCAATTTGGCGGCAGGTTAACGACCCGGACGGGCCTACCACCCTAAAAACCTTACATGATACAAAAATATACTTACATAGAGGAGCCGCGTGATCCGTTACCCTCCGTAGCTGAAGTGAAGAGCTGGGACCCCACGCGGCATATATATATATGTTCCGGCATCCAGATAGCAGCTGATAGCAGAGGTCGCCTATGGTGCCACCTCTTATCCATGTTCCCAAACATTTCCATTCTTAGGCTTCACTTTTTGCCAGTCATAGTGGTTAATGTGAAATAAGTAGTACCGTAATAACTACACGCTTATCTCAACAACAAATTTTCATAAAAAACAATCGTAAATATTTATAACTAGCTTCTGCCCGCGACTTCGCCCGCGTGGAATTCGGTTATCGCGTTCCCGCGGGAACTATGCGTTTTTCCAGGATAAAAAGTAGCCTATGTCCTTTCTCGGGACCCCAACTATCTATCTCCATGCCAAATTTCATCTCAATCGGTTCAGCGGTTGAAGCGTGAAGAGGTAACAGACAGACAGACAGAGTTACTTTCGCATTTATAATATTAATATGGATACGAGTATTTATTTATTTATTTATCCCGGGATATGGAATATGGGTATGGATAATAATTATGGATTACTGTAAAATGCTACTTGTGATAAATAGTTACTTTTCTCAAACATGCTCAGAAATGTTCGTGTTACTTTCAAAAAAAGAAGGCGCGAGGCTGTCCATTGCCGGCCTTGGCACAATAGTTATTTGTGCAACAAGAGAGCAAAATTGTTTTTTGCTTCGAGTGCCATGTTTGAGTCATGAGCTAGCGAAAGATTCTATAGTTGAATCACGAGCGTCTAGCGAGTGATTCTAAATTAGAATCTTGAGCTTAGCGAAGGACTCAAAAGCACGAGAAGTAAAAGAAATTGCTCTCGAGTAGCACATACAATTTTTCACCTCCGTAGCGAGAACACATAAAAGGTACTTGCAAAGAATACTTACATCACGAAAAATATGAAATAACATTTCCTCTTCACTCCTTTCACTCAAATTATTACTTAAATTTCATGTTTTAAAAGAATTACTTTAAAGTTAGCTGTCGAAAATTAAGAAGAAAGACATGATTTGACATGAAAGAATGGCGGCAATTTTCTAAACGTATGTTCGGAAACTAGTACAATGATAAATTTCGAATTTATTCGGTAACATTTGAAAACTTTAAGTTTACTTTAAATTAAAACTTTAGTTTAAAATGATTACAAATAACATAATTATATAAAATATAAGTCATTTTAAAAATTGCAAGATATAGAAGGTAAAATCAACGTATAATTTTAATGTCTCAAAATACACGGCGGTACAGATGCATTGCGCGTATCCGAACGTTTCTACCTAGATGCCGCAGTATGAAACGACCATTCCCAGTTATCAAACTTAAAAAAAAGAAAAAGCGCGGGAACGATTTCACTACATTTTAAGAAGTTTTTTATTCGTTTTGTTTTTAAGTAGGTACTTTTATTTGTTTATTCTTCGTATATTACTGAATAATTTTGATCTAGAATAGTAAATTGATCACATTAAACTAAAACATAACACTGTGGCTGCATGGCTTAGGCCTTTGCCTTTGCCTGATGGGATTGCCTGATGGGATAAATGGACTAAAAAAAAACAAATTAAAAAAATACTTTGTTTCACTCAGTGAAACAAACACGATTTTGCTCACTGATTTCTGACAGCAAAGTCTACTTGTTCGAGCTGCTGAGGTGAAATAGTTATTTGTGCAACAAGAGAGCAAAATTGTTTTTTGCTTCGAGTGCCATGTTTGAGTCCTGAGCTAGCGAAAGATTCTATAGTTGAATCACGAGCGTTCAGCGAGTGATTCTAGTTTAGAATCTTGAGCTAGCGAAGGACTCAAAGGCACGAGAAGTAAAAGAAATTGCTCTCGAGTAGCACATACAATTTTTCACCTCAGTAGCGAGAACACATAAAAGGTACTTGCAAAGAATACTTACAACACGAAAAATATGAAATAACATTTCTTCTTCACTCCTTTCACTCAAATTATTACTTGAATTTCATGTTTTAAAAGAATTACTTTAAAGTTAGTTATCGAAAATTAAGAAGAAAGACATGATTTGACATGAGACAATGGCGGCAATTTTCCAAACGCATGTTCGGAAACTAGTACTTGATGATAAATTTCGAATTTATTCGGTAATATTTGAAAACTTTGAGTTTACTTTAAATTAAAACTTTAGATTACAAATAACATATTTAGTGCAAAAAGAAAGTGAAATATGTGCATATGACTCAAAGTGAATACAGTGGACATTTATTTAAAACTATATTTTAAAAAAAAGGACTTTACTGAACATTGTGATATAGGCATACCAGCACCAGATTGCTGCTCGCCTATTATTCGAATAATAATAATAATAACATAATTATATGAAATATAAGTCATTTGAAAATTGTAAGATTTTCAGAAGTTAAATCAACGTATAATTTTAATGTCTAAAAATACGGCGGTACTGATGCGTTGCGCGTATCCGAACGTTTCTAATTCAGTTTTTTTTTCTACGAAAACGACGAAAACAGATTCGCAGTAAGACTTGCCTAGTATAATTCTACCTCTTTTCTTAAAGATATGAAAAGAAGAGAGCGGATAAAATCCAGATAGTTTGAATTATTAATAACTCGTAATTACTCGTTAGATGCCGCAGTATGAAATGACAATTCGCAGTAATGAAATTAAAAAAAAAGAAAAAGCGCGGAAACGATTTAACTGTGGCTGCAAGGCTTAGGCCTTTGCCTTTGCCTCATGGGATTGTCTGATGGAATAAAAGGATTTAAAAAAAAAACAAATTAAAAAAATACTTTGTCTCACTGAGTGAAACAAACACGATTTTGCTCACTAATTTCTGACAGCAAAGTCTACTTGTTCGAGCTGCTGAGGTGAAAAAAACATTATTGTCATGTGTGTTTTTTTTTAATTCGCTTGCCATTTGAGACACCTCTGTAGAGAAACTGACAAATCCATGGAGGTAATAAGTACAACTTCCATGGCCAAATCATCTACGATCATGGAAGTAGTAAATACTGATGTGGGGTAAGTGCGCCTAAATTTATTACGCCCCTATGCCTTGTAAACAGCCAACTACTAGTTGAGTAATATTTATAGGTTTCGATATATTTATGTTAGGCGCACTTACCCCATCCTGGCGCACTTGCCCCGAAACTGACAAATCAATGGAGGTAATAAGTACAACTTCCATGGCCAAATCATCCACGATCATGGAAGTAGTAAATACTGATGTGGGGTAAGTGCGCCTAAATTTATTTCGCCCCTATGCCTTGTAAACAGCCAACTACTAGTTGAGTTATATTTATAGGTTTCGATATATTTATGTTAGGCGCACTTACCCCATCCTGGCGCACTTGCCCCGAAACTGACAAATCCATGGAGGTAATAAGTACAACTTCCATGGCCAAATCATCCACGATCATGGAAGTAGTAAATACTGATGTAGGCGCACTTACCCCATCCTGGCGCACTTGCCCCGACTGACCTTACGTATTTCCTCGCTGTTTGAGAAAAGCATTATATATACCTCGGCCGCAATTGCGATTGCCGGACTCGTACTAATAGAAGGCTTCGCTTCGCTCAGCCTTCTAACTGACTCGTCCGGCAATGCGCTACTTGGCGGCCTCTGCAATAATGTACTATTATTACTTACGTGAGTTTTTATGACATGACAAGACAATTTACCGGGCCATGGGAAAAATAGCTCCCACACAGTTAAACTC
The DNA here is from genome assembly GCA_963971205.1 of Aethes cnicana. Taxonomy (NCBI): domain Eukaryota; kingdom Metazoa; phylum Arthropoda; class Insecta; order Lepidoptera; family Tortricidae; genus Aethes; species Aethes cnicana. The sequence continues at coordinate 10,857,860 of OZ020273.1, read as the reverse complement.
TAATAAGGCCATGGGATAATGTCAACCCACATCCTAATTCTGGTGGGTGAATATCAGATTTCATGTTTTGCACTTGTCCACCCATGTTAACTTCATGAAAATTAAACTATAAGAGTCAGGCTTTTTTTTGGGTAAAGATCTTACTGGGAAGCAATATTGCCATCAAAAAAAGCAATGAATAATAATTCAGAAGTTATAAAAAAAAAATTTGAACTTTAAAAATCTAAGCTCTTTGGCGCGTCCACCACTGTGTTATTTTTTTTAAACAATTATAATTTTATTTTTTATTCCGAATTTGACGTCTCCAATAGTGTTTCCTGTATTTAGAAACGTTTAATTATACAAAACTTAACTAGAATATTTTTTGTAATTGTCTGGTCAAAAGTTATTGTAAAATCAATTTTGTCCTACCCAAAAACACCTCATTTCTTTGGCGTACTTGAACAGTCTCGCATTTTGTATATTGTTTTATTCATTATCATTCCTAAATCTATCAATAATACTAAAAAAAAAAATCTTACGCTAAACAACCATCAATAAAACGACTTTGTCTCTGTTCATTATTAATAAATGTTATATTCGGAGATTTATATAAAATATAGCAAATTTTGCAACTTATTGTATTTATATACGTAATATAAAAAATGCAAAAAAAAATGTTTCAACATTTTAAATAAGTAACACTTTTATTAAACACACTATTATCGGGACTTAATCGCGTAAAAACTATTTGTATTTTACCTCGACGTTTCGGCCGCGATGCAACGGCCGTGGTCACGAGAAGAAACACTTTGTCGCACAGAATAACATAAAAATGGATACAATTATATTGTACAAAGTCGAACCGATTCAATATCTAAATGGTGCGAAAGAAGAAGAAATCGGCAATTAAAATTAAACAAAAACTAAACAATGCAAGTTCCTGTTACTAGGTAAAGAAACCAAAAATGGAAATGACTAAAAAAAGGCAAACAAAAGATGAAAAGTTGTAAATGAGCAAAGAAACGTTTAGAAGATATTAAAAACAATCCTTTTGGTTCATCAAAAATCATGAACAATTCAAACAAGAGATAGTTACCATGAAAGAGGAACTGAAAAAATGTTTTTATGGGTACCCATAACTTTTTAAAGGAATTTAGATTTAAGAAAGTCTTAGGTCGATCTGTAGCAGAAATGATGTGCAAATAAGAATAAGCTAATGTACATATTTACTCGCTATTTTGGTTTAAATGATAACCAAAATTATCGAAAGTTTTCTTGATACTGTTATTTCGTTACTTACACATGGTTGTAAAAAAAACGTTTTTTTTTTTTGACCGCGTATTACATTTGTAAAATGTGCTACAAATATTTTATGTTTAAAATACATAATATTGTTCAGAGTTTATACCTATGATGGAAAAGATATTTTAATAACACTGTTAAATCTGTGATATTATAAAAAGGACTGAGATTACGTAGATTTTGTGAAGCAGATTTTTTAATACAGGTAAAAATATGATCTCAAACTTAGAGACTTTGACAAAAATCGACGCTTGCGATTTAAATGCTTAAATTTTTAATTTTCTGGTTATCTTTTATACTCTTTTTTTTTTTGGCGCATTTCTCTAATAAATTTGACAAAATTTTGTTCATTTTCTAATTTTATTGGCATATTTTCTAATTTCTTTGGACCTAACCTAATTTCTTTGGCAATCAAATTTTCAAACTGCTAAAACTTAAAAGTATTGGAGCTATTTTTGGCACAATAAGATATATTTTATTGAATTTAAGTCTTTTACAGGGTATGTTGTCCGAAATACTCGAAATATTGAAAAAAAAATGCGCCATAGAAATGAGAAATTTTCAAACGAAATCTGATATTCACCCTGGTCATACACAATAATGCATGAATATTTAGCAATGTTTACGATTACATTAGCTTCAACACTCAAAATCTACAAAATATCAAAAAATTGTTCGACCTATGTACTTCTGTTTCATAGAAATTATGGAAAGTGTTCGAATTTCTCCGTAGTTTACTGAAATTAGCGTTCAAGTGAATTTAAACGGCTGCCAAAGATATATTACGCAATTTAGAAGCGTGTTGTGAATGAAGATCATAAAATAATATTTTCAGGGATTGACAAAACATTTTGTAGGTGGTTTGGAGTTAAAACCTGACTACGGTAACCGATATAAGATGTGGGTGGAATATATCCCTTGGCCTGGTAAAGGGTTAACATTGTTTAATGAATACAATGACAAAAAAAATTCAATGATGATGTGTCATAATGTGTTTTATGGACTCCGTGTTATCCTTATTCCTCTATGGTGTTATCAACTCGGAAAAGTCCCAAATCCTATTTTGCTCCTTGCTAGCGGGGCACAGAGGCGTATTTACCCTAGGGCCAAGGGGGCCATGGCCCGGGGCGGCAGGCTCTAAGGGGCGGCGCCAGCCGCCCCTCAAAGTCGGCCTCGGTCGAATTTTTTAAACTTTAAAAAAAAAATTTTTTGTATGATATTTAAAAATCAAACAAAACTACGAGTATTTTCTACATTAAAATATTACTGAACTTTTTAACATTAAATTTTGTTAAGCTCGTTCTACACTTGTATCATATCACTGTATCGTATCTCCGTCGCGTAGCACCGACGCGTATCATGATCGTTAGTGTGGACGCAAAAAGATCGCATCATGCTACGCGCCGTATCTGATCGCTAGCGATCCATTTTGATACGCGTTTATTAAAGTCCCCACACACTCGCAATGTGGTGACCGTCAAGATAGCGTACACCGTAACGTTATCCAGGATCTAATTATGCCAATAAATAGTACCCAAATAGTACCTACGGAATATCTAGGTTAAAAAATAGTACCCTTGAATTTCCCGAAATATAAGGCTTCTTCACGGTGTACGCTACCGAGCATCAAGCTGGCATACACTGCGTGGATTTCTGAAACGGCTTTCGTTCTCAGGAATGATTTAAAGCTCAAAAAATAGTACCCTACGCCCGTTCATGATTTCAAACATACACACAAATAAACCCTTGTTGCTGTAACAACTTTGGACGCCAATGTTCACACCACACCACACTGATCGGATCGGTGCTCAGATCGGGTACACGTACACCTTGTCAAGAGCGTGTCCGTATACCCTTTGATGATCAGGGAAAAACCGACTCAAGGTCTTTGAGTATATAGCCACTGGAGATGCCATGCATGGGCGATCCCCTCCGGCAAAGTACATGGTTCAACTGTTCAAACTCTTTATATAAACCCACTTGAAGGTCACTTCACCGCCATTTTGCATCGTTCCGTGACGCGAGACGTTTCTCCTGAAAAATGGCGTCTTGTGCGGTATTCTCGTGTAAAAGGCGATCTGATCGCTCAAATTCGCAACAAAATCGCATTTCCTATCATAGACAAGTATTTTTACTAACTTTTATTGAAGTAAAATCTCTATTTAAAGAAAAGCTTTTGCGATACGTAAACGTCAGAAAAATGTCGACATGAATGGGAGCGAATCGGTCTAGGGATGTGACTAAAGTCAAAAAAGCGACTCAACTTTTGAGTGAATCATTCATTCATTCAATCAATGAGGTTTATTTAATAGTAAGTTTTTTATTGCATATTCCATTAATTAGTAGATAAGTATAGATGTTTGTTACATTTAAATCCTGGAAGGTGAATATTACTTTTCTCTGGACATCGATGTTGAATTTTATTCTGATCTTGAAAAGAAATGTTGGCAAATATATAGATCTAGGTAAAAGGAATACAATATTTAGTTCGGGACTACGAGTGATGTGTAATGCATATACTATTATTTATATACATTATTTCATATAATCCTTTTAAATTTCCAAAAGATCCATAAAGGAGAATTCTTGGAAACTGACACGTGTTATCTGTTCGGAGCATTTTGCTGACGACCCTTATCCATACTTACTACTACTACAGCCTATTTGCGTCCCACTGCTGGGCACAGGCCTCCCCTCATCATGAGAGGGTTTGGGCTATAGTCCCCACACGGGCCCATACTACCATACGAGTACTATCCATATTAATATTATAAATGCGAAAGTAACTCTGTCTGTCTGTCTGTCTCTTACTTACCTCTTCACGCTTCAACCGCTGGATCGATTGAAACGAAATCTGGCATGGAGATAGTTGGGGTCCCGGGAAAGGACATAGGCTACTTTTCATCTCGAAAAAACGCATAGTTCCCGCGGGAACGCGATAACCGAATTCCACGCGGGCGAAGTCGCGGACAGAAGCTGGTATTATATAAATGGGAAAGTTCATTTGTTTGTCCTTCTTTCACGTCGCAACGGAGAGGTTTTATGTCGTGATTTGTTTAGGGTTAGTTGGGAGGCTGGAGAGTGACATAGGCTACTTTTTACCACGGGAAAACATCTTATTCCCATGGGAAAATCCATTGTTTTGTTTTTGGTTTCCTATAACTATCGCTATGTATAGAACCATTAGCTGCCTGAATTCTTAGTACAGTCAAGTTCATAAATATATGATCACTTTTGGACCTTATTACAAGAGAGCAAGGTGTAAAAGTGTGTATATATTGGAGAACTCGTCCGTACATACGGACGAAGTCGCGGGTAAAAGGGTAGTTATAACATAAGTAGCTTTTCCCCGCAACTTCATATGCGCAGAAATATTAAAATGTAAAATCCCGATTTTTCTGTTCCTATGGAAATTTCGGGAAATCCTTTCTTAGATTGCTCCCCTATATTCCCTATGGAATCTGCATGCCAAATTTCAGCTTTCTACGACCAGTAGATTCGGCTCTGCGTTGATCGATCAGTCAGTCAGTAAGTCAGTTTCTTGTTTTATATATATATAGATATATAGATTTCATGTACGTAGGCTCTTACAAATACCAATCTACTTTAATTTTTTTACATATGTATCCGCCCGGAAGCTGCTGACAACAGTTCATTCCACAGTTAAAAAACTGTGTGTGGGCTAAGGACACAAATACAGATACTTACAGACATACATACATACAAGCTAATATGTTTTTGGGTATCTTCAACGTACAGAATTTCCACTTTAGCAATTTTATTATAAAATAAAATACTATAAAATAATTCAGTTCATTCATCTACTTATCTCATTTGACTCATTCTTCAGATGTGTCCCATCACTAGTCTTGTGCATATGTATGCTGCATAGTTACGTGAAAACTCTATCTGTTTACGTGTATTTTTTGATGTGTTGATTTTTTTTTGTAGTGTGCGTTTATCTCAACAGCAAAATTTGTGTCTGTTGAGTTCTGCGTCGTTTGGTAGTGTGCTGTACGTGTTTACCTCGCCCCCCGCTAAAAGTGGCGAAAAAATTTGTTCGGCGAGTTGACGTTATGGCATCTCCAGTGGCTATATACTCAAAGCTCAAGGTGGATCGCGGCGTTTTCACACCTCCGCCGCGGAAGCAGCAGCGCTGAACCGCTACACTAATGCCGCGGCGGACTGCTTCCACACACGCCACGCCGTGGATCGAGTAGCGCAAGCGGTGCGTGCTTGTAGCGGCCAGTTGTTGCAATCGAAGCAAAATGTCGTCTCTTTCGAAGTCCAAGGAGGGCAAAAAATATTGCGCTCTCTAGCATTTAAAAATACCCTGGAATCTGGGCACGTCTGTGCACGATATAAGTTAAAAGATGAAAAACCTAGGCGAAAACAAATTAATACAAAGAGCTAGTCTCATGAAGATTTTATGCAGTTTTTTGGCAAAAATAATGAAAGTATAATCAATTAACTTATTTACAACGTAGTTTTAAAACAACCAAAAAATAAATAATCCCAGGGTGTGATTTTTAAAATGGAAATATACCTACATAAGTAAAATTAAATTTATTTTATTGGCTACCCGTTTTGATTTTAAATAAGCAAACTGACTTTAGCCTTATTTTTGTATTTTTTGGTTTTTTTTTTTATATATTACGTAGACGGGTTTTTTATTTCTTATTTTTTTGTATTATTGTGGTCTGGATGACTAACTAAATATATAATCGACCTATTCCTGACCTCTTTAATAAGTTTTCTGTAAATTCAATGCCCATTTTTTACTTAAATTAACTATTCCGCTAAGAAAAAGCTGTCGACAGCCATAGATCGTCCGCCGCGGTACTGCGGTACAGTGGCGGACTGGCGGATCCTACGCGGAGATGTGCACGGCGCCTAGAAAGAGCGGCGGCACCGCGGCGGTATTCCGTGCGAGAGAGATAGAACTATAGTCGACTCAACGCGTTAGTGCAGGCCATGAACAGGCATTTCCGCGAATGATTCGTTCGTCGTACAACGGACAAACGATCGCGGATGTTCAGCGTTACCGCTATTTCCAATTCGCGGCGGAGGTGTGAAAACAGCCTCAAATCGTAACTGCGTATCATGAAAACAAGTCCATACTTACCGATCTTGATACGCGTATCTGATCGCGAGTGTGTGGGAACTTTAATAAACGCGTATCAACATGCAATCCAGCAAGCGATCAGATACGGCGCGTAGCATGATCGCGATCTTTTTGCGTCCACACTCACTAACGATCATGACACGCGTCGGTGCTACGCGACGGAGATACGATACGCTGAAATGATACAAGTGTGGACCGAGCTTTAGACGCAGGTGACCGCGTTTTTAGGCAAATTAGCGACAATGGCTGAAACAAAAAGCCATAAACTTGCAAAGCATTTACCCAATAGATCTTGCAGATGATCTGAATGCGTTCTTTAAAAAAAATCCTTTTATGTAAGTATATTTCCAAATAAATTATATGTACCTATTGTTTTTCACTTTTATTTTTGAAAAAAAAAAGTTTGCCGCCTTGTAAGGGGCGGCAAATCCTAGTGGCCCCGGGCGCAATTTTTTTAAATACGCCTCTGGGGGGCATAAATGAAAAACAAATCTCTCATCTCTTAACATCTCTTCGAAGAGAAGAAGAGCAAAAGTAGGTAGGACATACCTATCAAATGTCGCGACCTGTGATATAATTATGATAATAACATTTAGTTATCATTAATGCGTCCGTTACAGCTTGGTAACTCCAAATAAAAAAGTTTTTCCATGTGGGTACAATTTAATTCCGTTTGTCATTAAAACTTGTGTGGTAAAGCTGTTAATAAGATTGTTTATTGAGAACAATCGTAATCCGAAGGTGCGTGCTTCGAGGTAAAGGAATTACCAACTTAGATTGGCGCCTGCAGTTTTGTTTTACCTAAAACAGAATTCTTCCACCCGCCAAATAGCGTCATGTAGAGCGAAAAAAAGTAATTATTATATTAATTCCAAATTACAGCTTTTTAGAACTAAGCATCTCCAAGCCATGCTGCGGACGAACGCACGGACGGACAAACATGGCGAAACTATAAGGAATTATGATAGGTATATGTGGACAGATTTTGTATGGCATAAGTACCTACTTATGTTACCTACATTACCCGTTCTTGACGAAAACGAGTCTTTAGATGTGGACTATCAATAGCAAAATCCCTTCTAACTCTAGTTACATAGGCATATTTTTTTGATTATGTAAGTAATAACGTCAATGAACTGACCGTAATGAATGAAGGTTATCTGGAAGGCCACAATTTATCAGAAGCGTCCATGGTGGAGGCACAGACATACACAGCATCGGGAACTTTAAAAAGTGGGTGGAGGTTTATGGCTCAGCGAAACTCTTTGAGCTGATTAGAGAAATTTACTTCCATCTAGCTGCTATACGCTTATCCGTAATATGTAATTACATGTCAAACCAAGGTTATTGCAGCCACCGCCTAGTCTGGCAAAGAACAGGGCTGTTGAAGCCACCGCCAAAGTATTTGGTAACTGATAGAACCTATAGGGTTCACCTGGTCGTATAGTCTTGGCCAATTCTTTCGCAAGGTACCTACCTACAAAGAAGTTTAAGAGTTAAGCACGGCGTTTCTCAACTTTTCATACAAACGTAGTTTTGCTTTTATTCCCAAATCACTAAGCAAATTGACTCGAAACTTGGTACACATAATAAAATCATTATTGTGAGTGTCCGAAATTAGTAAAAGTCGTGGTAAAATAAAACACAATTAAACTACAGCCAAAAAACTGAATTTTGAAGTTTGTATGGAGGAAACTAAAATGCTCCTAGTTTCTTTATTATTCAATTTATTACAATCAATGTGTATTTTGGACACTAATATGTGTGCTCCACTATATTACTTGTAAAATTTGGTGCCAATCAGTAGTTTGCGAAATAAAACGTTTGTATGGAGAAACGAGCGTACAGGGGACTCTTAAGAAACAAATCTGTGAGTCTTCGGGCTCTACTGGTTCCCGCTGGGTACCATAAGTTGATGACAATGAGACATTGATGGATTTTACCGTGAGGGGTCGCTAGATTCGTCTTGATTGTGAGAGTAATACTGGGTATATCATAAAATATGGAGTCGGGATTTTTTTATTTTTTCAAAAATCGAGCCTTCCTGGAAACTGGTTCATTCCATGATTTCCATGGTCTTTCCTAATGAGGTCATAAGTACATCGGGAGCGAAAGGGAGCGAGTAGTGTTAATTTCGAAACAAAAATTTAGCTTATAGTATCTAGACTTAAGCCTGAAGGTCGTTTTCGTTCATAATTAAAACACGAGCCCAAAATTTCACCCGAAGAAGCTTTCTTGTATTTAATCTCTCTTTATAAGGTTAGATAAAGAGAGATACAGGCGTTTTACGTCCCTCAGTCGCACGCACCTGGCTAAAAATTGGGTAACAAAAGTAGTTCCAGCTACTAGTACTACTTCTATGGTCTTTCGACACACACTGTCGACCCTACTTGCAGGGCCTGCATGTAGTGCCTGCCGCAGGGGTTCTTGCTCCACACAGCCCTGCAACCAGGACCTGCCGCAGTAGTGTTGGAGTAACTACTACTGGAACTACTCAATACTGTGGCTGTATTGAACGTTGAGTCGTGTTCTCAAGTCCTTTCGTAGTGTTTAAAAATGTAGATAATGTCAGTTTTGGATATTTGACGTAGACAACCACAGATTAAAAGTTAGCAACTCAAGCTATACTGTTGGAAAAGGGACTAAAGGGAAATCAAGCTAAACAGAGTAAATTATACGCAATATTAAACTAGGTTTGTAATCACGGTATACATTGTATTTTCACAATTGACAATATAATTCTTTGACACCTAATAACAACTATCGTGACATTCGTAACCTAGGTGACTACAGCAATAGACTAGGAGCAGAGTTGAGACGTGTGGCGTCACCAACCTCTTTCAACATATACATACAAAATAGCGACATAAATCGGCCCGCCCGCGCTACACACGACCCTGCTTGCAGGGTGAGGAGTGGGGAGATCGTGTGCCCCTGCGGCCCTGCAAGCCTAAAGACGGCACAATTTGGCAGTAGCCCTGCATGTAGGGCCCTGCAAGTAGGGTCGTCTGTAGCACCCTTGAGGAGAGGTACTTTAGTCTATGGCAAAAATGAAGTCGAGTGACAGTGACAGTGACATTGACATTTGACAATAGTCACTCCACTCAGCCGATCGATTGCTCGCTCGCTTCCTTCGGTTGGATTTCGATGTGATTTTTGCCTCTCTCCCGTTTAGCTGAGTAATAATTACTATAGTACATATAAGGATTCATACGTAAAATACAATTAAGATACAAAAGATCAATAGACATGAATCTTCATTCTTCACTCTTATTGTTTTTGGGATTCGTTCCATTTGCGGTGAGTACAAATAAATCATTATAATGGGTTGTTTAACCTTTTTTTATATTTTTATTAAACTTTTTTGGCCAATTTGCTCCATAATAAACGCATGGGATGCAAATAGGCTGTAGTTAGTAGTAGTAGTAAAGTTACTTGCAGGTTGATAACCATGTTTGTCATTGATTTTGTATAGTAAGCTTGAAATCAAATTAAAATTACATGATACAGATAAAAATGTTTTCTTTTGTGCATTTATTTTCAGATTTGTATAGATTTTGATGGCTGGTTAAATATCAAAATCCAGCATTCCTTAAATTGCAATGGTGCACAGTATTGTTCGCGTGGAAACATATCACTGAAAAGCATCAGATCTGGTGCAGCAGTGGTTGAACAAATTCCCTTCACAAGTCAACATATTCAGGCACTTGAAGTAAGTTGTTAATTTCTCATAGTTTGAAAAACCAATGTGTAACCTATGAGGTATGAGTGAGACAGGATGGAACTTTAATTCTCAGATTTTCTCACTATTTCTCTCAGGTGTGTAGAGTATGGAAAAAATCTTTTATGCCTTAATGATTTTTTGATGGTGCAACTTGTATATAAAGCTAGCATAGCTTTTATATATATTATTAAGAATAAAATCTTCATTTCAGAAACTAGCCGAAATAGATGGATTCTATTCTGTAAGAACATTAGTAACATCAGCCGACAGCAAGGAAACTGAATTCCTATCATCTGTAAAAGCACAAGCTTTTCTGTACAATGGCTTATCAGATGTGATCAATGCTTGGATCCTCCCAAATGGAGCTGTGATTGCAGTCAACTTCCAAGTTGCCAATGTATCCCAACCCCTTTCTGATGGAGGCAAAAATGAATACAAACTAAAATCTAATTTCTACCTACGCCACATTGATCATGCGCCAGTGTAAGTGTTCCAACCAGTACAAATAGCAGTGCTTGCGCTCTAATGTGTAAGAAAAAGAGCTCTTTATTACATGTTCTTGGACCAGACACATTCTTTGCATATTTTTTTGGGAAGTAGTGGCTCTATTCTATATTAAATACCTAGTAATAATAAGTCTGTAGAAAAGTCGCATCTGTAACTCTTTTTTTTGTTCAGTGAAATAAGTACTGAACACAAAAAAACAAATTTTAGAAAAAAAAATGTATGTATTTCTTTATTTAACTTGAAAACTACTGGTCGGAATGCAACAAAATTTGGTATGGTGGCAGTTTATAACACTGGCCATCATATAGGCTACTTTTTATAACGGAATAATGCAAAATTCCCGCGGGAATGTTATTACCCACACATCATCTTGAATCACTCACAAGGTCACTGTTCTAATTCGTAAACATTCCTATGTTGTCCACATCCCTAAGACACAACATTCATGGTCCACAGTGATAAGTCATCCACCATTTATTTTGTAGGCCAGACACAGCCTCCTACATACAAAAACTAGAACGCGAGAGAGAAGCTAGAGAAAAAGGAGAGCTGAAAGATAACAGATCATTTATAGCAAAATATGTAAGTATCTAATTTTGTAGACTTAATTATTTAATAATAATCCTCAAAGGATTTATTTTAAGTCGGCATTATTATTGACGAATATTATGTTCAGTTTTGCTTTGTTCTTACATCATCAGATATAGGTACAATGTGTAAAAAACCCGTGGTGGCCTAGTGGTCCAACCTACCGCCTCTCATGCCGAGGTTCGGGGGTTCGATTACGGCTCGCACCTCTAAGTTTACTTACGTGCAAAATTCAATTTGAATTTACCATGAGCTTTTCGGTGAAGGAGAACATCGTGAGGAAACCTGCATGCACCTGCGAACTAATTCAAAAGATGTATGTGAAGTCCCCAATTCGCATTGGGCACGCGTGGTGACTATAGCCCAAACCCTCTTAAATTCTTTTTCTGACGTGTAAAAGTGCCCCTATGTGGCCAATTTGCTGAATAAATGATTGAATTTGAATTCTCATGATGAGGGGAGGCCTGTGCCGCGCAGTGAGACGCAAATAGGCTGTAGTAGTAGTGTAAAAAAACCCAGTGAAAACATAAAAACAATTCAGTATCTATAGTAGGTAGAATTGATTGCACTTTCTATAGGCACTGGTCCCACCGCGAGCGAGTAAGCTATGAACTATGGGCTATTTTCTAGCTCAAGAAACGAACAAAAGATAATCGCTTTCGTGTAAATAAAAGAGAGAGATATATATTTATAGTTCATAGCTGGCTTGTTCACACCGCCGGCGAAGACACTCTCCCACCGCCCGGCGAGTAAGCGATAATTCCATACAATGTTTACTAGCCGCCCGCTGATTGTCAACTGTTTCTAGTACATAATTTTACTAGTTGATAGCCGAGCTCGCTGATAGTTGGCGGTGGGACCACTGTTTACTAGTTGACCGCCGCGATAAAAGCTATCGACTATAAAACTAATAATAACGAGTAATCGCCCGTCGCACGCAAACACTCGCTTATAGCTCAGCGTCTAAACTAGTAAAACTATACTCGCTTCTCGCCGCTCGCCCACTAGTTTGTAGTTTATAGTTTCACTCGCTTATAGTTTGTAGCCGGCGGTGGGGCCAGTGCCTTAAGGCAGGTAGTTTTTGTTATTTGCCTTTTTACCCGACTGCGCCTGAAGGAGGGTTATGTTTTTTTATTGTGCTCTGTCTAAAAGTTCCAAATGCAACGTTATTTGACACGACAATGACACAGAGTAGCTGACGGATGTAAAACGAATGCAGTTACTAATCAAATAGAACTATGACAAAAATGTAAACAACGAATTTAAATAAAAGACTAAAAACCGGCCAAGAAGCGAGTTAACTCGCGTGGAGAGGATTCCGACCCATGATTATTTTCAATGACGTCATTTTCAAACCGTTTCACAGGATAAGCTCTTTTATATGATAGATTTAAAATACCATGGACTTCTTAATAATTTTCCTGTAATCTTATAGGTCAATAACTATGCTCCATATTTTTTTCAAAATTTTAGGTCCAGTAGTTTCAGAGATAAGGGGAATGGTAATTTTTCGCCTATTTTCTTTAATAACTCGAAAAGTATTGAGCAAGAGAAATAAAAAAAATATATTTGAGATCGTCATAAGAAGTACTTTCTTTTGATGTGTCAGACGATATAGTTTGAAAAACTTCATTAATATTTTTTCAAAATTATTCTACAAAAATAGGCTCTATGTATGAAATTCATTTATTTTTGTTACACGTCCGCCTTTGGGTCACGAACTTACATATGAGTACTAAATTTCAACTTAATTGGTCCAGTAGTTTCGGAGAAAATCGACTGTGACAGACGGACAGACAGACACACGAGTGATCCTATAAGGGTTCCGTTTTTACCTCTTGAGGTTCGGAACCCTAAAAATCAACTGCCTGAGGTTTTCAGTGGGTTGTATTATAATAATAATAATATAATAATAATAAATTTTATTTCAGGCATCTAGATTCTAGGCCCATATTACATATACCTTAAAGACTAACATACATATTAAAATGAATCTTGAAAACTAACACGATTGCTTCTTCGTCGTGAGGCGCACTTTGGAATCGCTGTTCAGTCTTCCACGGAAGCGACGGAACACGACTCCCTTCGGCCAAAATTCCTCTCTCGTGAAGGTTGACAGGTGTTCGGTCGAAACCCTCACCACGAACGAACTAAAATTCACGCTGTGGCGTGGCTCCAACCGTTCAACCCTCACATATGTATTACATTACACGTAGCTAATGGTTTTTGTGAAATACAAACTAAAATAAATATTTTTGCTTTCAGTGGATGTACATTGTTCCTGTCGCCATCTTTGTTATGATCTCGGGAGCCACCAACCCAGACGCGGGTGCGCCGGCGGCTCGTTAATGTAGACAAGACAATATATATGTATTAAACCTCTAGTAATTCAATAGCACAAGAAGGGTCCATATATCCTAATCACACTTGGTTAAAAAATCGCAGTTACTGTAATGGACAGATGAATACTATACTATGAAGCCCACAACTACCGACGCGGAATCGGCTGGCCGAGTGTTTTATACACTACTAGCTTCTGCCCGCGACTTCGGCCGCGCGGAATTCGTTTATCGCGTTCCCGCGAGAACTATGCATTTTTCCGGGATAAAAAGTAGCCTATGTCCTTTCTCGGGACCCCTACTATCTCCATGCCGAATTTCATCTCAATCGGTCCAGCGGCTGAAGCGTGAAGAGGTAACAGACAGACAGACAGAGTTACTTTCGCATTTATAATATTAGTATGGATTCACATTTAGCCGATCGGCCATCGCAGCGGTTGTAAACCCACGTTCAGCCAGGTCGCCTGTGATTTGCTTACGCAGCACCTGTAAACTCATGCTCGGCTTGGACTTCCTTCTCACAGGCGATTGCAGGTTTTTGATGCGATAATTCAAATACAAACGCTTCAGTTGTCCACCGCCCTTTCGTCCCAATCGCTCGTCGGCCGTAGTCGGCTCTGTTCGGCCCTCGTCGACGCTGAACGACTGACGCTAGCTCTAAAGCTACGTTTATACGCGCGTGCCCGAGCTCGTGAACGTGCCCGTTAAATGTCGTTTTGAACGCCGTGCATGTAAACGTACAAAACAAGGAGCTTACCAAATTCTCGAAAATGAACACAAATCGAAGGCTATCGAGCTGTGGAAGTCTGTACCTGGACAAAAACACTCGAAAGCTCTAATTAAGGGCTATGCGACAAAACTATTTAGAGAGATACTACGTCTCAAAAGATATAAAACGTGTGCAGTAACCAGAAGCCGACCGGACACTGCAAACTGAACAAACACCTAGCCCAAATGGGAATGAAGGAAGGCACGACGTGCAGATTCTGCCACGAAGCAGAGGAAACGCCCCTGCATATCCTCTGTGAGTGCGGACCTTTCATGCAAAAGCGTAGTATCCACCTAGGGAGGCATATAATGCACCCAAAAGAGATACAAAATATCACCGCCCAAAGAATCTGGAAATTCCTAGACTCAACGGGTATCACAGGTGAATTATAACAAAACTCAAAAGGGCCGTCACAAAAGATCAGCTATGGTCGAGGTGACACACATATGGCCCTACAAAACCCCCCAATAATAATAATAATAAACGTACAAAAAAAGTCTCGGTCGGAACTGTTCGGCCGTCGCCGGCTCCGGGTTCTCGGAGATGTAAAGATGCGGTCGGCTTTGTGGGTCGGCTGCTAACAGCGTCGTATGGGTATAAGCGTTTTTTATTGGATAAAGCCGATTCCCCGTCAATAGGTATAGGGAGACCCTAAAATTCTCGAAAGTTACTGTAGCTTTATTGTTTCAATATGATGTCCTGTGGAAATATGGCAAAAACTATCCTGTAATTTCCAGGGTCATAAACTGCCTCAACATCATATTTTATCAAAATCGGTTCAGCCGTTTTAACATGAAGGAAGTACAAACAAACATACATACATACCTAAGTACTTTGGACATATTCATATGGATTTCTTTAGTCGGACTGATCACACTCAAAAACACATAGCTTAGCTTATGAATAATACCTACGAGATCAGTCTACGAGGTACATACTAAATTATTTATTGGGAAAAATTAATAAAATTAAAAATTAACATAATTAATAATGGTTTTAATTGTCTTGCAACAAACTCACTGACAACAAAATATGTGACACAACATTTTATGCTGCATTTCCTCACTTGGTCATTATTTTTTTTTATATCCTTTTGTATTAATAACATATTATGATATATATATGGAATATGTGGAATATCCAGTATTTCTTAGCCATTCCCTTCAAATAGATAATAAACGTTACAACAAAATTACAAGTAAGCTCAGAGGACAAATCTCATTTTCAGCTTTAATTCAAGTTTTTCCATTTGAACCTCTATGCATGGTATGGTAAATGTCCTATTCCTCGTCCACCTTGGCATGCTTGAGACAACTTAGGTAATAAATAAGCCTTCTTGGAATAGTGTTATTGAGTAGCCGCTAGATAAAAAAAATTGAAGAATACGCATATTCTGCATTACTTAAGAGTAAGCATGTCGTTTCTCAACTTTTCATAGAAACGTAGTTTCGCTTTTATTCCCAAATCACTAAGCAGATTGACTCGAAATTTGGTACACATATTGAAATCATTATTGACATTATTGTGAGTGTCCGAAATTAGTAAGTCATGGTAAAATAAAACAAATTACAGCCAAAAAACTGAATTTGTAAGTTTGTATGGAGGAAACTAAAATGCTTCTAGTTTCTTTGTTATTCAATTTATTACAATTAAAGTGTATTTTTGACACTAATATGTGTGCTCCACTATTACTTGTATAATTTGGTGCCAATCTGATAAGTAGTTTGCGAAATAACTTAACGACGTCTGGAGAAACAAGCGTAAAGGGGACTCTTAATCTACATTTGTGTCAGGCTAATCTCCTAACCCTCTCATGCTGAGAGGAGGCCTGTGCCCAGCAGTGGGACGCAAATAGGCTGTAGTGGTAGTAGTGTAGGAATCTCCTAATTCCCTTATGACTATATTCCAGATATTCCACACAGCACAAACAAGTGTAATACTTATGCAATCAATTTGTTGAACAATGACCAAATGTGGAGCTATCCTTAAGTAATGCTAATCCATTGCCTGAAGTTTGGTAAGCATATTAAGATTTCAAGGATATAAAAAATATAAATCTTAAACATGAAAGAAAAACTCATGCACCAATCTTCTCAATCTCCTCTGCGTCTTCAATATCAAGTAATTCAATCTTTTTGTTCCCAAAATGTCTTTCAATAGCAGTTAGAATTTGCATAGCCAAGGGGGAGTCAATTAAATTGATAGCTATTCCAGCCTTTCCAAATCTCCCTGTGCGCCCAATTCTGTGCAGGTATGTTTCACAATCTGCATTCTTGTCAACATCCATTGGCATGTCAAAGTTGACTACTAGTGTTACTTGTTCCACATCTATACCACGTGACAGCACATTGGTGGTGATGAGAACTTTCTCCAGTCCAGCACGGAAGCGATCCAGAACTGCTATCCTTTGTTCCACAGTCAACTCGCCAGATAACACAGCCACTGAGTGCCCATCTTTGGACATTTTCTGCGATAGCCAAGCTGCTGTCTTCCTCGTGTGACAGAAGATGATTGCTTGTCCAATAGTAATCACACCATAGATATTACATATAGCTCTGTATTTGTCTTCTGGAGTCTTGCACTTCACATAAAATTGCTTAATGTTATCCAATGATTCTTCTTCTCTCAACAGCCTTATGACAATAGGGTTAGGAACTATTATCTCTGCAAATTCCATAACAGCACCATCATAAGTTGCTGAGAAGAACATCATTTGGCAAGTGGGTGGTAAGCATTTATGAATTCTAATGCACTGGTCTTGATGTCCCTGGCGGTCAATCATAACATCTGCTTCATCTAATACAAACACCCTTATCTTGCTCAAATCAAACATGCCATACTTAACGCCCCAGTCCAACATTTTTCCAGGGGTTCCAATAATAATGTGGTCAGTTATCTTGGTGCCTTTAGGAACCTCTTCTCCTCTAACAGCATATTTCAACTTAATTTCTGGACAGAATTTGGCCATCTTGGCAGCTACTTCTCCTGACTGTATAGCTAGTTCATATGTGGGACTGAGGCATAGTACTTGTGGATAATTCTTACTGGTGTCAACTCTGCTCAACATAGCTAACACAAATGCAGCAGTTTTACCCGTTCCTGACTGAGACTGTGCAATCATGTTCTGTGGTGGATCAGCCAAAAGGGTAGGTAAAGCAGTTTCCTGAATTTTTGATGGTGCATTAAAACCCATAGAATACACACCCTTAAGTAGATTTGGTTTTAAGTGTAATGCCTCGAAAGTTTTGACCGAGTACAGAGGAGAGTTTGGATCTTTTCTTTGAACTTCAATATCCAACTTAGATTCCACTAAGCCTTGACGAATTATTTTCATTAAAAGGGATGTTTCTGCAGGGTTCGCTGTATCAGCTCCTTCTTCAGAATCAGCAGTCTGATCATGGGGTTTCTGTTTTAACCCTAATCCTGCAACTCTGTTCGAAACCTCCAATTCTTCCGCCTTTTGGCCCCATTTAGCCATGATGAATCTGGAAAGAAATTCGTTTCATCATCACCCGCTCTAAAGTTCAAGATAGAACCATGATAGAACTGCTAGATATAAAATTCTGGATACCAGAAAAAGTTAACTTACCAAACGTTGAGTCAGTTAAACAAGTTACAACACGAAAGCCGCTCGTTGCAGTTATCCAAGTATTAGTATTCACAAATTAGTGATATGTGTAATCACTTCACGAAACATGTAGTTCTCAACTCTGATAATACTAATAAATATAACGGACAATGGACAATTGATAATAACTAACATCCAAAATTGCACATTGGGTTGGGAATGAATAAAAATTAGTGGTAAATCAAAATAAGGGCTAGCGCACACGAGCAACTTTTGTTTCCGCAACTCAAGTCTACGGGTTTGTATGAAAGTGAGCGCATGTGGCGACGCAACTCCCGGGAGATTTTTGTCCGCGGGCAGGCGCGGCGCACTCTTTGATTTCTTCGCGCTCGACACAAGTACCCGCCGGCTTCGCACCGTGGCGTGATGATTAGTGGTTGCCGCGCACTGCTAGCGAATGCACGCGCGCGCGTAAACTCTTAATGTACGTCGCGACGCAAGAGTCGAATGTGCTATGAAATTTGAATTATGTAAAAAAAAAATTGTATTGCAGCGTCGTATTAACAACAACAGTAAAATGATTTGGTAAAAAGTATTTGTTTGGTAAAGGGTAAAATTATGAAATTTGGTATAGAGGTAGTTCAAGACAACCCAATTTTTCATTTTTTCAATAAGAATAATAACAATAACTATGCATGAACAGTATAGTATCATTGAGTACGCAAATTCGTCCCGAGTACATATGTACTCGGAACGAAGTCGCGGACAACGGCTAGTATATATTATGATAATGCAGTTGTGTGACCGTGTGTCTTAATTTTGAATTTAGCAGATTCATAAATTGACAGATAAAGTATGTGATAACTTAATAGTAAATTACGTTGTAGCATCTGTGTAGACGAGTGTTGTTAATAATAATAAAATAACTAACTTAAATATATATTTTGTTAATAACACCATTCTACCCAACCTATGTACTAATATCATCATTTAATATGTTCTCGAGTGCGCCAGCCCTAGCGCTAGGGCGTGGCCTCCGAAAGAGCGCGCTGCATGTAATAGAAAGAGATGGCCAATTTGGGAGCGTACGGTGCAACAAACCGGTTTTTTGTTAGAAGTCGGCCTTCTGTACGTTAGTACTATTACTTATTCTGTGCCCGCGACGCAACTCACGCAACTGCGTCGGTTGCCGGTCGGCCAGTTGCTACTCAACCGCCGCCGCGGAGCATGTAATAATAGCCAACGGATAAATCCGCAAGCCAGCAAGCCGTGGTGGCCTAGTGGTTCGACCTACCGCTTCTCATGCCGAGGGTCGGGGGTTCAATTCCGGCTCGCACCTCTAAGTTTACTTATGTGCGAAATTCAATTTGAATTTACCACTGAGCTTTTCGGTGAAGGAAAACATCGTGAGGAAACCTGCATGCATCTGCGAAGTAATTCAAAGATGTGTGTGAAGTCCCCAATCCGCACTGGGCCCGCGTGGGGACTATAGCCCAAACCCTCTCGTGATGAGAGGAGGCCTGTGCCCAGCAGTGGGACGCAAATAGGCTGTAGTAGTAGTAGTAGGATAAATCCACGTACGCTTCCTACTACACTGATTTAATACGAGATAAAATGCCGGTTGTAGAAGAAATAGATAATAATAGAATAGAAGCAGACCATTGTTGTACAATAAAAACGCTCATTCTGAAGTAGAGGATTTTTTTTTTTGGATAAGCTCTCAATTTCATAAAGTTGCAGTAAATTTTCCTCGAAATCCATGTTGATGCGTAAAATTAAGCTGCTCGTGCGCGCTAGCCCTTACTGCACGCACAGATACGATTCCGGTACAGTACGGTGAATACATAGTGCACACACGATCGCGTATACGCGAGAAATTTTTCGTTGTGCGGCAACACTATAAAACGAGTTGGCGCGAAAGCGGTAAAGAGCGCCACAGATGACCCTATTTGCAGGGCCACTGCCAAATTGAGCCAATTCTCCCCAGGAGTAGCCGCACTTGGAGGTTAAAAATTCGCAGTATGGAGTGAAGGACCCCTTTTCCAATCGTGTATACTACTGCTTTGAAAAGAATCGGGACATTGAAATTTGAAGCATCTCTTTCTATTCATACGTAATCTGTACTGTACTTGCTGGTATGACAGTGACAGGCCTGCGGCTTGCCTGCCAACTTGCCAAATCTGCCAAATCAATTGAACAATTGAACGATGAAAAGCTGTTGATCACATTTATTTATTTGCAACGTATGAATTCAACAGATGTATGATATGTTACCGGGCGTTTTTCTCACTTGAAGATTGTATATTAAATTATTACGAGGAACTCAACATGGAAGAAGTAGATTCCATTATTTTACACTTTCTTCGTCAGCTCAATGTGTAAGTAGCTTTAAAATTCGTTGTAAATGTAAGTATTCTGTATTCGTAAGTAGTTTTAAATATTGCAGCAGTATTGATGACGACATTAAAAATATTTGTGGCCTGCCAGTAGAAGTCATCATTGAATCGGCTTCGAAATGTCTCAGTGCCATCAGCACTTCTGTAAAAGTACCCGCAAAATTACCAACAGGTATTTCACACAGGATAGAAGTAGCTGCGCAAATTGCATCAATTTGCAAGGTAATAAGTATTATCAATTTTATTTTCCTTCAAATTATTATAAGTATTTTTGTAATGTATGGAAACAGCACCATCAATAGTAAAAAAAAAAATACTATCTTACCAAATTTTAATAGCCAATTGATGAATTTCAGGATTTGGGATACAAGAATGATGTAGGCTACCAAACGTTTTTGTATCACAACGAAGCCGAGCTGAGACAAGTTTTTATGTTTCTCATTGAAAGATTGCCTACTGAAAATAAAGTATCAGGGAGTTCCTTAGTAAGTAAAAAGTCTACACTTATGCAGGCCATATCGGACAAAATCCAAGAAGAACTCTCTTCTGTGTGGATACCTGCATGCTGTAATCCTGTGAATACTGAAAATATAGGAGATTTTGTTACTTCTTCAGGTAACATAATGTAATGATTAAATTTCTATATTTAAGTGTGTACCTTCAAGTGATTATTGTTTAATATTAATTACAGCAACACACTGTTTTAATAAAATTGAGCTCAGTGAAGAAAAAATAGTGTTGAAACTAAAGAAAATAAAAGAATATAACAGGAAAAAGACAAATGAGTCTGAAACCGTTGAGAAACCACAAGAAAAAGGACCTGAGAAAATTATTGAAAAACCTGCAGTACATGAGTCTAACAAAACTCTAAAGGAGTTAAAAGAAAGTGCTGTCATTTTGAGACAGAAATTAGAGAGTCTCAAGAGTGAGAAAAATCTTATGGATGCTGAATATTCGCAAGTAAGTATATCAGTTCAGCCAGCAATCAGATCAATATAGATTTGCCCAATGCTTTATACCTGTTCTACTATTGGCTTGAAATATTTATAAATCCCTTTCATTTAAGGTTCAAAAGTCAAGTGAAAAAATTGAGGCTGATTTAAGAAATGTTCAAAACATACTAAGCAGCATTGGCATCACAGACATTGATCATGGAGATGCAGTCAGTATACTTGAAAAAGTTCAACAAAATATGAACATACTACATAACAAAAGTGAAGAGCTGACATCGAGGAATCTGTCACTGAAAGTTGAAATAGACAAACTCAAAAACAGCTTGGGAAATTATGAGGTATGTTTAGTCTTTACATATTTTAATTGTGAATGGATGTTAATTATCTTCTATACATGGTGGGTCAGAAAATATGGCAAATAATTAACCCACGGTATCGGCTATCGATACTAAGTATATTGTATAGGTCTTTAATTTTTTTTGAGTTGTTAAAAAAAAATATTTTGTATAGGATTCAGGCGTCGCTCACACAACCAATCCCATATACAATTTTTTTTTTTTACCAACTCGAAAAAAATTCAAGACCTATACAATATACTTAGAATCGATAGCCGATACTGTGGGTTAATTATTTGCCATATTTTCTGACCCACCGTGTATATATAAAACAAGAAACTGACTAACTGACTGATCGATCAACGCAGAGCCGAAACTACTGGTTGTAGAGAGCTCAAATTTGGCAAGCAGGTTCCTTAAGGAACGTAGGGGAGCACTAAGAAAGGGTTTGTTGCGGTGCTTCTTCTCAAGCAAGGAAGCGCTGGTAAAATCTTTTTCTGACGTGTAAAAGTGTGGCCAATTTGCTGAATAAATGATTGAATTTGAATTTGGATTTTGTGAAATTCCCACGGGAACGGGAATAAACGGGATTTTACATTTTAATATTTCAGCGCATACGAAGTTGCAGGGAAAAGCTAGTTATTATATATTTCTTTTTTAATATACAACTGATGGCGTGTGTATTCTCACTGCATGTTTCTGAACCGGGTCACATGGGTCAAGGGAGTGTAAAATGGAGCATTTATAAAAAGAAACATTATATTTCATATTTTCAGTCTGAAAGGAGCAGGTGCCGAAAAAACTTGATGACTTTAAAAGAATCTGCCAAAGCAATGAAAGAAGAGTATGATAACAAAGAAAAAATAAAATCACAGTTAAAAAGCAGTTTGGAAAAATTAAGGGGTGGTAACAAAAGGTATCTTTATTAATAGTAGAACACCAGGTCACCTGGGTTATTTCCAATATCACTGTAATTTCTAGCTAATTAAGCCCAAGTCTCATTTTATGCATGTCCACTCTACATAAATGCAGGCTCTTCATCTTCAAATTTCATCAAAATCCATTTAGTAGTTTTTATGTCAATGAGTAAAATGAGTATGAGTATTCATTCGTAAGTTTGCACATATTTTCCAAACAATGGGTTCAGTCTGAACAAGCAGCCCACATGAGGAAACTGACTCCGAACAAAAGAGGCAGCCCCGGTGTCAGTGCGAGGCAGCCACACGCGACAAGGCCGAGCCATTTTGTTGGCTCGTTCAGTTGCGAGGTTGCGAGTTAAGGCATCTGTCCTACTCCACATGTATGTGTTGCGGTGGTTGCTGTTGTCTTTATCTCTATAAAAACGAGAAAAGGAAATTCAAAAATTCCTTTCTTTATGGATGTCTAAATTGGGCACACTAATAGTTATTAGTCATCATCATCATCATCATTTCAGCCGAAAGACGTCCACTGCTGGACATAGGCCTCCCCCAAGGCTCGCCACTCCGACCGGTCCTGTGCCACTTGCTTCCACCGGTTTCCCGCGACCTTCACGAGGTCATCGCTCCATCTTGTTGGAGGCCTACCGACAGCTCGTCTCCCGGTTCGCGGGCGCCACTCAAGAACTTTCCGGCCCCATCGGCCATCAGTCCTGCGAGCAATGTGCCCCGCCCACTGCCACTTAAGGTTCGCAATTTTTCGGGCTATGTCGGTGACCCCAGTTCTGCTGCGGATATCCTCATTTCTGATTCTATCACGCAGAGAAACCCCGAGCATAGCCCTTTCCATTGCCCTCTGAGTGACTTTGAGCCTTCTTATGAGACCCATCGTGAGCGCCCACGTCTCGGAACCATAAGTCATCACTGGCAACACACACTGGTCGAAGACTTTCGACTTGAGACACTGCGGTAATTTGGACGAAAAGACACTGCGAAGCTTCCCGAACGCTGCCCAACCGAGTCGGATTCGACGATTGACCTCTTTCTCGAAGTTGGACCTACCTAACTGGACTGTTTGTCCCAGGTATACATAATGGTCGACAGCTTCGAGCGCAGAGCCTCCGATTATTACGGGAGTTGGCACAACATGGACATTAGACATAATTTTCGTCTTGTCCATGTTCATTTTAAGACCAACTCGATCGGAAACTCTGCTGAGGTCAGCGAGCATACTACTGAGTTCTTCCATGGTCTCAGCCATGACTACAATATCGTCAGCAAATCGAAGGTGAGAGATGTACTCGCCATTAACGTTGATGCCTCGACCTTTCCAGTCCAGCACCTTAAAAGCATCCTCCAATGCAGCGGTGAATAGCTTCGGAGAAATCACGTCTCCTTGTCTGACTCCCCGCTGCAATGGAATAGGCTTAGTGGTCTGGTCTTGTAGTCGGACGGACATGGTAGCGTTTTCATACAAACACTTCAACACTTCGATGTACCGGTAGTCAACTTGGCACCTCTGGAGAGACTGCAGCACAGCCCAAGTCTCGATCGAATCGAAGGCTTTCTCGTAGTCCACAAATGCAAGGCAAAGGGGGAGGTTATACTCTTCGGTCTTCTGTATAACCTGCCGCAACGCATGTATGTGGTCTACGGTACTATAGCCTTTTCGGAAACCGGCTTGTTCGGGAGGCTGGAATTCATCAAACCTGCGCGCGAGACGGTTCGTGATGACTCTCGAAAACAGCTTGTAGACATGACTCAGAAGTGAGATGGGTCTATAATTCTTCAGCAAGGTGTTATCACCTTTTTTGAAGAAGAGCACCACCACACTTCTGTTCCATGCTTGCGGCGTTCTCCCTTCGTGGATGACGGAACTAAACAGCGTCTGAAGGGCCTTAAGGACTGGTTTACCACCCGCCTTCAGGAGTTCAGCTGTAATTCCGTCATCACCGGGAGCTTTGCCGTTCTTAAGCTGTTTGAGAGCCATACTAATCTCGTACAGGCTGACGTCCGGGATATCTTCGGTATAGTGTCGGGTTAGTCTAGCTCTAGGGTCTTTAGCTGGATCAGCGACGGGTGATCGGGTTGTCGTGTATAACTGCCCATAGAACTTCTCAACTTCTCCCAACAGCTCCGGTTTGGATGAAACGATCCTGCCGTCTTCGGTCTTCAACTTTGTCAATTGGCTTTGGCCAATAGACAGATCTTTGGCAAACACCTTCGAGCCTCTGTTACGCTCAATAGCCTTTTCAATACTATTGGTATTGAATCGGCGTACATCACGCTTCAGAGACTTCGAGATCCGTCTATTGAGCTGCCGATAATGACTAGCGTCACCTGTAGACTGCAGAATCATCTCACGCCTCACCTCCATGAGCTTTAGGGTTGAGTCTGAGATTTTCTTGGTTCTTGTACGGTGGGTCTTGAAGAACTTGGACCCGACCGTATGGACAGCTTCCACAAACCCGTCGTTGTAATCGTCCACGTCGCTTTCTAGGCAAGCAAAACGGTTTTGGAGTTCGAGCTGAAAGCTCTCGGGGTTTTGGAGTTGGGCCGGTGCCGGGCGGAGCGTAGACTTTATCAGTCGAGATCTCTCAAGCTTCACTTGGATATTCAATGTGCCTCGTACCATACGGTGATCGCTCCCGGATTTAACCGAATTGATCACTGAGACATCATCGAATATCTGCTTCCTCGTCGACATGATAAAGTCTATCTCATTCCTCGTTACACCATCGGGGCTCATCCAGGTCCACTTTCTGTGCTCACGTTTCTTGAAGAAGGAGTTCATCATATAGAGTCCCTCCTTCTCCATGAAACCAGCCAGTAGATGGCCCCGGTTATTCCTACGCCCTACTCCAAATTGCCCCACTCTCAGCTCTTCACCGTCTCGTTTGCCCAATTTCGCGTTGAAGTCCCCCATAACAACTGTGAAGTGAGTTCTGGAGCTATGCATGGCTCTGGAAATGTCCTCATACATAGCCTCCACTTCATCGTCGGAGTGCGTCGAGGTCGGAGCGTAAACCTGTATAACCTTCAATGCATATCGTTGGGTTATTCTGAGTACAAGGCACGCTACCCTGTTCGACACACTCTCGATCTTCACCACATTGTTTGCGAGGGACTTGTGGACGACAAACCCGACACCTCCCTGGGACTGTTGGTCACCCTCCCGGAAATAGAACAGGTTACCGGACTTCAGAGTTATCATGTCCTCCCCCTCTCTACGGACTTCTGATAACCCTATGATCCCCCAACGTAACCTGCTCAGTTCCTCCTCTAATTCCAGTATCTTCTCGTCAGTCCGCAGCGTACAGCAGTTGTATGTTGCCAGGGCCAAAGGTCGTTTGTTTTGGTAGCCGGTAGTATTAGTAGTAATAGTTATTAGTAGTAATAGTAATTTTATTCCAATCAATCTAGTACTTTCAGCTGTGCATTGATAGATCAGTCAGTCCGTCACCTTGTGGTTTTATATTTAGATTAGAAACATTGGGCAACAATTAAACACAGGCCGGTTATCACATAGTCATGAGTCTTTAAATTAATTTAATTATGCATGTTAAAATCATTGTACTATATAGTATAATTACCAAACCAGTCTCATTCCTTCACTACTCACATTATTTCAGACACATTTATACAAAAAGAATACTTGAAATAATAAGCAATGTTGACAAACAAAACATGGAGATTAAGAAAATACTTGATGACACCAGAGAACTGCAGAAAGAAATTAACACTCTGGAAGGCCAACTCGACAGGTGCTTCTCTATTGCAGATGAAACACTCTACAAGGTAAATATGTTTTAATATAAATGTCCAATTCTGTTTGTTTTATCATTCCACAATCAGCATTTACGTTTAAAATTTCCAGGATGCAAAAAAAGATGACCAAGCTAAAAAAGCTTATAAGTTGTTGGCTTTACTGCATTCAGAGTGCAATAGTATTGTGTCATTAGTTAATGACACTGGTACTTTTGCTAGAGACATAATTGACCTAGAAGATAATATAAAAGCTGAAAAAGCAAAAAGAACTGAAGATACACTCCTAAAAATTCAGACAGACCTCAAAAGAATGAAAGAAGAATCCCATAGTAGTTGAAAACTGTAAATGCATCAACAAAAACCAACAAATATTTACTCGTAAAAAGCATAGTGTGAGGGTTATATAATAAGTTAAGACAACAATAAATCTAAATTATGCTATTTAATCACTTGGTTTTATTATTTACGTTTCGGTAAAATTTCTGGTGGAATATAGTTCTCATCGGATTTTTCCATTTTTTTCTTATTTGATGTGGTTGTGTCTTCAAGCTTTTCTTTTTCTTCTATTTGGAGATCAATCTTCTCTTCATTTTCAAAGAACCATAATTTCTGCTCTTCCTCTGTCAATTGCTTTTGCTTATTTTGAATGAACTCCAGGCGTTTTGCTCTATCAAGACGTGCTGACTGTTCTTGAAGTTTGTTTTCCCTGATTTCGGCCCAAGATTTGAACAACTACAAAAATATTGATAACTTAGAATGAATCTCGTCATCACAAAAATCAATAGATAATTTAAATAAGGAAATTCATTTTCTGATCCAACAACTAATACACATTCACATTTTTTCTTTCTAAACCTTACCTGCATCAGCCTCACCATGCATATAACAAAAAAAAGAATCAGCCAAATTGGTCCAGCAGTTCCCAAGTTAGCAAGACTCATAAGTCTTACATATAAAAATGAATTGCTCTGCATATAGAGCAATTCATTTTTATATGTATATACCTAGATAGATTTATAAAATAAACATTTTACCTGTTCTTGAGAAGCAATATCCTGTTTGTGATTCTTATTAATGGCATTTTCTATAGCATTTTTCAAAGCATCCTCAAGTGGTGTATCAGTTGGGCTGATTGAACTTAACAAGGAAGTGCACTGCTCTACTGTACCCTTCTGGTCTGCTTCTACAGCTGCAGATTCCTTTTTTAGCAAGGTAATGACTTCTGCAAAGATTTTAGATGATGGTGTTTTACCAACTTTTTGGCATAGAGATAATAACTTGTCATATTTCTGATATACCACTAAGCCAATTATTTGCAAATTAGTGCTAAGGTTATCAGAAGCTTTCTCGGACATCCATGCTAATGTCTTTCCTGATGCTATTTTAGGGTCTTTAATATCAAAGTGGTCATCAAAATAGGGATTTCTTAAAAACTTGACCCTTATCTTTATTTCTTCAACCTTTTTTGGTTTCTCTTCTACAGGGGCAGGTTCTGGTGGGATATAATCAGAGATATACTTGTAGCAGGCATACTGGCACAAAGCACAGGTTATGTCATTGGTGTATTCTTCTTGTAACATGACTAATGATGCAACTGTGGCAGCTTGCTCAAAATTCTGTGATGTCAGTAATTTATTGAGCAGTATGTTAGCAGTATAATCATCAAGGAACACACCAAAGTTCAGAGGATCTTTTAAAATATTAATTAACTCTTCTATGTTACCAAATTCAATGTAATTTCTGATAGTTGCATGATGAGTAGACTCTAATGTGTTTCCCGTTTCTGCCGATAGTCTCAACTTGTGAAGAAGTTCTTTGAGCTCCTCGAGGTATATTGGTTCCTTAACTGCGTTCGCAAACACGTCCACATCTATTGCACTGATCACTCCTTTTGATGCATAATTCTGATCAACAGTGTTGAAAAAGTCGTGTAGGTTTACTTTGTTGAGCACCGACGATGATACTTGAGCGCTCCAAACACCGTTGCACTGGTAATCATTAGTTAAGAACGTTTGTTTTTGAATAAATAAGACATAGTTCCGTTTTAATGAGATTTTCCTTAAATTTCGCATCATTCTTCCGGATTAACAATATATAAGCAGTCTAACAGAATTCGT
Organism: Aethes cnicana; assembly: GCA_963971205.1. Taxonomy (NCBI): domain Eukaryota; kingdom Metazoa; phylum Arthropoda; class Insecta; order Lepidoptera; family Tortricidae; genus Aethes; species Aethes cnicana. The sequence continues at coordinate 10,829,470 of OZ020273.1, read as the reverse complement.
ATTTAATTAAATGGGATTTATAACCTCAAACCCGACTGACTGCATTGATATGTCAATGTCATATTTATTTGACAGAAGGTTACGTTCCGTATTGCGCTCAAAGCGTTCACAAGCTCAGAGAAGTGTCCCGAATCAAATGTCACGCTCACGACCGGATGAGCGCTTTTTTGATTCGGAACGATCATACTTCTTCTTCTCTTTAAACAATGGCTTCTATCTATAGGAATCATGTCCTGTCAAATGTATAGCCAACCAAATGTCACTTTGACGTTTGCACTGACAGCGCCCAGGCCTCACAGCGTGAGCACTATGGAGTGTGGAATGTGTCTTGGTAAGGAGCGCAATCTTATATGGCCAAACAGTTGAAAACGTGTCCAGCGGATTTGATAAGCAACAAAACAAAACACACTCCCCTCACAACCGTTTTCGCCTCAGCAGCGCCATCTAAAGGCTCTACTGCAGACTATCCGCCTAGGTGGCTTGACACTTGTGGCGACCACAGCGCCCCCAATCTACCCGACTTGATATCCACTTTTGGAACTATAAAGATTGCGCTCCTTTACTTCAAGTTTCAACCCTCCATAGTGAGCACGCACCGTGAGCGTCGATCGATGACGTCATCAATTTCCTGAGCGCTGTGAGCATGCTCACAGTGTCCCGGAACGCGCTCAAAGTGCTGTGAGCGTGATTCGGGACGGATCCTTATTATGTCGGTGTTGCTACATTTTAATTTCTATTAAAGTAAGGATAGCGCACACATGGAGAGGTCTACTGAATTTCCGGTCAAACTTTACCAAGATATTGTCCAGGCAAAGTTAGGGCATTTTACAGCAGTGGTTAAAGATATGGAAATATTTAAAAATGGTTCTACATGTGGAAACCCAATTCGAGTGGGACCTGACAAACAAATTATCCTATTGTAATTTCAGGAAAAAATCTTCATAGCAAATTTTTAATGCTTTAATCACTTATCAGTAGAACAGAAAATAGGATACAATGAATTGTATTCCCTCCTCCTTTATTTGAGGTCTTGTGAATAAAGGTAAATTTGACATAATAGAAGTACACATTCACAGGACTCTGAGAAATACTTCTAATCTACAACCGTACCAACTAAAACAAGTATAAAAGCATGGTGTATTTGCTTTATTTCAAATCATAACATTTAAACTACAATAAATTACAATAATTGAAGTAACTCCTTAATTATTCATTGATCATTTTCAAAATCGGCAGGGTTCTTGCGGGATCTCCTGTGGTGCTCCCGCTCTACTCCTTCATATACCAAATATCCAATGACAAATGCTGCAACAAAAAGTATTAATTGCAACCTATACTTTTTTGTTTATAAATACTGGACTACTGGCACATTAGTAAATCATTTTTTCTCCAAAAATCCACCAACATTCCACTAAGGTTTATAGACCCTGTTCAGGCAGCACACTGTGTGTGGTAATAGAGAGCACCATTTGATTGGTATATACAGCTAATAACAGGTACTGCCAGCCACAAATAGCCATCATAAGTAAGGTAAAGTATTATAATCAAGAAGTAAACCAAACCTACTAACTAGACCATGCTGAATTGTTGCAGGGTCCAAATGAATTATGGTTAATTTAACTAGAAAATTATGCATATTGACCTTGACAGTATGAGGTTCTCTGTTGGAGCCTTATAGTGGCAATGCAATAATATATAATTATTAAACCTTACCGAAATATCAATATGAAACTTACGTGGTAGAACTGTGAACACAGACTCACGGAACCTCCGGAATATATTCGGAAGACCGTTGGATATGGCACCCGCATAAGCGCGCTGCTCGTGGGCTGACAACTTGTAAGTTATCAGGCCACGGATCTTAGCGAGCTCGCCAAAATGTTTTCCCATTTTGTTAAATTATGTAATGCTGAGCCAAAGAGGGCAGAGAATCGACAGGTGAATGAATGAAATGTCAAACATTGGATGTCATAGGCTGCGTTCCGAATCGCGCTCAGAGCACTCACAGCACTCTGCATCCTTTTTCCTCTTGAAAATAGACTCCTGGGAGGAAAAAGGATGCAAGGTGCTGTAAGCTCTCTGAGTGCGATTCGGAACGCAGCCATAATGGCAAGTGTTCTTTCGCATGTTTTCCTTGTCTGTTCTTTGTAGTCCGTAGAGACATTTTAAACTGTGGCTCAAATAGAGGCTCAAAATTATTGCCAATTCCGGTGTTTACCCATAATTACTGCAATTGTTCTGAATCCAAGGTAATTATAAAGTTTGAGTTAATAAAATTAATGATCCGATAAGTTTATAAATATATTTTTAAATAATAAATAATGATAAATACCAACCTGAGCAGAAACAGTTTATTGTACGTAAGTAAAAATATATGCGACAGACACCAGTGAAAAAAAACAATGATACAAACAAACAAATCAAATTCACCGTTGTGCATGAGAACCTTTTTCTAACAGATTGCCACAAACCTTGGTCTAGGGGTAGATAAATAAATATCTTGGGACAATTCACACATATTGACCTAACCCCAAACTAAGCAAAGCTTGTACTATGGATACTAGACAACGATATAAATACTTAAGTATATAGAGAAATACATACATATATAAATACTAACATAACATCCATGACTCGAGTACAACATTCGTGTTCATCACACAAAGTATGCCCCGAGCGGGACTCAAACCCGCGACCATCGGAACAGAAGGCAGGGTCACTACCAAGTGGACCAATCCGGCCGTCAATTTTTTATCCCGAACAAACGCATAGTTCCTGTGGTTACGCTCTAACTCTAATCGAATTCCACGCAGACGAAGTCGCGGGCAGAGGCTAGTTATAAATAATTTGGGGATATTGACAATTTTATCCTTGTAACATTGTGGAATCTACGTCACCTTTTGACGTTGACGCCTGTTCTCTTCCGATAAACACACCACACACACATACGTCCAATTAAACTACACGTTTGCGGTTTAACTTTAACGCATTTTATTAATTAAATATCGTTTTGAAAGTGTAATCAAAATGACCTGCACATAGTTAACTCGTGGAAACACCTGTTCACTTATATACTGACATTATTTTTCGTGGATAGCCTTGTATTGAAAATTATTATATATTGATTAGTGTCGGCATCGTATTTTGATATAAAAATTGTAGTTATTGGTCATCTAACATATATCGTTGTAAGTAAGTATTAGCAATAGTTTCTAATCTCATTGGATTGGATCGTATCCAATCGTAATCTTTATATTCATCGTAAATAGGTTTCAAATCAATTTAATTAAAGTGTTTTTTTGTGTAGCATTATCTTCATAATCAAGGTCCATTGATCACGATTTCACTGTTGATTTTAATTTTATATGTTTGATCGATTGGATTTCCTACCCTCGACTTTTGACAGCTTTAAGTATGTTTACTAAATAAAAAAGTTTATGTTTTACTCACGACACTTATTTTATTTCCATTCGGTTTACTTTATGCTACAATAACTAAAAACATTCCAAATACTATAAATTTAGCCTAATGCAGCAACTAATGTTACTTGGTAATAATAGTTAAGATACAATAATTAATTCTCTCCCAATTTTACATAATTTATGAACAATCTGTAATGTCTATTTTTCATTCAACATAATTCCTACTTAATACTCGATCATTTATTGTATCTGAGAATTTAATAAATGTCTACATCAAATATTGCCTCCATAGAGAAAAAGCTGCGGTGAGGCGCTCGCCAGCGGCTACAAACATGGAAGAGGACATGAAGAAACCAATACTGGCACCAAGTTCCAACAGAAGAGCCAGGCTTGGTAAGAGGCAACATTAGTTTGTTCTTAGTTTATGGCTATCAGCAAATAAAATGGGGTGTTTTCATGTATTAGGAAGCCAATATAAAGGCTTCTCTAGTACTTCACTTATGAAGAAAATATTCAATTATTTACATTATTTACCTTAACCGCTATCCATTGGTGACATTGACATGTTACCAAGTCCATATGAGATGGCATTGACTGCAGGCGCGGATCCAGCCCTCAAAAAAGGTTGTGGGCACGTGCGAAAATTGGTCAAGTGCGAGTCGTACTAGAGGCTGGCCCCAAAAAAACAACGTAAACGGTATTTTTGCCCTACAGCTACAAATAAGGAAAATAATGTACATATTTTTTTCATTTTTGAAGCAAATATGAAGTATAAAGGTTTGGAAGCTTATTAAAAAAAAGTAAGTATAATTAAACCTGCCACAAATTTGAAAAGCCCAAACAATGCACAAGGCGCGAAAATTAGCTTATCCAAATACGCCTTCTTCGAAAAATTTCAATTTTCGAATGGCTATTTTACGGTCCCTAATATACTCGTAGAGTTTGTAAAGGTGCTGTATGGTTCGGAACAACAAACAACAACAAAGTGTATTTTTAGTGACCGTCAAGACACACCGAACGTTATCCAGGATCAGATTATGCAAATAAATAGTAACCAAATAGTACGTTACGGTGTACGCTTTGTTGACGGTCGCTATTTTTAGAAGAGCCAGCTCTAGACCAAAATTTTATTTTATATCGACATCGATCATAAATGCACATGTGTGACCATATTCGATTTTTTTTGTAGTCACTTTTCGTAAAAAAAATTAAAATGCGGAGCTATTGGGTTTATAAAGTAAAAAAAAAATGATTCAAGCTATGCAAAAAAAAAAGATTCGCGATGTCTACAGCTCTCAGAGCCTCTAGGAACAATATTTTAATTACATATTTAGCAAAATCACAACATTACAATTTTTGGGAAACTAGAAGGCCCGACAGTCTCTCTTTTTAACCGACTTCGAAAAAAGGAGGAGGTTCTCAATTCGTTTCTAGGTTTTTTTCTTTTTTTTTTGTATGTATGTTCCGCGATTACTTCGTCAATTATGAACCGATTGCGATGATTATTTTTTTAATCGAAAGGTGGTACCTCCAGATTGGTCCCATTTTAATTTGGTTCAGTTCTGATGAAGGAGGAATCCATGAGAAAATGAGGGAACTCCTCAAAATTTATTAGCACGTGTAATTTTGGCGTTAATTTCAAAGACTACAGTGACATTTACGTCCCATTTGTTTGGAAATTGTAGCCGAAATAAAAAAAATAAGAACCGACTTCAAACTCCGACAGCCTACAAAGTCGGTGTTAAGTGAACTGACCCAAAGTCGATGACAAGTTTATAGTGAAACTAGCTTCTGCCCGCGACTTCGTCCGCGTGGAATTTGTTAATAGCCTTCCCGCGGGTACTATGCATTTCCTCGGGATAAAAAGTAGCCTATATGTTGACCAGTGTTATAAACTACCCCCATACCAAATTTTGTTTCAATCCGTCCAGTAGTGTTCGAGTTAAATCCGGACATACATACAGTCAGCAGCAGTAGATAAGCTGTCCAGGTGTTCAAAATGACCTACACACGACCTTATTCTTAAGATATTAAGGGCGTGTGTAGGTCATTTTGAACACCTGGACAGCTTATCTACTTCTGCTGCTGACTGTACATACATACATACAGTATTTTTTTCTAAAAATCGTTATTTTGTGTTCAGTATCGTTCATATAGTCCCTTTGACTTGATAGTTTCTTTTAATTTTCAATTTTCAGCCGCGACTTCTACAGAATTATTATTTATTATATGTATAGATTTTTCCTTTTTTTTCTCGGATTCATTAATCTCTTATGAATAAATAGTTTAGTGCCAAAATTCATTATTTAGGTAATATCAGACTGGTTTAAAGAATGTTTTAGGGAACTCATCAATCATTTCCTTTTTACTGGACAATAGGCAGGTAATCTAACAGTAGGTAATCTGCATAACGTGTTTCTTGAAAGTGTTTGTAATCTAGGATTATAATTTATTTTTTTCCGTTCCCGTGGGAATATCGGGAAATCCTTTCTTAGTGCTCCCCTACGCTCCCCAAGGAACCTGCATGCCAAACTTCAGCTCTCTACGGTGATCCCCGCGACCTAAACATTAAAATGTAAAAATCCCATTTTTTCTCGTTCCCGTGGGAATTTCGGGAAGTCCTTTCTTAGTGCTCCCCTACGCTCCCCAAGGAACCAGCATGCCAAATTTCAGATCCTTACTATGTTTCCCGCGACTTCGTACGCGCCTAAAAATTTTAATGTAAAATTCCCTTTTTTCCCCGTTCCCGTGAGAATTTCGCGAAATCCTTTCTTAGTGCTCCCCTACGCTCCCCAAGGAACCTGTATGCCAAATTTCATCTCTCTACGACCAGTATTTTCGGCTCTGCGTTGATATGTCAGTCAGTCAGTCAGTCAGTTTCTTCTTTTATATATTTAGATAGATAGATAGCTGTTTCCCGCGACTTCGTACGCGCCTAAACATTAAAATGTAAAAATCCCATTTTTTCCGTCCCCGTGGGAATATCGGGAAATCTTTTCATAGTGCTCCCCTACGCTCTCCAAGGAACCTGCATGCCAAATTTCATCTCTCTACGATGATCCCCGCGAGTGCTCCCCTACGCTCCCCAAGGAACCTGCATGCCAAATTTTGGCTTTCTACGACCAGTAGTTTCCGCTCTGCATTGATGTGTCAGTCAGTCAGTCAGTCAGTCAGTTTCTTCTTTTATTTATATATTTAGATAGTTAGATAGCTGTGTCCCGCGACTTCGTACGCGCCTAAACATTAAAATGTAAAAATCCCATTTTTCCCGTTCCCGTGGGAATATCGGGAAATCCTTTCTTAGTGCTCCCCTACGCTCCCCAAGGAACCTGCATGCCAAATTTCATCTCTCTACGATGATCCCCGCGACTACGTACGCGCCTTAAAATGTAATAAACCCATTTTTTTCCCGGTGGCGTAGGAATTTTGGGAAGTCCTTTCTTAGTGCTCCCCTACGCTCCCCAAGGAACCTGCATGCCAAATTTCAGCTCTCTACGATGATCCCCGCGACTACGTACGCGCCTTAAAATGTAATAAACCCATTTTTTTCCCGTTCCCATGGGAATTTCGGGAAGTCCTTTCTTAGTGCTCCCCTTCGCTCCCCAAGGAACCTGCATGGCAAATTTCAGCTCTCTACGACCAGTAGTTTTGGCTCTGCGTTGATATGTCAGTCAGTCAGTCAGTCAATCAGTCAGTCAGTCAGTCAGTTTCTTCTTTTATATATTTAGATAGATAGATAGCTGTTTCCCGCGACTTCGTACGCGCCTAAGCATTAAAATGTAAAAATCCCATTTTTCCCGTTCCCGTGGGAATATCGGGAAATCCTTTCATAGTGCTCCCTTGCGCTCCCCAAGGAATCTGCATGCCAAATTTCATCTCTCTACGATGATCCCCGCGACTACGTACGGGTTTTAAAATGTAATAAACCCATTTTTTCCCGTTCCCGTGGGAATTTCGTGAAGTCCTTTCTTAGTGCTCCCCTACGCTCCCCAAGGAATCTGCATGCTAAATTTCAGCTCTCTACGATGATCCCCGCGACTACGTACGCGCCTTAAAATGTAAAAAAAACATTTTTTCCCGTTCCCGTCGGAATTTTGGGAAGTCGTTTCTTAGTGCTCCCCTACGCTCCCCAAGGAACCTGCATGCCAAATTTCAGATCTCTACGATGTTTCCCGCGACTTCGTACGCGCCTAAACATTAAAATGTAAAAATCCCTTTTTTTCCCGTTCCCGTGGGAATTTTGCAAAATCCTTTCTTAGCGGATGCCTACGTCATAACATCTACTTGCATGCCAAATTTCAGCCTGATCCGTCCAGTGGTTTGGGCTGTGCGTTGATCGATCACTATATCAGTCAGTCAGTCAGTCAGTCAGTCACCTTTGAGTTTTATATATTTAGATTGACACCGACTTTGTAGGCTGTCGGAGTTTGAAGTCGGTTTTTAATTTTTTATTGAGATTTTTTTCCATCACTGTTTAGGATTACAAACCTCAAAACGAAATATATCAGAACGCTTATATAGAATCACTCGTGTCTTTTACAGCCAATTTGCTCCGAAACTACTGCAATTTGGTACATACTTATATGTAGCATAGTGACCCAAACACGTACGATAACCTAAATAAATGAATTCAATTTAAATTTTGAAAAAAAAAGATGATTTTTAGTAGATTACTATGAAAACCTATAAGAAATTCGTGGTATTACATATTTGAAATGATATAGAAAATAATCAACGAATGGAACCCTCTCCAAGCGATTTTAACTTGCTCTTATCTTTTTTTATCAAGACGTTCGAAACTATCAACCTCATTGGGCTGTAAAAATGTGACGTGAAAACTCTTAGGCATGAGGTATGTCTATAAGGCTATTTAGGGTTGTGGGCATGCCCATAGTGCCCACAACGGTGGATCCGCGCCTGATTGACTGCTTTCCACCAGGGGGGGCATCTGCCAGTTTTGTCTGTCGTTATTTCTTTGTTTGGTAATACAAACAAATTAAATTTATATTATACAAAACAGTGTAAAAGTTATTTTTATTTTATACTAGTATCAGCTGGTGTGGAATTCGGTTAAAAAAGCGTTTCCTGGGGAAGCGTTTTCTGAGATAAAAAGTAAGTAGCGTATGTCCTTCCTCAGGACTCGAACTATCTCCATACCAAATTTGACCTAAATTGGTCCAGCGCTTTGAGCACGAAGAGGTGACAGACAGAGTTACTTTCAAATTAAGAACATTAGTATGGATTTAATTTGTGAATGAACTTTCTGATCATTAACCCTAAAAAATGGTCTATCTTCAGGACTTCATGACTGACAATTTATAACTGAATTTTGCAGCCTTCATGGGAATAATATCTATAATTGTCTGCTTCTTATACTTATATTCCCACAGTATTCAGTTTTTCGGGGATAACGTCATGGCAAACTTGTATATTTAAACGTTCCAATGATTGAAATGATTGAAATTTTATTTCAGGTTATATTAAATATGTCAGTTTGATTGTACTGACTGTACAAAATGCCACACTGGGACTCAGTATGCGATATGCCCGTACCCGAGATGTAGAGATGTTTTCATCAGCTGCTGGTTTGTATGATCTTTATTTGTTTTTCTTGGTTACTGAATAAATTGTTACTAGTCTATTAATATAGGAGAACACAGCCTTAGCAACTCACCCTCATCTGCGGCAACCAAAGTTTAAATGATAGATAGTTAAGGGACCATCCATTAATCACATGATGTTTTTTTAGCCTTTTTTAATCTCTCCCCTCCCCCTTGGTGATACGTGGTGAGGTTTAAGACTAACCGCCCAAAACTCACGTGTATTTTTTATACCTACAAAGAATCTGGAAATTTTTAGAATATCATCTTTGAATACAGGTAGTAGAATCTAATTTTATTCTAGAAAACAAGGTAATTTTGGTATAGAAATCGCGCTTTTGACGAGAAAATTAATACATGTGATATCTTACCTACACCCCCCTCCCCCTAATGATGTTTCGTTATATTTTCCGAACCCCTCCCCCCCCCCCTTTCGAGCCTCACGTGATTAATGAACGGCCCCTAATGAGTAAACCGCTGGGGCAAATGTGTCCTGGAGTTGAGACCGCGTCTCGGTAAACGGTAGTGGGAGGCGCCCTCAGGCTCGGTGGAGCGACGACCTTCGTAAGACCCCACTTGATTTTTTTAATAATAATTATCTATCATTTAAACTTGGGTTGTCTCAGATAACAGATGAGAGTATACATACCTTAAGTCTTAATAATAACTTTTTGCAGCTGTACTAATGGCAGAAGCGACCAAGTTCATTATCTGCACTGGACTTGTTATGATGGAATCTGGCAGCATGAAAAGAGGTTTACAGACAATTTATGCCACGGTCATATTGAACTTCCGTGATACACTGCGCGTCTGTGTTCCCTCGTTTTTGTACATTGTACAGAATAACCTCCTTTATGTTTCTGCCTCTAATTTGGACGCTGCAACTTACCAGGTAAAATATTTGAACTAAACTTTTGTTTTTGTAGCAATGAAAGTAGCCAATTTTACGCATTTTATGTTTTATGTTAAACTAGCTTCGGCCCGCGACATCTTCCGCATGGAATTCGGTTGTCGCGTTCCCGCGGGAATAATGCGTTTTTCCGGGATAAAAAGTAGCCTATCTCCTCTCTCGGGACTCCATCTATCTTCATACGAAAGTTCATCAAAATCGGTCCAGTGGTTTCACGTGATGCGCGGTCAAATAAACAGACAAAAAGTCTAAAAACTGTTAGAATGTGTTCTGTTATCGATTCTAAGTATCCCAAGCCAAGTGAATTACCACTGTGATGAAAATGTGTGCCGAAAAGGCTTGTATTTCTCTTTATCTGACCTCATAACGAGAGATAAAGCAAAAGAAGCCTTGGATGTCATTTTTCGCTCCAGATGTACTTAATGCAATTAAAAATAATACGCAACAGTGACAGTTCACTTCACTGGTGTCCGTCAGAGTTTTCATATTTGGTTATCGTTGATCTATTATAAGTAAGGATTCATAATCAGCCGGAGAAAAATGACCCCGTCAAAACGGGTGCCCGAACCGCTCGGGCACCCGTTTGGCCTTCGTTATAAAGAGGCGTTCTTGGTATATTGGAACGTATTTGAGCAAACTGACTTTAGAGTCAGTTTGCTCCATATACTTTGACATATTCTGTTAGGCACTGTTCGACCATATGTTATTACTTATTATAGGTCAATGTTGGCTATGTCACACGCTGCGATCGTTTTCGTCTCCCCCACCACTGTCTTTGCACACAGCGAATAGCACGACACAAGTTAGAAGGCGCGTGACGAAGCACCTGAGCCGTTGACGCAGTCTATTATTGCTTAATCCGCGCACCTTCTAAATAGTGCCGTGCTACTCGTGGTATACTAAACAACCATGGACTAGGTATAAACATAAAGTTTGCCCCAACCCGAATTCGTATTTCAAAACTATATAATAACTAGCTTCTGCCCGCGACTTCGTCCGCGTGGAATTCGGTTATAGCGTTCCCGCGGGAATAGAGTGTTAAACTATAACAAATTATATACGAAAACCTTCCTCTTGAATCACTCTATCTCTTTAAAAAAATCCGTTGCGTAGTTTTAAACATTTAAGCATACATAGGGATATAGGGACAGAGAAAGCGACTTTGTTTTATACTATATAGTGATATGTAAATACTTAAGTAGGTTAACGCATTCACTGCCACCGACGCATATGTGCGTTTTGCTGACTTTCCCGCAGTGCCTTGAACGCACATGTGCGTTGCAATGTTCCCTTAATGACAGATGTGGCACCTGACGAAAGTTCGTAAAACAAAAGTAGCAGTGAATGCCTTAAGAGGCTTTACTCCGAAAGTTGGCAACGTCGCAAATAGTTGTCAAATATTTCGCTGTTTTCATTAATTTCTGAATATTACTGAATGAAAACACGAATTATCGCTCTATGGTTGAATAAAATATTCTTATAATTATCATAGGAACACGATTTTTTTAGGATTATGGAAGTACTATCTTTTGAAAACTTTCCATCGCATTTTTCATGCATTTTAATGAAATCTTATCATTTGAATGCCTAACCAACAAATAAAAGACGAGACGCGCCATTCAACCATAGAATGATAACTTCTTTTTTAATTCAGTAATATTAAGAAATTAATAAAAACAGCGAAACATTTGACAGATATACGCGACGTTGCCAACTTTCGGGATAAACCCTCTTAATGACCATTGTTTTTCCAGGTTACATATCAGTTGAAAATATTAACCACTGCATTTTTCGCTGTGGTTGTGTTGAAAAGGACACTGCAGAAATGGCAGTGGTGTGCACTGGGTCTGTTGGCGGCTGGCATAGCGCTCGTGCAGCTGGCCTCTGACGTAACCCCCGCGAAAATCAAGGACACACACCTGCCAGAGCAATCGAGGATCCTAGGATTTGGAGCGGCCCTAGGCGCTTGCTTTATATCTGGCTTTGCTGGGATATATTTCGAGAAAGTACTCAAGGAATCTGACATATCGGTGAGTTAGGCTATAACCTTTTGTAAGACGGATGTTGTATCCTTACTTAAATACATGGCGAAAATGGTAATTATCTAGTATCTATCTAGTAGTAAAAATTTATATAGCGGAATATTTTACTCAGTGTATCCTATTTTTTAAACTTATATATTTTACACAACTACCGACTATAAACAAAATTAAACATTGAAAACATAGGATCTACTTGCGATCATCATGATTGATTCAATTTGGTGAAAACGTAGCGTCAACGACGACCAAACCAACCCACAGGAATACGATGGATGAGAGTGGCACAAGCCCGGTATGAGTGGCGAGTTCTGGGACATTAACGAATTAACCGCCCTCGGTGTGTAATGTACTATTAACTTATCGAATGTAATTTCCGATGGTTGGACGTAAGCTTTATATGTAGACGTCACGAGATAAATACTAAGACTTTTTGAAATTTTATTTCTCAGGATGTTTATTTTTGTTTCCAGGTGTGGATGAGGAATGTACAATTGAGTTTATTGTCGCTACCGTTCGGTACGATAACTTACTTGTTTAACGAGGGCTCTCCGAATCATCTTTTGCGGGGATTCGACGCTTTCGTCTGGTATCTGGTGGTCCTGCAGGCCGCCGGCGGGCTCATCGTCGCCGTGGTCGTCAAATATGCCGATAACATATTAAAGGGCTTCGCTTCTTCCGTTGCGATAGTAATATCATGCGTTGTTTCTATGTACATATTCAATTTCCACTTAACAGTACAGTTTGCTCTCGGTACCGCTTTAGTAATGGCTTCCATATTCCTATACGGTTATGTACCCAGGCAAAAAGCCGAATCTCGATCATCTCTCAGTGTCTAAATATTAAAAAAATATTACTGAGACTTAATAAAGTGGGTTAATTTTACTATGATATAATATACTCGGTCCGAGTAGGGGATATTGATTGTGTTCTCAGCTTAAGAGGGTTTATCCCGAAAGTTGGCAACGTCGGATATAGCTGTCTGTAAATGTTTCGCTGTTTTTGGGAATTAAAAAAGAAGTTATCATTCTATGGTTTAATGACGCGTCTCGTTTTATATTTGTTGGTTAGGCATTCAAATGATAAGATTACATTAAAATGCATGGAAAATGCGATGGAAAGTTTTCAAAAGGGAGTACTACCATAATCCTAAAAAAATCATGTTCCTAGGATAATTGTTGCAATCCATACTTAATGTTTTATTCAACCATAGAGCGACAATTCATATTTTGGTTCATATTCATAAATTAATGAAAACAACGAAATATTTGATAGCTATTTGCGACGTTGCCACCTTTGGGAGTAAACCCTCTTAAAGCTAAATATTCCATAACAGTAGGCAAGGAGGTACTTAATTTAAATAGGAACATTCAAGGGCAAAGATATGTATTCTTTTGTCAAAGCCTTAAAATATGTATAGCAGACAGCGACTTTATTGGTATGTCATTAGAGTTGCTGTATACATATTTTGCCGCTTTGGCAGAATTCGCAGGATACATATCTTCGCCCTTGACTATACAACATTACTTTGTATTATAGTATAAGTAGCCGTAACTCAATTACGTTCCACATAATTTTAACAGGTAAACAACCATCATGTCATTAGATTTTGAAGGTAAAGTTTTATCTTATCTGTGAGTGTCCAACGCTTATACGGAGACCTCAGTGTTGCCAATTTAGCGTGTAATATGGCAATATAGCACCTCGGAGGACAGCAAGCGCCTCTAGCGGCGGATTCGCTCGCGATGACCCTCATTGTAGTGTTAAGAATCGACTAACCGCAACAGATTTCACAACCCTACAAGACGAACCAATTTTGACAGTTCTTACCGTTACGTGTCCCCTCGTATTGATTATAATCAAGCTAATGCTCCCAGTTAGAAAATAAAGATTATTGTTATAAAGTGTGTTTCTGAATTAAAAGTAGTGAAATGAGGATGTGAAGGCTGATTTGCGCATAATATAAATTTTATATTTTTGGGTTCAATTGAAATATATGTAAGCGTCACATCGTAGGTTCTGTGGAAAGTTTTTGAACGTACCGATAATAACTTTCGAAGCCTTACCAGTAGATCTGTAGATCTTGAACTTATTCATTACGCCCGGTTCCTATATCCAAACAACGCCTCGTTTTGCCTACGGACGGTTAAAATTTGACAGATTCTCTATAGAACAAATGTCAAAAATCAACCGTCCGTAGGCAAAACGAGGCGTTTCGTGGATATAGGAACCGGGCCTATAGGCCTGGCCGGAATGGAAACCAATATTGCTGAAGAATAAAATGTAATAGAATATAAAATTGTGTATATTATGTCAAAATACGGTGGGTGTCGCTAACTCGCAAGTGGTAAAAAAAAACTTAAATAGCAAAAAATTACCACTTGAAAAAACGTTAACAATGTTATTTTTTGAGGGTAGGTGTCTAACAACTAGTAAATTGACTGTGGAGTTGCAGCAAAATCTCAGCATTGTCACAGCCACAAGCAAGCTTACAGCGTAAAAAAATGAACGATATGTTGAATACGCGTATTGTTCAAATTGGCGGTTCGCTATGTTTTCAATCAGTGGCATGTCACTGGGTATAAAAATATTGAGATAAAATAAATTAAAATAAAATCGTTTGATTTTTGACGTGATAACGCATTGATAACGTCTATATTGTTAAGACAAAATGTCTGTATGTATGGGCATAATGAAATAAGGGTTCATACATAGTATAGACCTAGGCAAGGTAATACACATAATAATTATAAAGAGACAGTAATAACAATCTCCGAGGGGCACGCCGAGAGATGCAGCATCTTTACTAGTATATTTCTCTTATTCATAGTTGAGAGCCGCCGTTGGCCGACAGACCGGGTTCTCTCTAACCCGATCTTCAGCCTATGCGGAGTTACTCCTCTCAACATAACAAGGGATCTCTTTGTCCCTTGGAGGGTCCTCCACCTTCCCCATAGACCTTCCCAATCCACCGTGACTCTAGTTTACTCTACTCTTATACTGCATCACCTCTCAGCGTCTCCGTCATAGTTGAACAATCAGAAAGCACTTACTAATCGCTGAATGTCTGTACAGTACCTCTAAATGTCTCAACTTACTTATTAGCTCTCTTTTACCACATTACTCTCACTCTCCCCTAGCCGCCTCTGTGCAACTCACAGGTGAACTCCTAGCTGTCAGAAATCATAGCGATTCCCGCCCAAGTTACTTCATTCGTAATACCAGTACAAAAAATCGTTAAGTCTCGTTTACACTCGCCTCGATGTAGAAATCGCGATAGTTAGCGACAACGTCCTTATAAATCGATGAATGCCGGCTGCACGCATGAAAAAGCATGACTTATCGTCACGTTCCGCTTGAGACGAGCGTGCAAGAGATAGCGCGGAACAAGCGATAGAGAGGCACGATCGGCCTAAGCGTGACGTTATCACGTAAAATTATCGTCCGTAAACCGACTTTACAGCCAACCAATTTTATGATGTTTCATATCATAACGTTCGCGTAATTAGTATTGATAGCAGATCTGACGGGAATCGGTGGTCTTTGGAAACATGGAAAAGTAAATTTGAAGGAAAGTGTGAAGAAAAGTGTAAAGAATAAAAACTTTATTGTACACTATATTCCACTTAACTGCACGTAAAGGAAGTCAATTAAATGCTTCCGATTGTGTATTTTTTTTTTTATTGCTCAGTAAATATTAACAAAGTTATGAGCTGTTAAAAAAAAAATACTATGACGGCGTATCGTCAACATACATCAATTCAATATTTTATTGTATTTTTACTATGTTGAAAAAATTAAAAAAACGTAATAACATGCTCAAAAATTCAAGTAGGTATCTCTTTATTTAGCTACAATGATTTCGACTCGTTGTTTATAATTATAATAGTCAATAACCTGATACTACTATTATTAATTTTAGCAATGGATTGTTAAATATCTGTGAGAAGTCCTTGTATGTCCATTTTATTTTAAGTCAGATGGCATGGGTGATTAACTCTGTCAATGTTATTTTGAGATTTAAACTTAGTATTAAGATGAAAAATATTGTATCTAAATACTGGAAATGCTACAACTCAGGAATGTAATGAGACATGCACACTAAATGTTTTTTACAATGACGAAGTTCTTTGCTTAATTCAATATAAATGTTATTATACAATGAGAAAAAATAGGTATATATCTGGTGAATTGAATACAATAGTATATTTAATCTCTCAACAAGTTGTGGTTGGGCTACCAATATGCACAGAGCAGCTGGATCTAAATTGAGAGTACAGGGTTAAGCCGGAACCCCACATCTGCGCTCGGTCGAGTTACGCCTCGTGAGTACACAAACGCTTTGTATCAAAATGAGGAACCCATCCATGTTAGCGTTTGCGTGCCGTGGTTTCCGGCCTTAAGGTAGCTTTTATACAAACGTGTGCCATTTTGAGGAGCACAATGCTCCTATGCATTCTGTCGTCTCATTCTAGACTGATGATTACTTGATGAGAAATAGTTGATGCCTAGTGTATAATCTTACTGACATGACCTTCATACTTAAAATAATCAAATATGTAGTGCAATTAGCTAAGGTATCTCTGAAAGAGAATAATAAATAGAGGTATTATTTATTAATGTATTTATTTAGAAATTTACTTAAATTCTACTTTCAAAGTTTTATGTTATTTTTTTAATACATATATTTCATTTTACAATGAATTGGTAACTTTCCTTTTCCTCATTTGTTCCATCCATTTGTCCAGTTGCTCTTGAGGGGTGAGTGGATTCAATTTGTAATAGTCCTTTGGTGGTTTACCTTCCTCTAACCGTACAAAATAATGGCAGTATGTGTAGCGTACTTCCCCCATTCTGCCTCTAGCATGCCTTCGAATTCCTTTTATGACATTTCCTTTGCCAGAATATGATTCAGCTAAAAAACAGAAACTTAATTTACACAGAACTACTCCAAGCTTAAATAAAATGAAAGAATTATATAGAACACAAAAAAAAATACAATTATCTAAGTACCTATAGGGGTTGTATCTTAACCCCTTATAGGGCAAGACTTTTCGTTTTATTTTTGGGTTTGGGTTAACTTTGAATCCTTACTAATATTTTAAATGCGAAAGTGTGTTTGTCCTTCCTTCAAATCAGAATTGCTGGACTGATTTTTATGACATTTAATGTGGAGATAGTTTGAGACCCTGCCAAAAACATATGATACTTGTATCACATATATTTCCATGGAAATGGGTTTTCTCATGGAAATATAAATTGTATAGTCAAATTTAAATGTTACAAAATTTCACAATCACACTTACCAACCCATAAATTACTTCTAAACTCGACATTGTGTTGAGTGACAGCTAATTCTTGAGCTTCGAGGATGGCATCTTTGACATACTGTGCACCTTTTTTATTAACAAAGCTCAATTGCTTCACAGCTTCATCCACCGTCATGCCTCTGACAAGGCAGGCAATGTACCAAAGTTTGTCAGGGCTATATTTGATGTTAGTCTTCTGATGGCAGACAAACTGTAACAAGAAGGATGGATTCTAAGCATATTTGAACTTTTGAAGAGTTTATTTTCTATTAATTAAATAGAAGTGGAAACAGATATAGTGGTGTCTCGCTGAAAATGTAAGCTACAGAACTTACTGCAGGCCTTGGCTCTTCGCCATGTTCTTGTGGAGGATAAATACGTTTATTAAATTCCAAAAAAATCTTTGGTAATGTAGATTTCGTCCATGCCAAAGCAGGAGCAGAAGTATGAATGGTATGTATATGAAATTTTGTCAGTGCCGGGCATATATTTTTCCAAATTTGATTCATATCTATATAGATCTTTACTAAAGGTCTTGCAGTTAATATATTTATTTAAACTTCTGCAATTTGCATATAAAACTGCAGAATTGTTGAAATCCAAGTTAACCTAAATTCAACAATAAATTAACGTCACAATGACAGTTAACTGACAAACGACAGCTGTATTTTTCTGTAAGAGAGTGCGCTCACGGGTGAATCGTAGCCGTGACAAAAAAGTTTCTGTCACCTCAAAAGTGAAAAAGTCATCCGTGGGCGCACCCTCTAAAAACTGCAAAAAATAAGGCAAGCATAATATACAAGAAGCTTAAATAATTGCAAGTGTGATTCCAGCCACAGCATTTTTTTTATTTGTGTGTGAACACACCTTTATGCGTTTTGTTATTCGCCAAGGCACCGCACACGTCACTGAAAAAAAAGTAATGTAAGCTAAGCGTAATCTAACCTATATTTGTTGGACTCGAGTATAAAAAGAATTAAGACGATCTCTGTTTGTCTTGAAAAGTAATTAAAATATAATTACTTTGTTGAGAATATATTATTTCTTGACAATGATTAAATAAATGGAACGATTTGCTGAGTATTCTGAAGAAACGTCAACAAGGAAGTCATTGTGTTGAAAAAGGGGAAATTGAAACAGATCTCATTTCACAATGTCGAATTTATACGTTGCTGTCGTATGTTCTTCTAATATGAATCGCAGTATGGAAGCCCATGCATTTCTGTCAAAAAAAGGCTTCAAAGTAAAGTCATTTGGCACAGGAGAAAAGGTGAAATTACCAGGTGTTTCCGCCGATCGACCAAATTGTTACGAATTTGGAGTGCCATATGATGATATTTACACCGATTTATTAGAAAAGGATAAGAATTTCTATACACAAAATGGACTATTGCACATGTTAGACAGGAACAGAAGAATCAAACCATCCCCAGAGAGGTTCCAAATATCAACAGATCGTTTCGACGTCATCATCACTTGTGAAGAGAGAGTATACGATCAAGTAATTGAATGGTTTGGTTCGAGGAGGTCAGTTCACAACCAACCCGTGCATGTGGTCAACATAGACATCCAGGATAACCATGAGGAGGCCACTATTGGCGCTTTTCTTATTAGTGACATGGTCTCAAAAATGGAACAGAGTGAAGACTTGGACAATGATATTGATGAATTGTTACATGACTTTGAGGCCAAGTGCCAAAGACCAATATTGAACTGTATCATGTTTTATTGATATACTCTCAGTTTAACACCCAATCAATTATGACATTTTGTATTACCTATAATGAATTCATTGATTTTAAGTAATGTTGTGAGAATTTTTATTTTCTCAAATTGATTTAAAAATATGTCTCTTATTCAAGGCATTCAATGTTTAAAAACTGACTCTGGACACTTTTTGAACATATCCCCCCTAATTTAGTTTTACACAGTTTTTTTTCAGATTCTATAAAAATATAACTGTACCTACCTACAGTCATGCCAGGCAATTCACAAAATTACTAATATGATTTCAAATTGATTGATTGATTTAAAATTGATTATCCTTTTTATCTTTTTCAGATGAAAGTAATTTATTGTTATTCTGGTAATGACATGTTAATCCAGAAAATTGTATCACCATTAATACCTTTGACTATTTCCACTCTTATAACTAAACTCATCTATTTGCCGATGCAAACAGCTTACAAGTATAGCCCACATAGGTAAGTACAGTCAAGGACAAAGATATTTATACAACCAGTGTGCTATAATATGTATACAGCAGCTCTAATGACATAGTATAATAAGAGTTGCTGTATACATATTTTGGCGCTATGGCAGTGTACATATCCTTGACTGTACAATAACAAATGCCATTTGTCACGCGTTAAGTGGAATCCGCGCATTTATTTACCAACCAAACAGCGGTCGCCTTTCCATTAGATTTATTTATGTACAAAAAACCTTTCTGTTAAGTTAAATCATACCAATGGCATTGAAACAAAATTGAACCCTGAAATTAGAACATAAGGTTCAATTTTATACAGAAAAAAAACCACTTGGAACCGATATCGTCATACCACCCAATAGTGATCTGTGATTTATAGTTAGGCTACAGTCCACAGCCTCAGAATGTTGCGTTATTGTAGGTATGTTGTCTTTAACTTAATCCATTCGCCCGGCACGTGTAAAAGAAGCGCCTATATGCGAATACTGAATAAATACTGTTTCTCGTCGGCGTACTGCATATGCCGTCTAAAGCTATAGGTTAGCTAGTGTTTTAAGAAAGAGCAAGCATCGGTAAGCGTTAGCATATCCTTTATCCGCAGCCTTACACCGTGTCGCGTTCCGTCAATGCCATTGTTTGAGCAGAATGAACTAGCCTTAAATGCCTTATTTACGGTGTGTAGTATAGTAATGACATTATAGGTATTTATTTATTTATTTTGAAAATAATAATAATAGGTTTTACATTTGTGCTTATGGATATCTTAAATAAAGTTTTTTTTTTCAAAATGGAATCCACTCAGCTTTAGCCGAGGAGCACCTCGGCGCTGATTTTCAGTATACATTATAGTACCTATCGTGGGATACCCGAATTCGAAACTAAATAGAGAGTAAATTATTGCACAACCGTATAATGATTTTTCGCTTAGTCATTAAGTACTTACATTAAGTTAAATCAACTTTAACACGAGTTCTGCTGGCCCACTTCATTAAATTAATGCTTATCTACTCGACCTCGTGACCGATGTTGCAAATAGCTAATAACGTTCCTCTTTGCACTATAGTTAGTCTTCGCTTCGTGCATGAAGCATAGAAGCAAGCAAATCCAGCCACTGCTTCCTAACACTTGTTTTTTGGATATCATGTTTGTAGAGACCCTGTGTGTTACCGAACCGAACCTTAAGCATCGTAAGTCATAAGCAATTCATTATAATCTACAATGTAGAGTTCTTGTAGTTGATTTAGTGCCTAATGCCTACAATACTTACATACAGCTGGAACATTTACACCGCCCGCCGTTGACATCGAGTCGTGTCTATTACATTACCTATTGCTTAATCCGCGCGCCGTATTGTTCCACTTCACGTAGGTAACGAAAATTAAGTTCTTCGACTATAAAAGCTTTCATATGCTTCATCGTGATCATCATAATTTCAGCTGAAAGACATCCACTGTTGGACTCTCCAACGCGCGCCACTCCGACTGGTATTGTGCCACACGTATCCATCGCGTTCCCGCGACCTTCACCATGTTTCATATCAACTTCTTGCTATACTTAATAAACTCGAAAATATTACATACAAAATATTATACACGGAGGCCCGGTAATTTCATTAGCAAATCTCGTTGATAAATTAAATTATTATCATTGTTCCTTAAAAGTTATTTATCACGTAACCACAAATGGTACACGGCGTTCAAGTTGAACCACAGAATAAGTAATCGGTTGAACTTTAAATCTAGCTGCTTAATTAAGGTTAGGTAACAACGCCGCGACGCGTGAGTGATGCTATAGGGAATCTCCCTGACCCTATAAGACTTCGAATAGATCCTCATCTCCGATAAATGTACCTACTTATTCAGTAGTTTGCAGTTGCAATTTTAATATTGATCATTTATGGCATTTTACATGATGATAACCTACTCAGATCAGAAACAAAAGAGAATTTTAATGTTGCATATTTTATTAAGTAATTTTAACTGAGATGAACGAATGGCCTTCTACGAGTTCTATGGCAATGGCAACTCGTGACTTTTAATAAGTTCCTTGTCGTGTCCAATCTGAGATAGAGGTAGACAGGTTATACATATAGTTTACCCGTCTTTTATATTTATCGTATGTTTACCTTATATCCGTTGCGCCTTAGTTTCCTTATTTACCCGTCTTTAATAATCGCGGACAATATTTTATTTATTTGTTGCTAATCTTCGCCTCTGTTTCGGAGCGCAAAGCAAAAACTGTGTGTCTATTCGATTCTATAGTATGTGATAGTATGGGATTTCCCAAATAAATGCTATAACAGTATCTTATTTTTAGCGAGGACTTAATGGGCGTTTGCATAAATTGCTGTAAAAAGCTTTTTGATAATCTGCAAATTTTTGGGTTTTTATTACTCAGAATTGTTTGTACTTCATTCCTGTTAAAAGAGAAAGTGTCCCAGATTTTACTACTGAAATGATATTTCTCATAGAAATAGTAACACCAAAAAGTGACGTAATGGAATAGTTAATTCGGGACAATTTTTTCTTGTATTCAGATCGATAGAGTTATCGATTCTGAATAGTAAACACCCAAAATACTCTGATTATGAGGAAAACAAGTTTAGTACAACAATTTATGAAAACGCCCTAGTATCACAGTAGTGTCAGTAGTCTTAAACAAAAGTGCAATGTCCAAACCCTTTCCCAGGGGCTCTATTCAAGATTCCCAATCCCTGCGCTCACGCGTCGCCGTCGCGGCGTGGCAACCGAACTTAAGCAGCTAGGTTAAACTTGAGCGCCGTGACGCGTGAGCGCAGCGATAGAGAATCTCGCTTTGCCTATGTAACACTTCGAATAGAGTCCCCGAATAGCAATAACAATGAGA
The DNA here is from genome assembly GCA_963971205.1 of Aethes cnicana. Taxonomy (NCBI): domain Eukaryota; kingdom Metazoa; phylum Arthropoda; class Insecta; order Lepidoptera; family Tortricidae; genus Aethes; species Aethes cnicana. Next base: position 10,807,116 of record OZ020273.1, on the reverse strand, counting down.
TAACGTGTCGCTAAATAGGGAAATAGGTATCCTTATTTAGGGATATGGGATTTCCCATCTGCAGAACCGAATAGACCGCAATGGGGTAGGCTGTCTCTTCGTGTGAGGCTGCCAGTCGAGAAAGTATTTTCTGTGAACTGTAGGGATGCCTGCTCAAACCCGATAAGTCGCGATACGAAAACAATGCAATATGAATTTCTGAAAGACCGTGAAAGTTCTTATTTGTCAACAAATTTTTCGTCTATTCGGGTTTGAGCAGGGAACTTTGTAAGTGTAATTTATACAATCTGCTAATTTATGATTTCATTGTAGTATAAAATTTACCTACGTAACTTCCTTGATAAATAAAAATAGAGATGCCAAGTTTCTAATATTAATTAAAGAGTTTAACGACAGAATTTTAAATGCTATCGTTATTTACATACTAATTATACCGTTCGTATCTCCTACAATATACCTATGTAGGTATTGTTTAAGGTTCATATGCGACAATGAATGAATGAATACGTGCTTTTTCCAGCGACTTCGTCTACGCTTACCAAGATAAAGGATTAAGGCGCGGAGATTAAGCAAGAATAGACTTTGTGTGAACAGCGTAAGTGCTTCACCGCGCGAATTATTAGTTATTGCTCTACCTATATTTCAATTCATATTATAAACTGTGCCAATTTGCATCCATATTTGTTAAGTCGCAGTGGTATTGCGATTGGTCATGGGTTTCCGTTTCCATGCCCTAATACAACTGGTAGTTTCGGTACGAAACCAAAATTAACCTTATGTGCGCCACTTGTCATAGAAGTAGTCAGTTTGGACTGTCACACAAAGGAAGGTTTATATTATTTTCGTACAGGACTATCGGTTGTCTTGGGGATCGCAAACCCATGGCCAAACGCCACCACAGCCGTTTTAGCGAGATTTAAGTTGCAATTACACATGTATGTCTGTTGCCTCTTCACGAATTTCACGTGGACGAAGTCGCGGTTAAAAGCTACTACCTACTTAAAATGTAAATGCGACATAAACTTCAGTGTACAGTGTATTATAGTCAGACACCGATATCTTTTCACGTTATAGCATTGTTATAAGATTTAAAAGTTAAGTATTTCACATTTCTTGGCTATGCTCTATTTCTATTCTTAGTGGCAAGTGATGAGGTTCGCACGATTAGCATTCCTTGTAAGTACTCGAGTTATTCATGTAGGTAATAACTACAAACCAAGATAACTAACGCACGATAAAAGCATAGTTCCTATGCTATTGTCGCAGCTTGTTTTTTTTTTCAAATCAAATAGGTACTTCATGGGTTTAAGATAAAATTATAACGTGTATTTTTACGTAACTGTTGCTGGGGACGATGAAAGAATAAAACGTTTACAATTTTATTATTTGTTTTTAATGCTATCCCTACATTACATACCCAATAACTACAGGTCTTTCTTTGTGAATTATATAATGTACTTTAAATTATGTACTTCAAAAAAGTCATAAGTAGTTAAAATGTAAATTATTTTGGCAAAGGCAGTCATGATATAATAAATAGGTATTTTTCTTTAGATAGCCGTGCACATTATATTATACGTGATAAGAGCTATCAACGCAGGACAAACAGATGTAGTAGGTATTACACTTTCAGAGCCTTTGTATAATTAGGTACAAAAGTGTATAAGCACCTACACATTTTTGGTCCTACCCGACTGTATTGCAGCTAGCTGAATTTCGGATTTGACATATTGACATGAGCGACACAAATAAAATAATAAATATTTGGTATTTAAATTTGAATATATTACATATATCCGTGGTAAATATAACGTTAATATATTAGCTATCTCTATTCTTCCGGTGCCATCTCCTATCGGGATATTAGCTATACTTAGGTAAATTGTACTTGGACACGTATTGAATGGTATTTACATTTGAATATATTACATATATCCGTGGTAAATGTAACGTTAGTATATTAGCTATCTCTTCTTCTTCCAGTGCCATCTCCTACTACTTAGGTAAATTGTACTGGCACGTATTGAAAAATGTAAACTATGTATATGTTTATGTTCCATAATGGATCGCAAACACTCCACGAAGCACGTAGCGAGATCAACTTAATTGTTTGAAAACGTTATCTTTGAGCTCGAAGTATCTGTTTAGACGTATCTCTGCATATCTGAAAAGTAAATTGAAAATCGTCTTGACATTGAAAAAAATGTTCTTGTCTTGTTACACCGTTGAAAACACTAATCGTCGTGAAATGCGATAGAAACCGTAATAATATACCCTTATTTTTAGTAGTGGAATTTACAAATTTCAATGGCCCCACGTTGGACGCCAGTGTAACAGATTTATAAATATATGGAACAAAAGCAAACAAACGATGCGCACATGTATTTACGTTCAAGATAAAAAGAAAAGTTCTGTATTGATTCGTTACGTTATTATAACTACTTAAAATATCCCAAACACTCATTTCCATGAGGAATTAGGTATTTGGGTCAGGCCGTAGATTTTGCCACTTTTAGTAAGTATAGTAACTATACATTACTATACTAAAAGTGGCAAACTAAAACAGTTAAGAAAAAAGAATCGTAGAGTTACACTCTACGATTCTTTTTTCTTAACTGTTTTAGTTTCCATATATTACTCAACTACTGCATTTTATTTGCAAAGAAATGGTGAACAGCGGCCACTGAAAATATTTCAATAAACTTGGAAAACTATAGGACTTTTTACTAAAAAAGAATACGAAAATTTCATAAAAATCGCATATCCGCTTCGGTAGGGGTGCATTTAGAGCATTAAAAAATGCATATTTCTCGTAATCTGCTTGTTTTGACTTTATGCAAAAATAGTTGCCTATCCCCCTTTTAAATATCGTTTCGTGTATCCTAAGAAAGTACAAATAGCGCAAAGACATGGTGTTGTTCATTTTACTTAAATGTACAAAAATTAGTCTTTGCGCAATTCGTATTTGCGCAACCCATCATCTGCCCATTTTGTAGCGTTACATTGGCAGTATTTGTATTCTGAGTAGTGGCAACACCTAAGTTACTTACTGTATGATCAATTAGGCAGCAGCGGCCATATTTTTGTCAGTTCGATATCAACTGTGTTCGGAGCGGAATGTGTCAATTTTCTGCGGAGCGCATTTTTCGAGTTTTCAAGGAAAGTTATGAGTTAATATCTGTTATTTTTATTGCGCACTATTAAGTAAGGTGTATGTAAGCTGTCAAGGTTAAATTAACTTTAAAAAAGAGCTTATTTATTCATTAATATTGGATATCATTTGCGCTACGGTTACGCAAAAACGACATTAGTCCACTTTGCGATATCAAGTGGCGTGAGAATTTGCGCCACTACTATTTGCGCTTTCGAATAAAGTTGCATGCACAGTGGTTTCGCTATGTAAGGTCAACCAATTCAATCAAGTCAATTTTGATAGATAACGATATTATCGACATGGGAACCATTGGCACCTTCACTTTGTTATACCTACCTCCAAAAAAAATTCTAGGATGTTTTCATTCCTCGGTTAACAATTTACTATTTTGCAATCATTCAGAATATTTAATGTAAAAAATCAAACAATGTATACGCATCTTAACTATTTTACGTTACCATTTTGCGTCACTTTGTGCGACCGACTCGCAGAATATTTGCGCCACTGTTGCGCTATTTGTGGCAAAATTTACGGCCTGACCCATTTAATAAAAAAATATTCATTTTCAAAATACTATCCTTTATACGAGCCAACCTTTGTACAATTTATTTATACAAACGATAATCTCCGAAACTGCTCTAACGATTTGGACGAAATATGCAATATAGGGGTTTACGGGGGCGAAAAAACGATCTAGCTAGGTCTCATATCTGGGAAAGTAAGTAACCTTTAGCTATTTTCCCTCGAGCAAAGATCGGTCGCCCTTTCTAGTAAGTGCGGAAACGGTAATAGCGTACGATTTGGTGAAAGTTCGTGTGAGTTAAACAAGTATCCTTCTAGTCTAAAAGGTTTGTAAATCTGCACATCGGGACGGAACGGAGGAGTTATGATGTCCAATATTTATATCCACAACCAACACCAGATAGATCGGCAAAAGATTATTTACCTCCCAAAGTCAAAATCAATATCAGAGAGTTCGAACTGCACAAGTGACCACATTCCCCACATGAAATGAGACGCCAGTGCCAATTGTTGAACTTCCTCGTAAATCTTCTCAACGGCCGCCGGATCGGGCGACTCTACACTCAATAGTTCCGCAAGATATACAGTTATCCATGAGATTTGGAATTCCTTATTTGGGTACTTGCTGTAGTCAATATCGTCGATCGATAAACCTAAAACATATATTTCGTTAATCCAAGCTTCAAGAATACACAACATGAGCAAAACAAAACACTTAAGGCGTGTAAGGTGAAAAACCCAATTTGGGCGCGTTCAAATGCTTAAAATTAAAAATTGAGCCTAAATGTAGGATGTCTAAAAAATATATTTGAGAATTTAATTGAAGTGCAAAAGTTGCGGTGGGTAAGTGCCCGCGCCGTACCCACCGCAAATTTTATGACGGAAATGGTCGTTATTTTACAATTTTTGACAAAAGTAATGATTATTTTACAATATCCACAGCTCAGATTATGAAAAAACGGAATAAAGTTTTATTTTCTGGGCATCCCGTGTAAAATAATAGTCTAGACATTGAGCAATAGCAATTTAAAAGTTTGAAAAATGCCTTAAGTACTTGATTTTTTTGTAAGGACAATCTGGACGTAAACGTGTCACAATTTCCGCAGCTTAAATTTAATAATAATAGGACAATATCAATTCTTCAAATATATTTTTCGAGACCTATATTCAACCCAATTTTAAGTTTTAGGCCTTTCAACGCAACCAAAATGTGGGAGGTACATATTTCACCTGAAAATGTCAAGTGTCATTATAAAATCTGTTGTCTAGGAACCACAATCTTTTATTATGTTTATTCAGGATTATTTCTATAATCCTGTAATAGTATCGGAATTTCCGCAGCTCAGATTAAAGAGGACGTATCAATTCTTCATATATAATATATATTTTCGAGACCTATATCTCGGGCAAATTTTTAGTTTTAAGCCTTTAAACGTGCCCAATTTGGGTTTTTTACCTTACTTACACCTTAATCGCTTGACTTACCCACGAATTCGTTGAAATGATTTGCTATATCGAACGCTTGATAATTATAAGCGGCATATTCATAGTCTATGAAAGATATGGTTCCTTCATCTTGGTTGTGGATAACGTTTCCTAGAAGCAAATCATTGTGAGCAAACACGAGCGGGCTCTCGGTTTTGGTTAGGTACGATTTTAATCGCTCTGACTCTATCCTTAGTCTGGTTAGTGACCCAAAGCTATCGACAAATCTATAAGAGATAGACAAAAATATCACGGTCAATTTCAGCTATGTTTACGGAATGATGATTTGATGAATAAATGAGTGAAAGGACAGGTTTATTAAATGGGTCGCTATATAACAATCATTGTAAACAACTTAGAATAATTATGACCAATTGGTTTCATCAACTGGAATGAATCAAATAGGGCAATCAGTTGCGCCGTTTCAATGAATGAAATAAATCGATCTGTTACATTCTTGCTCATAATATCCCGTGATTGGTTTCGTGGCAGGGGCCGACACATTTAAAATCATCAATATGATGACACCTAAAACGACTTTATAGAAAATTATTACGATCTTTATACGCATTTGTGTAGAACTAGAACTGGGAAACAGAGCAGAAGCAGCAACAGCAATAAGCATGTATTATAATGCAAGTCAAGTAAAGAAGAAAATCACAAGATTCACAAGTAGCTTTAAATACTGACCTCTTTTGTTTCGTGTCATCAGTGAAAGGTTCTGGTAGCAAACATAGAAACTGATCAATCTTATCCCATACCATTGGATTCTTTTTTATCTGCAAGTAAGGAACTAAAAATTAAAGGTTTTAATGGAGTTATTATTTTTAGTTAGTATGGCATAGACATTTACACATACAATAAGTACTTATATTATATGTACGCGTACGGTACAAAACGCAGAAACCTGTCTGTGGTTCAATTCAACATCATTGCTTTTCTTTTTTTTAGATAGTTTGGGGTAAAATGGTATGTATGTATATTTTTACCCCCCCTGTGAAATGCAAAGGAGGGTAATGTGCTTACCTGTCTATGTATGTATGTATGTTTGTCCCTTTGCGGCACTATAGGTTTCTAAGGTTTATGTTTACATGGTGGGTCAGAAAATATGGATAATATACTGTGGGTTAATTATTTGCCATATTTTCTGACCCACCATGTATACAATAAAGAGTTTTACATACATACATATGTATAGTAGTGGAGATCAAATGCGTGGATAGATTTTAATGAATCATACGTCAATTGATTCATTTTAATCTTGCGAGGGTTAAGTACATAACATTACATTTCGGTCTTAACTTAATTGATGCTACTAACTAGTCTTGTTTTTGTATTTTTTTATAATATATTACGCAGGTTGTTTTTTTATTTTTTACTTAGCTTTTTTATAGACAGGATGTAAAATAATAAATGGCAGCAGAAGTTAATGGAACTGTACACAAAACAGATAAGCTGAGATATCTGTCCAGTTTACACCAAAATATAGATATCAGGACCATGTTGCAATATATAATTTAGTGTAAAGTTCTGAACAATGTGTCTGGTGCTGGCTCTAACATATGTTGAAATAATGTAACATTGTCATAGTTTGAGCTATAAACAGTCAAGCCTTCAAGCCTAGATAAATTAATGTAATCAGTTGGCAGTTACAACTGTATAAACAATTACACAACACTTTACCATTTAGTAAAACAGTCAATAAACATAACTTTAAATGCTTCAAGCTGATGCAAATCTTATAAATAATGTAAAATTAAAAATGCCAAACAAAAACAAAGTAAATTAAAAATACTTACTTCCGGTCCTAGTTCAATTTTATGCATTTTGGCCATTTGCTGAGCAACTAGAGGCCAAACTCTTGGCTCCAGAACAGTGTCAACATTCAGGGTCACACCAGGGTAATATTGGTAAGCCAATCCATTTTTAAATATTCCATATATTTTTGGTGCCAATCCAAAAACATTAAGCCTTTTTATATTTCTGTTAAAAATGACCTTCATTAGTATGTTTTGGTAACTAAAATGCTGTTCTCTGTCCATCCCATTGGGTAATAAGGGTGTGTGTTTATTATATGTATGTTGATTTAATTAACAAAGAAACCTTACCTTAGTTCTGCAGTTCTATCAATAATTAAATCAGTTTTGTTCCCATATATACGAACAAGAACCACATTGTCTCCATTTTTAACATCATCATTAAACTGTGACTGTGTATGTTGGCAGGCAACTAATTTATTTGTGATACCATCTGTATATAACTGTAAATAAATAAAATATTATAAGTACCAAATTCCACAATCTACATGACACACACACAAACTACACCACTAAAATTTTATGGAAAAAGTAAATACCTTAAACTTGACATTTTCTTTGGACCACTCTGGTCTTATAACTTTGAGAAGTTCAAATATTCCAGTATATAAATCATTTTCTTCAACTTGGACAGGTACAAAAATATCACCAGCAGGTAGGCAAACCGAACTCATTATTTTCTGATGCTATTCTTATTTGGATATTCGACTTGCAAATAAAATGAGGTTAAATAAGACCTGAAAGATGATAAATAGTAAAGAATTCAAAATGTGATAAGACAAGTAGGTAACTAACGAGCGAAACCGACCGACTGCTGCGTTATTAGCGCGAAGGCGTTATTTATATGTTACGACTGCACTGCACACGCACAGAATCAAAAACTCATGGCGAAATAAGCTGCGGTAATATTGCCGCATATTTGCTCCGTCCGATATTATTTGTTAGTTTTGTTATACGTTGGGTTGGGTTGGGAACAGACTACTTTTATCTTTTCTTTTATATTGCGAGTAAGTAGTATTTATTCATCAACGGTATTCAGAAACCAAAGAAACGGAGACGGATGAATTTCATTGACACATGTCACATATGATAGACAGAGGTTGCGTTCCGAATCGCGCTTAGAGCGCTCACAACACCTTGCATCCTTTATCCTCTTTGGACTCGACGTTCAAGAGAAAAAGGGATGCAAGGTGTTGTGAGTGCTCTGAGCGCGTTTCGGAACGCAGCCAGTTGACAGAACTAAAAAGTATTAGAGGGTGCGCCCACGGGGGACTTTTGTCACCGTGACAAAATAGTTTCTGTCACCTCAAAAGTCACATCTTCATAGCGAATTGAAGAAAAAGTCACGCAGCGCATCTCCTTGCACTTGACCGAGAGACGAAACTGTCGCCGGCGGCCCAAGTTTCCCGTGGGCGCACTCTCTTACAAGCTATTCAGGTTGTAAAGTTCGGTTTACATGGGGTCAGCGACTGACTTCAAACGAAGGTAAACGAAACACCAGGCCATGTAGATACTGTAAATGTGGGTCTATTTTTTAATAACGGTAACATTGCTTTTCTGTCAATTTCTAGAAAATTCGGGCACGCACCGCACCGCAAACTACGTAAAGCGAAAGACTGCAACGACAACCCGGCGATTATTAAGTTTACTCTGCGTTAGTCAGCATCGTGTTTTTCGTAATTGTTATTACAAGAAGGCGATCTGATAATTTTCAAATCTTTCAATAGAGTAATTTTGTGTCACAATGGCTGCAATGTCTGTCATCGGTATTGATTTCGGTAATGAATCTTGCTATATTGCTGTGGCAAAAGCAGGTGGTATTGAAACAATAGCTAACGATTACAGTCTTCGAGGTACACCGTAAGTAAATCTATACTTTTCTATTAAATACTTTAAGAAAATTAAATTAGTCATTGAATTTTCTGCTGTATTAAGTACCTACTGTCATATGGTTCACCAAACTACTCCTTTTGATGATTTGCACGTCATGTTAATTTCATTTCAATACCGTGTATGGCAGCACGACCATGGTCATTCTATTATATTTCATCAGACATAGTAAGGAAAATAGTATGTCTCATTGATTGAATCATTATAAAAGTACTTCAGTAATTAATGATTGTCATTATTTATTGGTTATATGTCATGTAACATACTTCCCTATTTGCGAACTTCGATTGCTTATCTAAATGGATTAAAATACACCTTGAAGAAAATTTAGAGGTTATACACTGTTGAATTTTATTTCAGATCATGTGTTGCATTCTCATCAAAAAATCGAATATTGGGGGTGGCTGCAAAAAACCAAACGGTCACAAATATGAAGAATACTGTTTTTGGATTCAAGCGCTTGCTTGGCAGGAAATTCAATGATCCACATGTGCAGAAAGAATTGAAACACTTTCCGTTTAAAGTAGAACAGCGTGCAGATGGTGGAATTGGCATTCGAGTCAACTACCTTGGTGAAGACAATGTGTTCAGTCCAGAACAGGTACACACACTGTTGAATTTTTTTGTTCTGTTTGTTTTCTACTTCATTCTCTTATAATGGCACAGGTTTTGTCATTACAAAACATTTTATTAAAGAAGGAATTTTACATGGTGCTAAATGCATTTGAAATTTTCATCAAAACAGGGTCACAAATAAATCAAATATATGAGATGACAATTTTTTTTCAAAAAGGTTCAAAATTGAATTAATATACACTCACTTCACATGGTTGGTTAATTGAAAACACTTCACCTTTCCTGCTCTTCTGAATATTGCTATCTCACTCTACCATTTCCTTAGTATATTTAGTTGAATTTTGAATTTAAACTTTAATAACTTAATGTATTAAGAAGACAACGAGTGCCCCAGGATGAAAATTTTATTACATTGGGAATTGCACACAGTAAACATCACCATGGCAATTTGTAGACAAGAAACAATTCATACACTTACATTAAACATTTCAATGTAGCTCTTCAGTTAGCTCATGATTAAAAATGATTATTTTCTCTTCTTCAACTCAATTTCATTTTCACTTTTGTTTTACAGATAACTGCTATGTTGTTTACAAAACTAAAAGATATTGCTGCTACAGCATTGGAAACCCAAATCAACGACTGTGTTATTTCTGTGCCTAGTTATTTCACTAATGCTGAAAGGAATGCTCTACTGGATGCTGCTGCTATTTCTGGTAATTTCCATTTATTAAGTCAATATCAAAAAGTATTTTCACATCTGGCTGCTCATTATTGAGTCATTTTTAGGTTATTAATACTGCAGCTACTATAAGTGATAATTTACTTACAGGTTTAAATGTTCTGCGCCTGATGAATGAGACTACTGCCACTGCCCTTGCTTATGGTATCTACAAACAAGACCTCCCTGCACCTGAGGAAAAGCCTAAGAATGTTGTCTTTGTAGACTTCGGTCATAGCTCCCTTCAGGTAAAATCTTTGGAGGTGTTTTTATTAAAGCTTATTCATTTATTTGGTCTGACTACAAATGACAACCTATACCTAAATGTTGTTGTTGAAATGTATTTTTATTGACACAATTTGGAAGAAAGCTTAGAAATAAGCTTGATTGAAATGAGCTCCATTAGTCATTTTGATTGTAAAATCTGTTTGTCTAACATGGGATTAATAACTTCTATTGTTTATAGGTATCTGCTTGTGCCTTCAACAAGGGTAAGTTGAGGGTGTTGGCCACAGCCACAGACGCCCATTGCGGTGGCCGAGACATCGACATGGCTTTGGCCGAGTACTTTGCTCAAGATATCCTCACTAGGCTCAAGCTGGATGCTACGAAAAATCAGAGGTAAACACAGAGACACACTACTACAGCCTATTTGCGTCCCACTGCTGGGCACAGGTCTCCTCTCATCACGAGAGGTTTTGGGCTATAGTCCCCACGCGGGCTTAGTGCGGATTGGGGACTTCACACACATCTTTGAAATACTTCGCAGATGCGTGCAGGTTTCCTCACGATGTTTTCCTTCACCGAAAAGCTCAGTGGTAAATTCAAATTGAATTTCGCACATAAGTAAACTTAGAGGTGCGGGCCGGGATCGAACCCCCGACCCTCGGCATGAGAGGGGGTAGGTACAGACACACTTGAGTTAAAAATAATAATTTAAATGAAGAGGCGGCCTTTGCGCTTGCGAGGCCCCGGGCAAATAGATCTTTGCGAGGCCCTGGAGGGTGGGGGCAATATTTGTTTATTTTATAGTGTATGTATATGTAAAGTGGGGATGGTATTTTTTTCTTACGTATGGTACGTGTACGTGTCATTGGATAGGCCCTTAACAAATTATGGGTTTGCGAAAGTAGTTTTTTGATTTAGGGATCCGTCTTAATTTTTACAGTGCTAAATTTTATCGGATACGACAAGTTCCAAGTTTTCCCACCCCCTGTTTTTCGGTACCTGAAAAAGAAACATGGTAGTCATGGTAGTAATACAATGTGTCCCTAGATAAAGTGCACAAACGAATAGGGATGAAACGAGATGATATTTTATCGATGAAAAAAATGATTTTAAAGAAATTCCGTAATGTTTTTTTTTTCATTATTTATCTTTATTTTGAGTAAATCGAGGAATCATTACAAAAAAAATTGAAGAAAAAACAATGTTTTCTTTTCAATATCCAATGATATTGAAAAGAAAACATGGTTTTTTCTTAAATTTTTTTGTTGTGATTATCAGATGGGATGTGTTTAATAATAAAGAATATTAATAGATGTAAAAAATAATAATGCGCTAATATAATAGTTAAAATAGAGCTATAAATAAGAAAATATCCAAAATCACTTGCCTTCGGGCAGGGTGCCCAGAAGGCTGGCTGCATTGCTACGGTAAAAAGGTCGCTTATTTTGGATTTTTGATTTGGATTCACATTTTTTTATATTAACATGCAACAACAACATTAAATAACATGACTAACGCTTTGTGTTTATAATCCCGCTGATTAAAAGTCAATACAAACCTTAGGAGGGGAGATGTTTTGCGTTTCTTTTTTATCATAAAAATATTTCAGGATTATTTATTTTTATTTTTTTATCTACAGAATATCAACACGTTTCATCCCTACCCGCCTGTAAAATTTATCCAGGGATATACTGTATATAACGTAATAACAGGAAAAATTTTGCAGCTAAGTAGGCTGTACAAGTTTACGGGTACTAACTGAACAACTTGTACTCGGCGAAGTGAAAATGTTCTGCATTAAATGCTACTTTGCGCGTGACCCGACTCGTACTTGGCTGATTTGTTGTATTAATTCACTTTTTACTGTACAAATTATATAGGATCAAGCATAACGTTGTGGTTGTGACGATATTTTACCCATAAAATCAGCCCTCAATTCAAAGCATGTTTTTTAGGTTTTTATTTTTTTTCAAGTTAGTTAAAAAGTTTATGTGCACGTGTACGGCCTAGTATGGGATTGATGGTGTGAGCGATACTTGAATCCCACACTATTTTTTTTTCCAAAAAAATAAAAACCTAAAGACATGCTTATAATCAACAGCTGATTCTGTTCGTAAAATATCGTCACAACGTTTTGCTTGACCCAGTGGCGGACTAAGCCTGTCGGGGGCCCGGGGCGGAAAATCGAAATGGGGCCCCCCTCCTTGCCTGTGTAAATGTGTTGATGGTGTATGTTAGGCTCCCGTGCACTGACTACCTAACACGTTTAGTTGAAATTTGTTCGCTTACCATCAGGTGGCCTGTGTGGTCGTTTGCATTTATACATCCATACTTAATATTATAAATGCGAAGCGAAAGTAACTTTGACTCTCTGTTGCGTCTTCACACTCAAATCGCTTTACCAATTTAGATGAAACTTGGTATGGATGGAGATAATTCTAGTCCCGATGAAGGACATAGGTATAGCCTAATTTTTATCCCGAAAAACGTATCTAGTTTCCGCGGGAACGCGAGCGCTATAACCGAATCCTACGCGGACAAAGTCGTGGACAGAAACTAGTCTATTTTCTAATATTATAAATGCGAAAGTAACTCTGTCTGTTACCTCTTCACACTTCAACCGCTGGATCGATTTAGATGAAATCCGGTATGGAGATAGTTCTAGTCTCGGGGAATGATCCAGTAACCTTGTCGTTTAAAAGTATGGAGTCGTAAGCGCGAAATCCGGTAGATCTGATTTTTTTGCAGGCTTGTTTATGTTGTTGGTATAATGTATAATCCAAGTTTTTGACCTCGAGCGCTTAACGCAACTTTATCAAAAATAAAAAAACAAGAGAAAATTTCGGCTGCTTTTCAGATTTTGGCGATTTTGACCCCAAATGACTAGTTTTTGATACTACCTTCTCAGAACGTTTTTAAAGAAGACTAAATTTGCTATGATATGAGACTAAAACCGTCTCTGTGTACCCAATATTTTCTGAGAAAGCTTTTCAGAATTCATAAATTTTCAGAACTTTGTAATATTTTAGAATTCACTCGAACAGCTGTAGCAGGATTTGTTTCCAATTACCTCCGTCGAAGTGTGCTAGTGTTGAGCACGAGCGTGTGGGGTCATGAATTGGTAGCATTTTTATATCCTACTAGCTTTTGAAGGCGATTTCGTATGCGCATAATCATCAACATTCAAACTCCCGTTTTTCCCGTTCCCGTAGGAATTTTGGACGATCCTCTCTTAATACACCTCTACACCTCTTAAGAAACCTACATGCCAAATTTCAGCTTCCTACGAGCAGCAGTTTCAGCTGTGCGTCACACACACTAAAAGAACTTTGGGGTAACCATCGAACTACTGCCACGTTTCACCTATAGTTAGCAGACAATGCTCAGCCAAAACTGATAGTCGCAGGAAGCTGAATTTTGGCATGTAGGTTTCTTAGGTGTAAAGGCGCACTAAGAGAGGATTTTCTAAAAATTTTACGGGGACGGGAAAAATCGGAGTTAAAATTTTGATGTTTCTGTGCATACGAAATCGCCTTCAAAAGCTAGTAGGATATAAAAATGCTACAGGTGGCTCCAATTCGTAACTCCACACGAGCAACACTAGCACAATCCGTCGAAGATAATTGGAAAAACATCCCGATAGCGATGTTCGATGACTTCTAAAATATTGCGAAGTTCTGAAAAGCTTTATCTCAGAAAATATTGGGTACACAGAGACAGTTCTAGTCTCATATTATAGCAAACTAGCTTTTCCCCGCAACTTCGTATGCGCAGAAATATTAAAATCAAAAATCCCGTTTTTCCTGTGGGAATTTCGGGAAATCCTTTCTTAGCGGATGCCTACGTCATAACATCTACCTGCATGCCAAATTTCAGCCCGATCTGTCCAGTGGTTTGGGCTGTGTGTTGATAGATCACTATGTCAGTCAGTCAGTCACCTTTGAGTTTTATATATTTAGATTTAGTCTTCTTTAAAAACTTCCTGAAAAGGTAGTATCAAAAGCTAGTCCTTTGTCAAAAATAAAAAATAAACGAGAAAATTTCAGATGCTTTTCAGATTTTTGCGATTTTGACCCTAAAGGACTAGCTTGTGACCTTGTGTGTGTGATCCAAGTTTGTGACCTCGAGCGCCGAACGCAACTTTGTCAAAAATAAAAAATAAACGAGAAAATTTCAGATGCTTTTCAGATTTTTGCGATTTTGACCCTAAAGTTGCGTTCGGCGCTCGAGGTCACAAACTTGAATGATTACATTAGGCCAATATCATAAATAAGCCTGCAAAAAATCAGAACTAACGGATTTCGCGCACACGCTGATGTATAAAGTTACTGGATTAGAAGGACATAGACTACTTTTTAACCCGGAAAAACACATAGTTCCCGCAGGAGTGCTATAACCGAATTCCACGCGGGCGAAGTAGTTGGCTGATGTTTAAAAGTCTTCTTTAAAAACGTCCTGAAAAGGTAGTATCAAAAACTAGTTCATTAGGGTCAAAATTTTAAACTAAAAATTTTAAAAATTTTTGACTAAGTTATGTTCAGCGCTCAAGGTCACAAACTTGGATTATACATTAGGCCAACATCATAAACAAGTCTGCAAAAAATCAGAGCTACCGAATTTGACCCACATGCTGATGTACTGTTACTGGATTAATTTAGATATTATCATTATATTCCCACGGAGTCCATATTATGCGCTTAACACGGTACCGCGAGCGTTGGACTTATTACTAATAGCCTTATATTATGACGATTTGTTTCCTTTTGTTTCCGAAAAAACAAAGTGCTTGGTCCTTAGAATTGGGAATGTTGGGATGTTTTACCAATAACTAGTATCTATGAAATGGACTGTGGGGGCCCTCTCGTCAACTAGGTCGAAACCAGAACATTGGCGTAACAACATGGTGGCAGTGGCGCGTGGCAGAACGGGCAAAATTCCCTAACTCACTACCCGAGCTGAGGGGGCCCCGGCCCATGAGGCCACGAGGAAAGAAAGGAAAATCCAAACATTTCAGTTGTGAAAGTTTGTAAATTAACGGGGCTGGGGCCCTATAGGAACGAAAGATTTGCCTCGGGGCCTCGAGCGTGAGGTGGTAGTTATGCCGCTGCCTGGTCGAAACAGTTTTTTCAACTTTTTTTGCCTTAAGTACTATATTATTTGGTGATTTGGGGGCCCCCTAGGATCGGGGGCCCGGGGCGGACCGCCCCCGCCGCCCCCCCCTTAGTCCGCCACTGGCTTGACCCCGTCTTTTATGTTACGCTATTTACGACTTAAGAACGAATACTATCATCATCGAATATAATCAAGACGAATCCAGAGGACACACACGACACGGCTGCCTGAAAATCAAGGCCTAAAGACATGAAATACGGGAATCCCCAAACCCGAAACTGTGACACATGAATTACTTAGCGCTCTGCAGTTAACAGCAATGGAAAGTCCGAGTTGTTTTCGTCGTAATATTTTTAACGGGCATTCTAAGACGCGAAATTCAAGCCCCGGGCGGTAGCCCGCTTCGCCCCCCCCTAAGGCCGCCTCTAAATGCCATTGCGTTAGAAGAACTTCTTCACATGAATCTGTAATAAATTTCAGGGCTTTCTTCCGCTTGCTTCAAGAGGTAGAAAAATTGAAGAAGCAAATGTCAGCAAACAGCACCAAGTTGCCTCTTCATGTTGAGTGCTTCATGGAAGAAAGGGACATTTCGGGGGAGCTGCAGCGTTCTCAAATGGAAGAGATCTGTGCTGACACATTCACTAGGGTGGAGAGGACTTTGAGAGCTATCTTACACAATGCAAGTAAGTTATTGCATCGGATTATTTAAATTGCAACCTTCGGTTATCCTTTTAACCCAATGTTCCCCTGGAATTTCTGCAGATAATACTAATTATAAATTATTTTTTATTACCAATTCTAATTTATAAATGAAATGAATTGTTGTAGAACTACGTCCCGAAGATATCAACGCTGTAGAGATTGTGGGTGGATCTACCAGAGTGCCCGCTGTTAAGGCTTTGATTGAACAAGTGTTTGGACAAGCTGCATCAACAACACTGAACCAGGTAAAGCTATTTTAGATTTTCTATTACCTGTTTGTGGTGTATGCAATTTTATGTATTTTACTAGCTTCTGCCCGCGACTTCGTCCGCGTGGAATTCGGTAAGAGCGTTCCAACGGGAACTATGCGTTTTTCCGGGATAAAAAGTAGCCTACATGTACCTCTAGGTAATAAAATATCCCCCTGTGAAATTTCATCAAATTTGACAAGAGAACAAATTAACAGACAGACAATTTTTTTTTAAATGGTCTAAAAGATGTTCTATGTTTGTACAGATTTTTTCTTGCTATTGTTTTATTATATAAGAAGATCCACCACCTGGATGTTATCTGATTAAACTTTGTTCTCGTGCGCAGGACGAGGCGGTGTCGCGCGGCTGCGCGCTGCAGTGCGCCATGCTGAGCCCCGCCGTGCGCGTGCGCGAGTTCAGCGTGGTCGACGCGCAGCCCTACGCCGTGCGCCTCGCCTGGGACGCCGCGCGCGGCGAGGACGGCGACATGGAGGTATTACACTACACTTTACGGACTTAGACGGGAGCCCTAGGCACATGGTATTTGGAGCCTCCCCCCTCTGTCAGCCAGACGCGCCGCCACTTAGGCCCGGAGCTGGCCTGGCTGGGGCCCCTACGCCCGGCCTTCTAGGCGTAGGCGGAAACGTGGGCAGAAATGCCCCCTCATACCACAAAAGGGTCTCAGCCTACTGGTTCTATCAAGATGTTTTAATTCACCAGTAAGTTTGGGATAAATTTAAATTAAACACAGTATACATACTTGTAAGATTTAGAGGTGGACGCCTAAATTTGATTCAATCACTGCTAAGTGCTACTTACACTAATTACTACATTTCCACTATGCAATTCTACATACAATAGTGGGCGGATTTGTCATTGGGTTATGTTGTGATTTCATTATGCACCCCTACAATACCCGTGCACTCTGTATGTTGCCTCTTCGACAGTAATGATGGGGACAGAAGCCTAGCAGAGATTCAGATAAAGACCTAAGTATTCTTTCATTATTAAAAACAAGGTCAAACATTATTCAGAATGAATGATTGTTATAATTGTGATAACTGTCACCAGGTGTTCCCGGCTTTCCATCAAGCACCCTTCTCGAAGATGCTGACTTTCTACAGAAAGGAACCTTTCTCAGTCAGCGCCTACTATGCCGACCAAGTACCCTATCCAGACACGTTTATCGGTAAGTCCTACCTATTTTACGTAGAAATTGTCTTATTTTTTTATTTTGTAGATAGCTGTTATTGTTTTATTAGTAGTACTTGAACATTTTTTCCATCTCAGGTCAGTGGCACATTAGGGATGTCCAACCGACGGCCGAGGGTGAATCCCAGAAGGTAAAACTGA
>OZ020273.1:10765958-10789105 GCA_963971205.1 Aethes cnicana | reverse complement strand
GTTACACTTTAGTCTGTCTAGTCTGTCAGTGTATGATAAAGGAGAGACAAGGAGTTCTCATCTCGTCAGACTAATTCCAAAACTGTATCTTTTCACAATTACCGCTGTAATATTGATATTACAGCTTGAGTTTTCTATCCTCAACGACCCGATAACGAATTAGGGCCACTGTATTTTTGCTCACCAGTGGCGTTGGCACCATTTGGCACTTGGAGCGATGCATAGGTTGTCATTGTCGAACCGCTTTCATTGGCCAATGACTGCTCCTAGCTGATTTTTCCTGACTTGTCATTGGGTTTTTCCAGAGCGGGCGACGCCAAGTACGCGCACCTGGCCGAGGCGGACGTGCAGAAGGTGGCGTCGGCGGCCGACGCGGCGCTGGCGTGGGTGGAGGCGGCGCGACAAGCGCTCGCGCAGGCGCCGCGCCACCTGCCGCCCGCGCACACCACGCACCAGATCCGCCAGGAGAGACAGGTACATGATGAATGGTTTGGCACAGTTGGTAGTGACCCCTGCCCACTGTTCCGACTGTCGCGGGCACGAATCCCGCTCGGGGCAAACTTGTGTGATGAGCACAATTGTTTGTACTCGAGTCATGGATGTTTAGTATTTGTATATGTATGTGTTTCTCTATATAAGTATTTATATCGTTGTTTAGCACCCATAGTACAGCTTTGCTTAGTTTGGGGCTAGGTCAATTTCAATTTGTGTGAAATGTCCCCAGAAATTTATTAATTTACTTATTTTTACAACTGATAAGGACAAAATATCAGCGCTCAGAAATTCCAGCGATACACGAGAGGGACAAATGTGTTTCAGTATGTATTCAATTTGAATTTACCACCATACTAGGCCCGCGTTGGGACTATCTATGGCCCAAACTCTTTTGTGATGAGAGGAGTCTGTGCCCAGCAGTGGGCCGTAAATAGGCGGTTGTGGTGGTGATGAACATGCCCATGTTAAGTGCAGTCCGGCAACGGCACTTCACATATACCTTCCAACGTTACCTTTCCCAGACGTTCGAGAGCACCGTGTCCCCGATCCTGAACAAGCCCAAGCCCAAGGAGAAGTCGCCGCCGCCCACCGCTGGCGACGGGCAGCCCGGCGCCGACACGCCCGCTGAAAACATGGACGTCGACTAAACAAACACCTGCTAACACTGGACAGGACAGCGCCCTCCGTACGCGCCGACACTACGCCACCTTTCACATCGACCGTGACGACAAAACTAACACAAGGCCAAGAACAAAATTAATGTAAGTTACACGATCAGTATTTCATCAGTCCATTCCATCAATCGAGACTGACGCCAAATTGATACAAATGCCGTGTGCGGACTGATTTTTGTATCCTTGCATTAAGGTATCAAATGATCAGTCTATCAATCAGTAGTTAACACGATCAGTATTTCGTCAATCTGATCAGATTGATGGAGTGGATTGATGAAATACTGATCTCGTAGCCGTACTCTTAGAGCTGGACTCGAAGTCAATAACGCTAACCCTGATTGGTGCAAGTGTGTTTTGAACAATAACTCAACTGCTGCGGACGCTACGCTAAACGTGGTTCCATTGTTATGGTCCATGTGTAGCGTGGCCACTGCCCGTTGACTGATGTATATCTGTACATTTTGATACACAGCTTTTTGTATTTTTTGCTCGACCGTGCGTAACCGTGTGGTTCTGGCCTTATTCGTTAACGGTACAAAACTTCCCATTCGTGTACAAAATTGTGACTAAAAATTCTGCATCTCTCAAAGTATCTTCGCGTGGAATCCGTCTTTGTTGACAGTGCAGTATAAATTTATTAACGGCTCTAAATTAAAAGAACTGAAATGTGGCTTAGTGTTAGCGAGCACAAGTTTAGTCTAAACCACTAATCCTCAAGAAGCCGTCTCTATACTACTCTGTATTATTTAGTATTCTCATCGCTGTTCTCTGCAATGATAAACACATTTTTTACAAGAATAGTTAAATTACGTTTTTTATTGAATGTCTGAGCTGAAAATGTCGACTGACAATGCGATAGTGTCTAATTTAACTAGCGTAGTAAAATTAATCGCCATCCCTTTATAATTTACTGTGTTATGTGTAATAGTAGCGAGACATGCATACTATTTAAAATGTGCAAAATATAGCTAAATTGTATATTGTCATGTATTTGAAAGTACTTGAAAGTTCTACATCTACATTATTATTATGTAAAATTTGTATGTGAACATTGAATGGTGAACAAATTAAGTCTTTATTCAATGGATCTTCGGAAAAATTGATTACATCCTAATTATCTAGAACCAATAAAATTCTGCTTAAATTAAACACGAATAGCAGCTAAAAAGCGATTATCGAAAATAAAATGGTGCGGGATAAATGCAAATGACTAATTTGCACGTTGCACATTGTGATATTATTGGCATCGGCCGCGTTTCGGCTCTCAGTAAATCTATGGGGTCGCTTTTTCTGAGCCCGCGGGCCCAGCGATTGAGATGGGTTATAGTGAATATTTATTTAGTTGGTTGGGCGCAATATTGTTTTCAGTAACACGATTTTTTTTCATTACTTAGTGTAACATATTTCTGATTGACGCAGAGCTGAATAAAATTAACATAATATAATCCATACTAAGATTATTTTCGAATTCCTGAATTTTGTACTGCTTGATTTTGAATGCTGAGTTAAGCAGTTTCTTACCGTTGTGCACAACGAATGAACCCTTCGTCACCCGGTCCATTCGATCAGTCGACTCGTCTGCTCTGTCGATTCGGCGTAGATTTAACAGTGATATTGACATTGCAGTACCAGTCCTTTAGGGTATTATATTAATTATTAGTTAATTAATTTAATTGCACGCTAAATATTATCACAGCCATCATGCTTTAAATTATTCAACCTACACAAAATTAATAATGCTAATAACATTGGCGATTTTGCTGTGTGCTATCAAATGGGTTCTTTCTGTCAATGAAAAAGCGTGAATGTGTTTTCGTCGATGAATTTGAATTTTATAAGTTATTCGTTTTGGTAGACACCAAAGTGATCTACCGGTAATATTTAATGATATAATTAAGGACACATAGTTATTGCATTTAATTTGGATGAATTGAATTTCACTTGAATTATTCTTTTCCAATTTAAGAAAAATTGATACATGTAAAACATCTAGACCAACCTATATCGTTTTCGTCAATTATACAATTTTAGGTTCCATAAAATTACATTTACAGTAAACCTACTTTCTAATCTAGAAGCATTTATTTTAAAATAATTCATTTTATTATTTGTGATAAGTAGACGAGAGCTTAATATTATCTTTAATGTTTCCCGATTTTTGCCTATTGATTTTTATTTCATTGATGTCACAGTCAACTTAAAACAATTTATTAAAAAAATATATCAAACAATATTAGCTAAAAAATGTGTGAAGTCTATTTTTAAAAAGTCATTACAATATGTAACGGCGTTCCGTTACATCATCTGAGGTCACATTATCTGGGGGCACGGTAGTGCCCCCGCCAAGTCGAGCAAAATTTGTGTTTTCATGTTTGGATTTTGACGTTTCTTTAAAGTCTTCGGTTTACTTCGTAAAATAGAAATATCCACATTAGAATCTCACGAGTTGCTTTACTGTCACATTCATGTAATATTATAATATGGTTTGCATTTCAATTACTAATTAATCTCTCAAAAGGCTGGCATTTGTAATGTAATACAGGGCAGTGGCCAGTGACTTAATATATCAGTTTCTTGCATTTTAGTTCAGATAAATGGTGAAGCAGCTTTCAATGTAGATTCGAAGACTTAAGTACCATTATGTGACAACGATGCATATTCCTATCACCACACTCTGCACCCCCATGTTCTAGTTTATTTTTTCCATTGATTGTGCCCCAATGTGAATGAATATGTCGAGCCGCCTTGTCAAGTTTTAAACTGGGCCTTTTAATGTATCTAATTCCTAAAGCACCAATACGATTGCATATTTGTGCTTTTAGTATTTTTTTATTTAACATATTTAATAAACACCACTGAATGGGCCTTGAGGCCTATATTTTACATTCATAAAAATAATGGTTGAACCATTATTCTATGTTATTTTGTGCATTTTGAATGTTAAGAGCTTAGTAAATGAATGATTTAACAATAATTCTGTTCTTTTATTTACGCTACCCCTAGGCCTCCACAATTCAAAACGCTTCAATGTATTAGAAAAACACCAGCACCAGCAATACTCAACGCAACGCATGTGTGCGTGCTGAGACAGCCGTCAAACATGAGTGTGTTGGTGGTGCTTTTCAAATACTTCAAAGAGTTTTGAACTGTAGAGGCGCGGGACTTCCTATGGTAGATTATCTCTACCCTCTACATGCATTAGGGCCGGTACACACGGACAACATTTGATATGCGCTGGGTTGCATGCCGGATGCCCTAAGAACGAGCAATTTAGGGCAACAGACGTACAGGTTTACGCGTGGATTAAGAAAGAATAGACTACATAAGTTAAGTGCTTCGCCGCGCGCTAATATAATGTAAACTGAGTTTTCTCAGATATGAGACCTGATCAGACGATTGGTCGCCCCTGAAAACCCCTATATTACAAATTTCGTCCAAATCGTTAGAGCCATTTCTGAGATCGCTTGGATAAATAAATAAAAAGAGAAATATACAAGTTTAGCGCGTTTAAAGTACAAGATGTATGTACTCTATGTGCACACACATGGCTCTCAAGGCCGATTTTCCAATCGTAAATTTATTCTTTGGATACTCCATATAAAATTCGATTCTCTTCCGGAACAAATTCAAATTTTCTATGTACTGTTCGACGAATAAATTTTATCTGACGATTGCAAAATCAGCCCTCAAAGAAATTGCAGTCCGTTTGTACCGCCCTCATCATGAGTATCGATGAACCACTTGAATAATGTACCTACCTACAGTACGACGTGGTTCGTGGAAAACCCAGCTTGCCGCATCATCTTCGCAGAAAGGGACGAATATTTAGAGTGTGGTGTGCGCCCACGGGTGACTTGTCGCCGTGACAAAAAACTTTGTCACTTCATTCCATACCGAACTGAAGAAAAAGTCACGCGTGACAAGTCACCCGTGGGCGCATCTCCATACATCTCCTTGGACTTGACAGAGTGACGAAACTGTCGCCGGCCACAAAAGTCACCCGTGGGCGCACCCTCTTAATCCTCGCATAAAATTTCTTTTTTTAATTCCTTCTTCATACAATTTTGAATCTATGAATATACCGAATTATCCAACGATTGAAAAATCGCTATTAATTAGGTTGGTATAGGTAAGGTACCGATATGTTTCTTATTGGGAGCAGCGGAAACAAACTCAATAAGCGGTAATAAGAAAACAACGTATAATTTTAGGATATAACTACACTACAAGTACAAGTGCTACCAAATAGTACATTACACACCTAGGGCGGTCAAGTAAAGAAAGTCTCAGATCGCGGGTAATTGAGGCCCGAGCCGGAGGCGAATCTAGCGGTCTGAGGATTTCTTTACGACCGCCCGTGGTTAGTATACAATTTTACGTCACCACCTGGCCGTGAAGAGGGATTTTTCGTAGCGCCCAAGGGCGGTAAATCCCGGTTTTCGGCCTCGTGTGACGTAAAATTATCTTACAGTAGCAGATATTTTTTGCATTTTTTTTAGTCGGTATGATATGTATGCACCGTATTAAGAAATAAATTAGCATTCAGGGGGCATCTCAGGCTCCTCGTCCTTAGGCCCGCACTTCTTGGGCTTGGGCGGCGCAGGCTTGCAAACGGGCTCGGGGTTGGGATCCACTTCGTTGGCATAATCTTGCAAGTTCTTTCTCTTGGAATAGTAATATGTCTGTTCCACATAATAGTACCAGGCCGCTCCTAAGACGAATGCTATAAATTGGAAGAAAAAATGCATTAATTTTTTACCTAACTCTGCGTGCCTGTCTTAAGGAAACTTTGTAACGTGTTGTCTCTCTACTTACGTGGTAACCAAGTGATAATGGTCATCATGGTCCTGGGAAAGAAATTTGGAAGCCCATACCTAACGGCACCAGCGAACGGCTTTTGCTCATGAGGAGAAAGTTTGTAATAAATTATTCCGCGGATTGTAGCTAATTCACCGAAATGCTTACCCATTGCAGTATTTGCAGTAAAACCTTAATTCGATATGGAAGATTTTAGAAAACTGTCAGTTAAATAAATATGAACGTCTCTTTACTTTTTAAAACTAAATTCAGGATGCAAAGATTTTTTTTTCTTTGTTGGTGTACCAAAGAGTACCTACTTACATATCTTATTAATACTAGCTTCTTACTAGCGACTTCGTCCGCGTCGAATTCGTTAATAGCATTCCCGCGGGAACTATTCATTTTTCCGGGTTATAAAGTAGCGTATATGTTGACCAGTGTTATAAACTACCCCCATACCAAATTTTGTTGCAATCCGTCCGGTAGTTTTCGAGTTAATTCCGGACATACATACATACAGAGATTTTTTCTAAAAATCGTTATTTTGTGTTCAGTATCGTTTATATAGTCCCCGAGTCCCCTCGACTTGATAGTTTCTTTTAATTTTCAAGTTACAGCCGCGACTTCTTCTACAGACTTATTATTAGCAGTATAGATAATTATAATTACTAGCTTCTGCCCTCGCCCGACCTCGTCCGCGTGGAATTGGTTTCAGCATCCCCGACGGAACTATACGTTTTTCCGGGAATAAAAGATAGCCTAGTCCTTCCACGCGACTCCAACTAACTCTATGCCAAATGTCATCTAAATCGGTTCAGCGTGTTTAAAGTGAAGCTACAACACTTTCGCCTTTATAATATTAGAAGAATAGTATGAAAAATTATTACAGTAGCATAGCAGTGGTTTTTTTTTATTTTAAAACATAGGGTCGATGTAAAGGAGCGCAATCTATATAGTTCCAAAAGTGGACAACAAATCGGGTAGGTTGGGGGCGCTGCGGTCGCCAAAAGTGTCAAGCCACCTAGGCGGATAGCCTTCAGTAGCGCCCCCAGATGGGCGCTGCTGAGGCGAAAACGCAGCGAAAACGGTTGGGAGGAGAGTGTGTTTTATTTTGTTGCTTATCAAATCAACGGGTTCCAGCTGAAAATCAGCGCTGAGGCCCTGCCCAGCATAGAGCTCAGTTGGAGCCCTTTCGGCCAGTTGTAATTTTATTTTACCTAGTTATTAAGTAATAAAAAATAAATAAAATAAATATGATGTATGTATTAAATAAATATAATGTAAGGTTAATTAGTCGAATAAATGTTTTTTACTATTTTTACTTTTACTTTTAAATCCGCTAGATACGTTTTCAATTGTTTCGCCATATAAGATTGCGCTTCTTATCAAGACACATTCCACACTCCATAGGAACACCAACAAACCACCATTCACGATAATGGCCAGGGCCGGGCGGCCCTTTTAAAATATGAAATGGAAATGTCCTAAGTAGATATATCCTGGAATACCTATAGCCTGGGTTGGAGTGGACGTTAACTTGATGCAATCAGGCTAGAGTGAGTGCTTGCACGGCTTTTTACGCATTTCAGAATGGATGCCATCCCACGAGGAAAGAAAGCTTCCCAAAAAAAAAGAATTAATTGCGGTGACAGGTGGAAGTGGAACTAAAATTTTAAAGTTAATAAAGACACTGCTTGTTTCACAAATCTTCTACATTTCGAGCTTTTTGCATGTAACTTTTATTATTCTTCAAGCAATTTAAAGTTTATTTTCAAAGGCTTTTACAAAATTCTCGTTTTAGTTAGGGTATCTAAATTGCGGAAGTGGCGTCCCCTTTTTAGGGTTCCGAAGTCCACAAGGAACTCTTATAGTTTCGCCATGTCCGTCCGTCCGTCCGTCCATCCGTCCGTCTGTCCGCACTATTGCTCGGAGATGCTTAGTTCTAGAAAGCTGTAATTTGGCATGAATATATATACATATTAGTTACGCTGACAAAGTGGTACAATAAAATTTTGAAATATATTTTTTTTGTATGTACCTCTCCTACTCGTAAAGTGCGGATGTAATTTTTTTTCTTGCGTACTACATGGTACGGCGGGTACGGCATATCGTTGAATAGGTCTTAAAAAAATATTGTGGGTTTGTTAAGACCATTTTATTTTTGATTTTTTTTACTTTTACATTTTATTTATATTTGATTAAGTGATGCCTTTGTGAAATATTAAGCTTTAAAGTGCTATTTTTTGTTAGAGTCACGTGTCCCCCCCTGCCAGCTAAATGGTGGTATTTGGATAGCTGAAAAAAATCTCGGTTGTGGCATATATAGTTGAAAGGAAAACTATCACAGCTAAGTAGGCTGTACAAACTTACGAGTCATAGTCGACTTATGAAATGATTAAAAAACCAATGATTTTTTTCGAGCGGCAGTGGAGTCGGGCGGGCACGTCATACCATAGGCTAGCTAGATGGTAATAAGTCTTTGGAAGGGACTGTGGGCATCGTCAACTTCGGAACCCTACACTTTGCGCGTGGCCCGACACGCACTTGGCCGGTTTTTTCATACTGTCTTTTGCCAAGCATAGGTATGCCATCACAATGCCATACATCACCCTCTGCACCACGTTTATGTTTTTTTTTATACTGGTAACATTTTAATATCCGTTTGACATTTAAGTGATGTCACTTTGACAGTTTAACTTTCATGCATGTTCATGTTGTGAACTTGCGTGAAGTAAAAACTTTGCAATCCAGCGAATATCTATATCAGTAGGGTCACCTTCAAGCGGTTGTGGACTTTAGGTTATGTTCATTCTGTGACTTCAGTGTTCGGTTGCAATATTTTCGCTCTACTTATAACGATTTTCTAAGCACTTGCTTAAGTACTTTAAGTAGTCAGTATGAGCGGTGAACCTCAAGCGAAGCGCACCAAAATGAGTGCTCTCGACCAGCTGAAGCAATATTCCACGGTTGTCGCCGACACCGGGGACTTTGAAGGTTAGTCTATAGTTTTTTTTTTATGAAGTGTTACTAATGCATATGCATTCAAATTAACATATTATGCGGCTGGAAGATGAAATTGTTAATTTTTCACAAGACATTGACTGATTTAGTGAATTTGAATTGGGGTTCTTATTTCGTACATTTTGTGTGAAATGTTATTCAGTCCCATCCCATTAAATATTTTGAAGGAATAAAATACACATACAACATTACCTGTCATAGCATTTGACCTTGACACCACAGTGATACAAAAATCCTTTCTCCAGTTTGGAAGACTTTCTTTACTATGAAAGTCATAATTACTTAAATTAATAAATGGAGTTCTGGAAGTGTCCTTAATAATGATGTTGCGTAAAATTGGTTGCAGCCATGAAAGCTTACAAGCCTACGGACGCGACCACCAACCCGAGCCTGATCCTGTCTGCGGCTGGCATGGAGCAATACCAGCATTTGCTGGACAAAGCCATCAAGCATGGCAAAGACTCTGGCAGGTAATACGTTACCCACTCTTATATTCCACTTATTATCCATAGTTTAGTTTTGCGTGCAAGCAAGAAGATTATAGTCTATGCAGAATGTGTGACCATGTGAGCATATGTTGAAATTTATTTTTCATATATTTATTCAAAGTAAAATTATTTGTAATACAAATTTTGTTTCTATTTTGCTGAAGCCTCATCAATTCATAATTAGGCTTATTTGCAAGAATCAGTCGCATCTTAAATTACTTTATAATCTAGACTATTTCCTATTTATATTTGAAATTATTTTCTCTATTAATTAGCAATAAATCAAGTTGGTGTTATTGCTTGTATTGGTGTATAGGTATGGAGGAATACTTAAGTATACATTTTAATTACTACCAGTGGCTTTGGCTTGTGTAAATAGCAACAACCTTCATACATTCACTAAGTCTTAGTTTAAATTGTTATGAAATACTTTTAATCAACAATGATAATTTAATGAGCAATTTACTGTATGTTTCTTTACATTATGTATTATTACAGCACTGTTGAAGAGCAATTGGTGGAGACGTTGGACATGCTGAGTGTGCTGTTTGGTTGTGAGATCCTGAAAATTGTTCCCGGAAGAGTATCTGTCGAAGTTGATGCAAGGTATTAGTTACTCTTTTATGTATTTGCATGTCAAGATTATGAAGTTAATGAAAAATCCCCATTTTCGGCAGGGTTGCAATTATGAAGATAACTACGCTTCTTGATAGTTTTATTTATTTATTTAAACTTTATTACACATAAAGAAAACTTAGTGTACAAAAGGCGGACTTAATGCCCTGAGGCATTCTCTACTAGTCAACCTTTAGGCAAAGCAGAAAATGGTTAGGGGCGGTGCCAAAAAAAAACAACATTACTGAATATACTTATCGGATAATTATCAGATAATTATTGGTTAATTAACAGATAATTATCGGATATTTATCGGATAGTTATCGGATAATTATCTGATGTAGTCATCAGATAATTATCCGTGAAGCTGGGATGGAAGGCTCTGGAAGAAGCCTATGTTGCTAAGGCAAGTTCAAGTTGTCGATGGATTTTAGTGTTAGTTTTTTAAAGTTAAGTCTTTTGAAACTTCAATAATAAAGGCTATTTTTATTTTTATTTTATTTTGTTTTTATCGGATAATTATCACCACTATAAGAATTTCATTTTTATATTGTTTCATAAGAAATTCCGATGTTATATTGTTTCATAACCCCATCCTAAAAAAAAATTGTCTGTAAAGTCGGTTTACGGAAGAGAATTTTATACGTCATAACGTCACGTAACGCTTCAACGCTACTTTTTCGTGGGCGCAGCCGGCGGTCATCAATTTATAAGTGTCACATGACCCACACACTCATATTCACTTTCTGTTCTTCTATAAATGTTTTTTATGGATAAACAATTTTATTGCCCTGTTTTACAGATTGTCGTTTGATAAAGATGCCAGCATTGCTAAAGCCATAAAGCTGATCAACATCTTTGCCGAGCATGGCATCAAGAAGGAGAGGATTCTCATCAAATTGGCTTCCACATGGGAAGGCATCCAGGCTGCGAGGTGGGCTATGTCCTAGTGCTGTTGAAAATTGAGGAAGCCACATATTATAAAATTTCTGCTTATTTGGTTTTTCGTATGATTGTTATTAAATGATACCTCAATGAAGTAATTAAATTGTTACAAAATTGGTCCTTGTTTTAACCTTTTTTCAGGTGTGTTCATTGTAGATATTTTAACTATATTTTGTTAATTATAGGGAGCTGGAGAAGAAACATGGCATCCACTGTAACTTGACCCTCCTGTTCTCACTGTACCAAGCTATCGCGTGTGCGGAAGCCAATGTAACACTGATTTCTCCTTTCGTTGGAAGAATTTTAGACTGGTAAGTAATTAATAACTGCAGGTATTTTCTTTACTTTTTTCTCAGCTGCTTTTTCTCTTCTGCTCTTCACAAAGAACCAACTTGCGCTCTCAATATAAGTACGACATCTCACTACCGGACATCAAAAATATGATCTATTGTAAAAGTACTTTTATAACGGCTATTAAAGTTTTTAATCATTTACCCTCTAGCATAAAGATGTTATCACGAAGTAATTTTAAACGCAAATTGAAAATATGGTTGATGGAACACGTTTTTTAGGACTTAAAGGAATACTTTAGCTATAGTGCGAATTAGATCTAAATATTCATCCTAATATTGTATGCCCGAAACGGGTTGCCGTTGGGAAAAACTTTAATTAAGATCACATACATGTACACTGTGAACAATAAATAGTTTCATATTCTTATTCTTATTCTCAGCCTATTTGAATGTCCCGCTGCTGTTGGAAGGCCTGGCCGCCGACCTTCCAACTCTTATCTACTACACCCATTTAGCTCAAACAAAATGTGACTAATTTAATTAGTGCCTCCTTCATAATTGACGTAACTTGCCATAGTTTAACATGTAGTCAGCGGAGTTTTTTACAGGTCTGGAATATTTTGTATACTTAGTTATGGCCAATCAAATTTTCTATCACTGAAAATTTATAAGAATGCCTAACAGTAAATGGTACTTTGATTTCAATGACTCAGCTACGGCTACATGTGAAAAGGAAATTAAATCCATTTTTTTTCATATTCATATTTATATTCATATTCATATTTCTTTATTGCTTCTTCACTCTCGTTGCCATCGTTACATCATAACCTTCATCCAGGTACGTCGAAAGCACAAAGAAGACCTACGAAGCGAAGGAGGACCCTGGCGTTTTGTCCGTGACCCGTGTCTTCAACTACTACAAGAAGTTCGGGTACAAGACGCAGGTTATGGGCGCGTCGTTCCGCAACACGGGCGAGATCAGAGAGCTGGCTGGCTGTGACCTGCTCACCATCAGCCCCAAGCTGCTGCAAGAGCTGGCTGGCAGCGACGAACCCCTGAAAAAGGTATTATAACTTGATTTTTGATAATAATAAAAAAAACTTAGCTTCATATAAACTTTTGATAGACCCTGTGTCATTCTCACAATCAAGACGAATCTAACGACACTCATTAGCTAAAATCCATTAAGCTGTTTAGGCTACGGAGCTCGCAAAAGAAATATATAGTATGCATACACTCGACAAATATAACCCTCCTTCTGTCGCAGTTGGGTAAAAATGACTGAAAATTCTAATAACAATCTGTACAGTACAGTTCTTAAGGCTTCATTTTAAGGTAGACAGACAGCCGCTCCGCATTTAAACAAATGACCAAATAGGGTTTAAACATATTAGACTTCAGAAAAAAGTCATTGCTGAATAGAATTGTATTGTTTCTAGAGAATAGAGCAATGCTTTGAAAAAATCTTTCAAATTGTTCACCGGAAAATTTAATGATAAACTGGACTTTAAACTCATTACCTATTCATATATTAAAAACACAACGTCAGAGTATATTATGAAAAACCACAACGGTTCGTCATGTCGTATGACATTCGTCGAATGTTGACGGCAATTTATTTGATGACTTTTCCTGGATTAGGTACTTACTAATTTACTATTTTTCCTTGAGTTGCTAAAAGACACTCAATAATTAGGCAGTGGTAGCCTACTGGTTTGATCTACCGCATCTCATGCAGAGGATCGGGGTTTCGAATTCGCTTGCACCTCTTGTGTTTGCTTATGTGTAAAATGCAATTGGAAAGTCGCCAATCCGCAGTGGGCTCGCGCAACGTCTATAACCCAAACCATCTCGTGATGAGAGGAGGCCTGTGCGCGAGACCAGCAGTGCGACGTAAACAGGCTGTTTTGGTGGGTATCTTTTGTAAACATTCTAATTTCTGTCGCAGGTACTTGACCCAAAAACAGCAGCACAGAGCGACATCGAGAAGGTTTCCCTGTCAGAGGCCCAATTCCGTTGGCACATGAACGAAGACCAGATGGCCACCGACAAACTCTCCGACGGCATCCGGAAGTTCGCCGCAGACACCAGGAAACTGGAGTCCCTCATCAAGACACTCCTCGCCAAGAAGTAAC
This sequence comes from Aethes cnicana, assembly GCA_963971205.1. Lineage (NCBI taxonomy): Eukaryota > Metazoa > Arthropoda > Insecta > Lepidoptera > Tortricidae > Aethes > Aethes cnicana. The sequence goes on along the minus strand of OZ020273.1, from coordinate 10,775,639 downwards.
CCGAGAACTGCATCTCAAACATTGTCTCAAGCCAACAAACATTATGTTTTAAAGTTGTTGATTGTTAAGGTGTGCAAAATTTTCTGACATTGTTTACGATTTTTTGATTCCTATATATTTTAAGTGCAGTACAACTGTAAGAGCAACCTTTTCATATCGTTTATTACGTTTGTAACATTTTTAGATTTTATAAGTACAAAGAATTTGCTGTTAATGTGGCACAGAAAACTAAATTACCTATACATTCCTATATTTTGTTAAATATTGGTAAAGGGTTGTATTAAATTAGGTGATTTACAACTAACAAGTTTTTTTTATTTTTATTCATAAGTTCATGACCAATAATTTATAAATAACATAGGTACCTACAATATTTCCGAATTCGAAAATCAGTCGTCAACTGCAAAATATAGTTATCGTATAAAATCTACAACTATATCCGTACAATAAATGATCTGTTTCATAAACATTTTTAAAAACTACCCGAAAATTGCGATAGTTCATAAGAACTGTTTATGATGATCTCATAAAAAAACAACTCACAAACAACAAAAGAACTCAGTTCTGACAATGAAATTAAATATTTATTGCATGATGCCAACGTGATCCCCTTATCTGCAGATGTTCACGATGACGACAATATTGCCGTGCTACGGCAAAGTCAAATGTTATCGAACAGGTTGGTCAAGGGTATCTTAACTAGATGTACGACTAGCTTCTGTCCGCGTAGAATTCGGTTATCGCGTTGCCGCGGGAACTAGTAGGTATTTTTCTTTTCTGGATAAAAAGTAGCCTATGCCCCTTCCTCAGGACTCAAACTATCTCCATGCCAAATTTCATCTAAATTAGTCCAGCAGCGGTTTAAGCGTGAAGAGGTAACACAGCAGACTCACCGTCTACGCGGGGCCAGTGCGGATTGGGGGACTTCACACTCATCCTTGAATTACTTCACATGAGAGGCGGTAGGTCACTTTATGATCACGCTTGGTCGCTATGATATATCTGATGGTGAGTGTACGATGGAACTCGTACATTTTTAGGCTAGGTCAAGACTTTCAAAGGAAGTACAGTGAGCTAAGTATGTACAATTGCACATGCAGTGTATTTAAAGCTAGCTGAACATTCGAGTACACTATCCTAATTACCTAGATATATATTTTTAATTCATGCCACGATCTATTATTCCATCGATCGTAGTAACGTCACAGCTTACATGCCACGACAGAAGAAAAGAGAATAAAAACCGAAACTATGTGTTTTGTTGTGGACCATAAGGTGTCCAGTCGGTATTCTGGTACCTTTCATTGCTTTGTTGTGGAAACAATATTGATGCAAAAGCCATCAGCTGCCTAATAAATGCACTTTTCATCCCTCCTATTCGAAAAGAAGTGTTTTGTTGCCCGTTTAGAGGGAGCAAAATGCGATTTTGCTCCCTCTTCGCTTTTTTTTTAATTTTTTTCATTTCTGCCCCGCTAACAGGGAGCAAAATACGTTTTAGCAGTGCGTTCACGGAGCTTCGGAGACTGTAAAAAGTTGTATTCAAAAGTCGTATCTTTTTCGTATTTAGAATTTTATATATCGGCGTTTTACATAAATACTTTAATGCACATACTAAAAATCCATAAATTCATAAATATATACTTACTTTTGATAAATTATTTTCTATTATCTTTTATTTTCAATTTGGCTGAATGGTGCAGGCCCATGCCGTAGCATTCCTCGCAAACTCGTCGTGTGATCAAATTAAAAAAAAACTCGAACCCGCGAATTTCGTGAGCGCTCATTTCCTTGCCGTATTATTTTACACTTAATTTCCAAAATAAAACGTACTTTATGTAGTGTTATGAATTATTTCGTAGAGAATGAATGAAATCAAAAAGTGATTTAGGTGATGCAATGTATTGGGATCAACACCTCTGAGAATTCCAAAGGAATATTATGTAAGTACGTAATATGAATTGCACTGCCCTTTTTTCATTTTATCGCAAATGTATTAAAAAACTTTGTTTGATACATGAGCGAAATTGTAATAAAATGTATTTTTTTCACATTTGTTAAAATTTACCTATTATTATGAACGCAACGCATGCGAGCATGACAGAATATAAATACAATGAAGTAGTTAGAGATTCTTCAATATGGAAGCCATTTTCGCCTTCTGCCTATGAATTTATGATAGGAGCGCGAAACACACGTTCTTTTTAACCTTGTTTGTTTCTAAATGTATTATTTTTTTGTTTTACTTCATTTAATGACAATGATGAACGAATGATCTTATGATTTTCTCATAGGAGGGGTGAAAAGCAGAGTGTACAACACGGTAGCAAACTTATTTATGCCTTGGGTGACAAAGTTTGAATCCTTCGCTAGCTCAAGATTCCACGCTAGAATCCCTCGCTTACGCTCGGGATTCTATTCTGGAATCTTTCGCGTCGCTCTGGATTCAATCCGTCACCCGCGGTAAAATATACCATTTTGCTCCCTAGTCATACAATCTACTATTACGATGAGTTAACTAACTATCCACCTAAGAGGTTTCATAGATACATTTACATAACACGTAACAGGTTTCATAGATACATTTAGTGCATCTAAGTAGGGCTAGGTAGGGTGTTAAATCAATACACTGCTCTACTTTATGTATGTCGAGTCAGGCTGAACACAATGTTAATGTTACATGAATTTTGTATCGATGTATTATCTATTACTACCGAAGAATTGACCTTAGGTGGAAGTGCGCGGGGCACATTGCTCGCAGGGCTGATGGTGGGGCCAGGAAGTTCTCGAGTGGCGCCCGCGAACCGGGAGACGAGCTGTCGATGGGCCTCCGACGAGCTGAAGATGGAGCGACGACCCCGCAAAAGTCGCGAGAGTGAGTAGTACAAGACCAAGACAAGTTTCATAAGTTCGAAGCTTCGAACCCAGCTAGCACCTCTGAGTTTAGGTACCTGTTGTCGAAATTCAGTTGGAATTTACCTCTGAGCCTCTGAGCTATTCGGCGAAGAAAAACATTGTGAGAAAACCTGGGGCTCTATTCGAAGTGTTACTTAGGGAAAGGGAGATTCCCAATCCCAGTGCTCACGCGTCGCGGCGTTACAACCGAACTTTAAGCAGCTAGATTTAAAGTTCAACTTCAGCCTTTCCCTATGTAGCACTTCGAATAGAGCCAATGCACGCATCTGCGAAGTAATACAAGACCTATATGTGTAAAGTGCCCAATCCGCACTGGGTCCGCGCGAGGTCTATAGCCCAAATACTCTCGTGATGAGAGGAGGCGTATGCCCAACAGTGTGCAGTGGGATAAAAATGGGCTGTTGCGCCCCTCCGCAACTAAGTAAATACTGTTTCAAAAACAAGTAGATACCTATACTTAATGGAAGATAGGCATTACTTTCTTATGGCCATTACTTATTGTTGAAATTTGAGAATGAGGCGAGTAGTAATAGTAAGGCCAGTTTCGTGGAAACATAAATACGTACAGGGCCTATATTCGAAGTCTTTAAATAGGGATCTCACTCTTCATATAGGATCGCTCACGCGATGAACTTTAAGAAGCTAGATTTAAAGTTCAACTTGACGCGTGAGCGATCCTATAGTGAAAAGTCGCATAGAGCCCCAGTACGCAATGGAGATACGACCATTCTATGAACCAACCTCGCAATGCCCTACAAACAGGGCATTCTCAGTTCTCAGGGACACTGCGCGGACTACAATGATACTTAGTAGCTACCTACTCATATACCTATGCATAACTTCAACGAGCTAGTTTCTAGGCTGCATAGTAAAATAGGTGAGGGAAATTGGGACACAGAGCTACAGCCACTGCGTTGTTGGCTTGGTGGTGTACCTAACAGTGTCGCTGCGAAGTTCAATCGTAGCAGTGGCCGCGCCGTTGGAGCCGGCCGCGCCGACCGCGTCGGCCGAGCGAGTGCCAGGATCAGCAGGACAGGAACATTTTCATGTGATTTTCGTCAAGCGGAGGACAATTTTCAGAGGGGTGCACGGGGGCGCGGGGAGCGGCGGAGGCTTGATATTGACCTAGATGTTCATTCAGAGTTCGGTCGATGCGAAACTTGACATCTGCGCGATCCTGCGTTGTGTTTTTCAATTTAATGCATATTTAAATGATTTTCGTCTACTTCCTTGACTGACCGTGGACTAATGAATTTATGGATAGGATATATTCTTGATACCATTGTAAACAACGTGGTTGAAGTGTAGTGGCAAGTTTTGAGTATGTGATTGTGTTGTGTTGTGCTATGGCTGAAGTACTCGGACGGAGGGAATTTACTGCGCTCGTTGGTGACGGCATGGCTAGCTGATTATTGCAATTAAATAGTTACTTACGGGTAATTCACGATGGCGAATGAAACCAAGACATCTCTTCCAGACGTCAAGAAAAAAATACCAGCAATGGATATGAAATATTCTGATGTGAGTTCATACAGGGTTCGACGAGCCCCGCATAGACGCACTTTTATTTTAAGACTAGTTGGCCCGGTGAACTTCGTATCACCCGAAGGCGATTCCCATACATATTATTTCTTTCCTTTTAGCTGTTCCTTTAGACTTTTCCCGAGTTTTTTTTCTTTCTTAACCTTCCCTGAATCACAAACGGAATACGTAAAGCAAAATAAAAACCAGCCAAGAAGCGAGGTAAACTCGCGTGGAGAGGGTTCCGACCCTTGATTATTTTCAATGATGTCATTTTCAAACCGTTTCACAGGATAAGCTCTTTCATATGACCGATAAATTTCATATACCATGGACTTCTTAATAATTTTCCTGTAATCTATAGGTCAATAACTATCCTCCGTATTTTTACAAAAATTTTAGGTCCAGTGGTTTTGAAGATAAGGGGGAGGGAATGGTCATTTTTCCCCTATTTTCTTAAATAACTTGAAAAGTATTGACCAAAAAAATATATTTGAGACCCTCATAAGAAGTACTTTCATTTGGTATATCACACGATATAGTTTGAAACTTCTTGAACTTCATTAATATTTTTTCAAATTTATTTATGTTTAAAATTCATTTATTTTCGTTACACGTCCGTCTTTGGGTCACAAATGTACATATACGTACCAAATTTCAACTTAATCGGTTCAGTAGTTTCGGAGAAAATCGACTGTGAAGGACGGACGGACAGACACACAAGTGATCCGCGATACGCGACGCGATACGGAGCCCTGTTTTTACCTCTTGAGGTTCGGAACCCTAAAAAGAATCAGCCAAATCAGCCCAGCAGTTCTCGAGCCTTAACCAGCACAACACACGGCGATTCATCTAATATCTTCTCTAATATAATGGTGTGGATCCTATAGCAAATAGTTAATAAACAGTATCGGCTATCGATTCTAAGTATATTGTAGAGGTCTTTAATTTTTTTCGAGTTGGTTGTGTGAACGATGCCTGAAGCCCATACAAAATAATATTTTTACCAACTCTAAAAAAATTAAACACCTATACAATATACTTAGAATCGATAGCCGATACTGTGGGTTAATTATTTGCTATAGGATCTGACCCACCATGTACAAAATTCTCGTGTCACAGTGTTTATAACCAAACTCCTCCGAAACGGCTCGACCGATTCTTATGAAATTTGGAGTGTATGTTCAGTAGGTCTGAAAATAGGACTTAAGCTATTTTTCATACCCAAAAAAAATCTAAGGCGGTACGAAGTCCGCGGGGTCAGCTAGTTTTTGTACATAAGAGAAGAAAGAAGATTTATGAATGACAACACACTTAGTTACCTTACCTGCCTTATATGTATTACAAAGTAAATTGAATAGCTGTGACAACTGTCAATGACTGAATATTTTCAGCAACGATTATGTACGTTCTACATATAAAGTAAATTTTAGTTGATTTTAGCAACTTATTAAAAATTCATGACATAAAGCACACATAAAGTAAAGTGCTTAATTTGTCGCATTACATGGGTTCAAAATTACAAATGATAAACTTAGTTAACTTTTAGTTAATCATTTTTGGTTACGTAACGTACCTATCTACCTACCTAACCTATCCCATGAAATGTGGGGTAGGTACCCATTTTTCCATGTATTTTCCGCTGCATGACGTTTGTGATATGGGGGTGTGAAAAATCACATAGTAGTCATAATAATTAGCTTGTCTCTAATAGAATATTTATCTTATCGACGTCTCACGGTTAGTAGAGTGACTGTTATTATGAGATTGATGGGTATAGTAAATAGGTGAAATAAGATTAAACGGTGCATAGATACCTATGTACTTATACCTATTTTAATAGGTAGCTTTAATCACTGAAGTAGTGGCTTTAATGCTATAATGCTTACAATTCTTGATGCCCCCTAATCCTCACTTATATTCCAAAACTTTTAAAAGTAGGTACCTACCTAACTTATTGTCGGTTGACAAACTTGTCAATAAGGACGATTTGTAGTCAGATTTCATGCTGAGCGCCTTTTATCACACATACCTACTTCGTACCTAAGTTCAAACCTTGTAAGTAAAAGTTTAAAGTCGAATTTGCACCGAATAACTTTCAGCGCTGAAGACGTAAGTGTTTACAGGTAGTTAAATTACCAGCGACGCATTTGCGCCAGACGATTAGGTATTAGATAGATTAGGCTCTAAATTTCAATACTCGTGTCTATTACAATAATTACCTAATTAAGAAACGTAATAAAATCTACTCAGCCTGCTAGATCTGCTGGTTTAAATCTGCCACTGCCTATTAATAGGAAACGATTTCTTATTTAGCGCCTGTCCAATTGCACTTGCAATGATTCCGCTATATTCCACTTGACGCGTGACTTCGAATATAGCCCCGCGTATAGCGTCGCGTGAATAGGGATCGCCCTATTCCCTATAGGATCGCTCATGCGTCAAGTTGAACTTTAAGTCTAGCTGCTTAAAGTTCACGCGCGTGAGCGATCCTATAGGGAACAGGGAGATCCTTATTTTGAGACTTCGAATATAGCCCGCCCCCCTGTCGCGCGCAAGATTCGAGCGCCAAACTGCCAAAGTGTTGTGGTTTCTGAATAAATGGTTGAGGTACAACGTCAACGCGAACAGTATGTCACAGTTTGCTCCCTTGAACAGAAAACTCGTACAATAGTTAATTTAAAATCAAGTTCCACTCGTAATACATCTGGTGTACCTCAAGGTAGTATACTGGGCCCAATCCTTTTCTTACTGTATGTCAACTTTTTACCAAATATATCATCTAACCGTGTTATTATGTTCGCAGATGATGTTTCGATACTCTTTAGATTTAAAAGAAATGAAATTGTTAACTTGAATTCTATCATAGAAGAGTCATTGACTAAAATTGTTAAATGGTTAAAAGTTATTAATCTAACCACAAACATTAGTAAAACGAAAATAATCCATTTTAGAAATATTAAAACGAATACGGCGAGCCTAGACACACATTTAAACAATGTTCCACTCCTTATTGTAAAAGAAACCAAATTTTTGGGTATCATGGTTGATGAAAATTTAAATTGGAAAATACATGTAGATTCTCTTTGTAACAAACTTAGTAGCTTCACTTTTGCTCTACGTAATTTAAGAAGAATATCGACTAAAAAAACGGCTATGCATTCTTACTACGCTTTCTTCCAGTCCCATGTTATGTTTGGCTTGGTAATTTGGGGTAGTTGTGTCGATTTACAGCGCCTCTTCAAATTACAAAAAAAGTGTGTGCGAATAATTAATGGCTTGAAATCCAGCCGTGAGTCGTGCCGAGAATCTTTCAAAGAATTGGGTTTGCTCACGCTATCAGCGCTCTATATCATGGAACTCTGCAAACTGGTACGTAGAATAATGCCAAGTAAATTCCCACCAAAAACAAATTTTAACAGTAAAAGATTAAATGACTTATTTTCAAATGTCCCAAATTCACATTCCGTTCAAATTTTCAAATCCCCGTGTGGTGCCGGGTCAGAATTGCACCACCCCATCTCCTCCCGTGGGTTTCGTAAGAGGCGAATAAGGGATAAACCGGAGGATGGGCAGCAGCGTCCTCCGCGCACTACGCAAATCTTACTGCGGTCGCCAACCCGCCTGCCAAGCGTGGCGACTATGGCAATCCCCCCCAAGGGATAAAATTGGTAACATGAGGCCACAAAATAAACCCAGACCCCCAGTCCCCGGCGGCCCCGCTATTCCTGGCTCCGGTAGCGGCCATGGTTACGGCGGGGCAGGGGGTGCTAAAGTTAATCTCCGGAAGAGACCCGGCTACCAAAACCGAAGACCCTTGGCCCTGGCAACATACAACTGCCGTACGCTGCGGACTGACGAAAAGGTACTGGAACTGGAGGAAGAATTGAGCAGGTTACGTTGGGGAATCATAGGGTTATCAGAAGTCCGGAGAGAGGGGGAGGACATGATAACCCTGAAGTCCGGTAACCTGCTCTATTTCCGGGAGGGCGACCAACAGTCCCAGGGAGGTGTCGGGTTTATCGTCCACAAGTCCCTCGCAAACAATGTGGTGAAGATCGAGAGTGTGTCGACCAGGGTAGCGTGCCTTGTACTCAGAATAACCCAACGATATTCGTTGAAGGTTATACAGGTTTACGCTCCGACCTCGACGCACTCCGACGATGAGGTGGAGGCTATGTATGAGGACATTTCTAGAGCCATGCATAGCTCCAAAACTCACTTCACAGTTGTTATGGGGGACTTCAACGCGAAATTGGGCAAACGAGACGGTGAAGAGCTGAGAGTGGGGCAATTTGGAGTAGGGCGTAGGAATCACCGGGGCCATCTACTGGCTGGTTTCATGGAGAAGGAGGGACTCTATATGATGAACTCCTTCTTCAGGAAACGAGAGCACAGAAAGTGGACCTGGATGAGCCCTGATGGTGTAACGAGGAATGAGATAGACTTTATCATGTCGACGAGGAAGCAGATATTCGATGATGTCTCAGTGATCAATTCGGTTAAGTCCGGGAGCGATCACCGTATGGTACGAGGCACATTGAATATCCAAGTGAAGCTTGAGAGATCTCGACTGATAAAGTCTACGCTCCGCCCGGCACCGACCCAGCTCCAAAACCCCGAGAGCTTTCAGCTCGAACTCCAAAACCGTTTTGCTTGCCTAGAAAGCGACGTGGACGATTACAACGACGGGTTTGTGGAAGCTGTCCATACGGTTGGGTCCAAGTTCTTCAAGACCCGCCGTACAAGAACCAAGAAAATCTCAGACTCAACCCTAAAGCTCATGGAGGTGAGGCGTGAGATGATTCTGCAGTCTTCAGGTGACGCTAGTCATTATCGGCAGCTCAATAGGCAGATCTCGAAGTCTCTGAAGCGTGATATACGCCGATTCAATACCAACAGTATTGAAAAGGCTATTGAGCGTAACAGAGGCTCGAAGGTGTTTGCCAAAGATCTGTCTATTGGCCAAAGCCAATTGACAAAGCTGAAGACCGAAGACGGCAGGATCGTCTCATCCAAACCCGAGCTGTTGGGAGAAGTCGAGAAGTTCTATGGGCAGTTATACACGACAATCCGAACACCCGTCGCTGATCCAGCTAAAGACCCTAGAGCTAGATTAACCCGACACTATACCGAAGATATCCCGGACGTCAGCCTGTACTGTACGAGATTAGTATGGCTCTCAAACAGCTTAAGAACGGCAAAGCCCCCGGTGATGACGGAATTACAGCTGAACTCCTGAAGGCG
>OZ020273.1:10745213-10765758 GCA_963971205.1 Aethes cnicana | reverse complement strand
ACCCGCTTATCAGCTTAATCCCCTTGACTCCATGCAGAGACGTGCCACTCGAATCGTCAACGATCCCCTACTCTCAGACCGGTTAGAACCTCTTAGCCTTCGGAGAGACTTTGCATCTCTCTGCGTCTTTACCGTCTGTATAATGGGGAGTGTTCCGAGGAACTGTTTAGACTGGTGCCTACCGCTTCCTTCTATCGCACCTCTCGTCATCGGCAGGGTGTTCATGCCCATTTCCTTGAGACATTACGCTCAGATAGAAAGGTAGATACGCGTCGGTTCTCTAGAACGTTTTTAGCGCGTACTATAGGCATTTGGAATGAACTCCCTGCTGAAAATTTCCCTCCGCGCTACAACATGGGATGTTTTAAAAAGGGCGTCATTAAATATCTACGGGACCGGCAACGCATTTGTGACGCCTCTGGTGTTACAAATGTCTATAGGCGGCGGTAACCGCTTTCCATCAGGTGGGCCGTCTGCCTGTTTGTCCGTCTATAATAGTAAAAAAAATCATTCTGGAATAACTTAGCAGACGTTTTTCTTTACCGAAAAGCTCATCAATACTGGGTCCTCATTGAAGTTCCTAAATAGGGATATGGGATCTCCCATATACCTAAGTAATGTTTGACTAGCTTCATATTTAGCAAGGTAGTTATTATATAATTTAATCAGCAATTTTGTTAAATGGATCTCATGTTTTAATTTTAAGGACTCTATTTCTATAATATTCAATAGAATCTGCGCTGCTTAGGTAGATAATGTAATTAGGTAGTTTTAGTTACGATTTAGGTCCGGGATCGGTGAAACCATTAACTTCGCAAGCTCGCAGAAGTCGCAGACGATAACTAAGTTGATAGGTACATGCTTTTGGAAGACACCTAGTATTATCAGCAGTGGACAGCAATAGGTTGACGGTAGGTATACTGAATACAAAGTGCCTAAGTATCTAAATCATCACCAACTACTTACAGCGCGACACAGCACAGCTATAAGTAGGTATGGGTCGCGGAATAACTACCTAATAATCGACTCTTTGTCAAAGGCGTAAGCGCTTCGTTGCGTTGCGGGCCATAGTAGTTGTGTGTTTCGTGCTCGTGTTATACCTTACCTACTGACGAGTACGAACGCATATTACACAAAATGTACATTCCATCAATATTTACTAACAATGAAACAATGTTACAATCATACCTAATATTATTGATCTTGTGTTCTAAATCCCAAGTTGTGTCATGATAAAGTCGTGATAAGTAATCATAGAAAATAAATAGTATTGGTAAGTCTTTTCAAACACTGATACTGTGGAATTGTAATTGTAGTTAATTCTGTTCTGTTTTTGCGGGATTTCTTCTCAAGCAATGGGCCTTGGAAGCGCTGGTAAATTCACCGGACGTGTAAAAGTACCCGTAATGTGGCCAATTTATTTGCTGAACAAATAATTGAATTTTGACGTAAGGCTATTTTTGATTGCAGAAAGCGCGTGTCCTAACCAGACCTACGGACGAGTGGGGCCCGCCGACGAAAGCGGGAGCGTGCGCGCTCGCGCTCCGCCCGGAGCCGGAGCTGTCGCCTCCGGTGCTGCTGCTGCACGGCCGGCCCGTGCTGCGCGAGCGCGGCGCTTGACCCCCGCACACGCACCCGCTGCTCGCCATGCGCAAGGTAACAGCCGGCATAAGTCACTATCGTAGGTACTAGATACTACAGACAGCGTGAATTTAATCTGTTCTTCTCTATGTAAATTACTCATATCCAGGTACCTTATAATCCAAATACTATTATGAAGCTGAAAGATTGTGTGTATGGATGTCATAATCTGTAACTCTGTATAATTAAAAGCCCAGTTTGATATGATTTTATATGGAAAAATAAGCTTTCGCTAAAGAATTATTTTTTCATATTAACATGTTAACATTATGTTTCAGGCATCTCAAGATGGCGGTGATAATACATCAATTACCAGTGGAATAGAATGTGAGACAAAGAAACCTGGTGCAAGTATCCTGAAATCAACTAGGAATTCCATCAAAAGAAAAGTACAGAGCTTCAGTATTGAAAGTGATGATATGGCTAGTGAACCACTTTTGCATAAAAACAAGGAAAAAACTGAAATTGAAAAACAAAGTGCCAAATTTATAATATCAAAGACAAAGACTGATTTTGTAAGCGAAAGGGGCGATGATAGGGATAAACTACTTGCTGATGATAAAATTGAAAAACCTTCCATATCTGATGTGACAGGAATCACTCGTGGTGCAACGATAGGTAACGATTTAAAAGAGCAAACAATTATCAACTCTCAGACATCAGCTATATACAATCATATGAATACCAATGTATTTAACGACCCAGAAAGACCGAGTAACTCAATTACTCCTAAAGCTCAAGTACTTGTCGAATTAGATATAAGCAAGCCGTCGGGGCCGAAGTATACCCCTAGTTCATCAATATTTACTACTGCTAAAATTCATACCGATGGCAAAAAGCAGCACATGGAACCGGTACAGGTGACACCTGTCCCAATTTTATCCACTATAGAAGGCGGTGCTGTAAAAACAGAAACCAAATTAAAAGAAAATGATAAAACACCCGGCGAAAAGATAATAAAAAATAGCAATAAAATGGATATTACTACAAATGGTATAGCACTGCAAATTAAAGAAAAAGAAGTTATCACAGTTTCATCGCCATTACCACAAGGAAGTAATTTACCGAAGTTAGGTGAAAAAGGAGACGTAGTAAAATGTGAAAAAATAAATTCCAAGAATCTAAAAGAGTCTCCAGAAACTAAAAGTGTTATAGAAAGTAAGTTAACAGGTAGTACATTAGAAACTAACAATATACCAAGGGTTTCTAAAAGTGTACCAATTTCACCCGGGATGGACGAAACAAAACAAGGCCCCACTTACCAAGGACCATCATTCGATAAAAACTATGTAGACATAAACAAAAATATTCAATCACCTTCTTCATCAAAGCCTTTTAAGAATATTAGTAATAACAAGGAAAAATACTCCGAAGCTAGTCAAAGTTTCGTTCTCTCAACTACCGACAACAGAGACAATAATACTAGGAGTGATACAGTTAAAACACATGTACGAGAGCAATTATTGAGTACAAGTCATGGTATCCGTAATGAGAAATCAGCAAAAGATATAACTTCAAGTAATTTGTCTGAGAAATTCCCAGCGACATCGGTTTCAGATACATATAAATCTGGTCCAATAGATAAAGTGCCATCAGCAAAATCACCTAAAGTAGCACAAACGACTAGTGCGATTATAACACCGCTATCTAATGTGTCAAACGTAATAACTGTAAGCACTTTGCCCAAAATTGAAAATTCTACATCAATTGTAACGAGCACAACGAGTATTTCTCCATGTAGTGCAGTAACAGTTTCTACCACAACTAAAACGAAAGGTTTTGTAGACAATACATCAACTCCCACGTATAGTGATATAAAAAAATCTGTTGATCAAAATAAGTGGCTAGAAAATGATTTAAAATCGGCATCTAATATTCAAGCATCCGTAAAAAATACCGGCGGCAATGTTTCAAAATCCCCACACTCTGGACAGCTTGATTCGAAATCATCAAGCATAGGTACACCAAAGAATACTGCAACAGTCGTTTCATCCATTACAAAACCAACAAGTACTGCTTCTATTACGAAAACGCCTGATGCTAGTTCTTCAACTGGTAAGATAAAAGTATCTTCATCGACAAAGCAATCTGCTACTACATCAACCGTTAGAACAATTTTCTCTGCCAATCAAACAGTGAAGTCACCCATAGTGAAATCAAATTTGAGAATAGCATCAAATGAAGTTGACAAATCAAAAACAACTGTAAAAAGAAATACGTCACAATCATCTGGCGCCACAGAAGGTAGCGCAGTTGGTGCAAAAATACTTGGTAATACTAAGCCGACTGTAACTTCTTCTCTAATGAAAGCTCAAAAAAATACGAATGATAAAAGCTCCAAGATTAGTGAATACGTTAAAGATAGTAAAGGTTCAGATGCAGATAAATAAAGAAAGAGTTATACCAGTACGAGTACCGACTTATCTGGCATCATCGCTCAAAATTAGGTGATTCTTTTTTAGGGTAGTGCTCTTGTCTTTTGCAAGAAAGAACATAACATACTGCTTAGTATGAATTATTAAGCAGTATATGAATTGGGTCACATTTGTATAGTAACTACTGCTTTAACAACAGTTGATTGATAGTAGCTAGCATATGGATTTCTAGGAGAATACGACGTGGAATGCGACATACAGTAGTTACATACCAGTTAGCGAGGATCCCGAAAATTTCGGTCAATTCTTTAGGAACACTACGTAGAATATTTGTTTAGTAAATAGTTGAATGCAAAATTTAAATGTTTGTGTATAAAGTCGAACTTCTGCACCGTTCAACACCTTTAGTAATAATACTTTCAATTATAGTCTGTCGAAACCCGTGACTGCACTAAATATGATCGTATTTCTAAGATAGGAAATAGATACTCGTATATGAACGTTTGCTGTTGTAGGTACCTAATTATACTCGTAACGATGACTACGATCAGACCGATATTCATCGATTTGCTCATGATATAATTCGAAGGAATTGAAATTAAAGTTACCTACAGATAAAACAAACTATAGAGTTTTAAACCATTGTGTAAGGCCATTGATGTCATGCCTACCAATCGTAATAAATTGTCCTAAAAAAACAAGTTAACCATAATCGTTAGATACTGTGGTATGGAGCCCCATGTAGGAGGGAGAACTGATCAAGAATGGTATGGACATTAAAAACATAGAAATAAATCATAAATTATCATCGGCAATGATGACGATGAATGATTACAGAATATCAAAAATTACCACGGGATACATTTTGTTTTATCAGGCCTATGCATGTACGCACCTTTTTAATGAATAGCTTGGTATATATTTTGTATTTCTATGATGATCTTACAGTTTTAAGTGCGGAATATTCTCAAGTAAAATGATTGCAACAGGACTGTTTTGCAAAATATAACAATACAAATACGATATCGCATCACAAAAAGATTAAAAAAAATATGAACGGTAGACGACATCATTTAGCATGTCCAGATAAAGGAAGACTTGTTTTACAGGGATACCTCATTCGAGTTTACAAATGGACATGAACATGAGATTTCCCATGTTATAAATTATAAACTAAATTGATACATTATCTCCCTATTTAGCGCAGGTTCTATGGGAATAATAGTGTCCCAATATTAATTATTAAATTACTAAAATTGAAATAGGAGACCCATTTCCGTATAGCTCATTAATCAGGCGCGGTCCCAGACAAAGATTTTCATGTTAAGATTTTGGGGAAGTCACGAGTCCCATGATTGGTAAAATGGCCATTTTTTCTAAGGAACGTGTCCGGTTTTTGGATGACCCTCCCATGACACCCACGACCTCCCCCCCTAGAACCGCCACTGTCATTAGTAGGGGGACAGTGGATCGTAATTTAGGCATATGGGAGATCTTATATATTTCCATTTACGAACATGAATGAGGCAGCAGGTGTAAAGTTTATTGCAAGTGGTTCTTCATCTTCATATTGTTGCCAAGAGGATTAAGAGATGCCAAGAAAGAATTTCGAATTCAGGAATGTAGTAGCGGTGGTCAGTCAGTTCAAAATGTCAGTAGTTTTAGTGGTGCTATGAGAATCCATATTTTTACTAGGAAATAAAATAAAGTTTATAATATTTTCGAAAACATTTATTAGTGATGATGAATTTCATCTCAGACATTATGTAAATTTACCTGCATGTTTAAACAAAACATTTAAAAGAAACGAAGATAATATTTATACCATTATGAATTTTGATAAAATCAATATTCAGACGGTGACTCGTTTTAAGTGTAATGACATCATATTACTTATACATATACTTATATATGAGAGATGAACAGAACTTTACTATCCAAGTCCTTACTACTTGTACCTACCTACCAATAAAAATGAAAATATGAAATAAGAAAACCAGGTCTTTAAAGCGTATATTCTATTGAAATTAATATTTTTCAAAGTCAAACAAATTATTCATCCCAAATAATAGGACGGTAACAAAAATAATACTATATTTAGTGATATAATATAATTTTCACCTCAGCAGCTCGAACAAGTGGACTTTGCTGTCAGAAATTAGTGAGCAAAATCGTGTTTGTTTCACTCAGTGAGACAAAGTATTTTTTTAATTTGTTTTTTTTTTTATCCTTTTATCCCATCAGATAATCCCATGAGGCAAAGGCAAAGGCTCTGCTCGCTGAACGCTCGTGATTCAACTATAGAATCTTTCGCTAGCTCAGGACTCAAACATGGCACTCGAAGCAAAAAACAATTTTGCTCTCTTGTTGCACAAATAACTATTCTTCTTAAAAATGAGAGAATTACATTCACAGGGTAGCAATTGTGCATTCCGTACAACCGATTCTAGTTACGTGACAAATATTTATTTAATATTTAGTAATTGCAGTAACTGCTTTTAGGGACGAGTCCTCCAAAAATATCAGTCTCCTAAATCATGAATTTTTGGAGTAAGTATTGATTGATAACGTTGCCGAACATACATAACGAACAAACTACTTAATTGTATTTTTCTTACTTACTAAGATCTTTACACACACCTATTAGATTAGAAGATGTCTGCACTGTGAAGCACAATAACTATCTTTCATTCACAATATTATTAACATAATTAAGTAGGTATATCCGTAGCTAGTACCCATACTTGTGTAAAAGATAAAAATATATTCATTCATGTGCGTATAGTTAGAATGTGCGTCCAATAATCATTTTGATCCGTCTACTTTTTGTATACCATTTATGAACCGCTGCAGGCTCAAATAGTGTATACCTAGTCTGCAGTGATATTGCGATTGGCCATTGGTTTTCTATTTAATGACAGTTCAAACAAACCACTTTGATGCCAAGTGGCGACATAAAGTTTATTTTCGTACGGAAAACTGCTGGTTGTTTTGGGGATAGCAAACCAATGGCCAATCGCAATACCACTGCTGGGCTTCTATTCGGGAAGTGGCAACAAATGAGTACCTAAACTGGACAGTATTCAGACTTAAAGATCACAAAAATACATAGAATACATATTATACTACCTACTCGTAGTATGTTACTTACGATAAGACATGCTATTTTGGGACATGTGGTTTCCTTAATTGCATGCCTTTTTATTTTCCGAATAGATGTCCTGAATGCCAAAAATAATGTATAAGGATGTTAAATCATATACTTACATGTCAGTGTACAATAAATCAGGAAGGTTTGAATTGGATTTTCAAGTCTTGAAGTAAAATTTCGACTTGAATTGAAAGTTAGGTTAAAGTTAGGTACCTATAAGCAACAGTTGCTAAGGTAATTAGATGGTTGTAGGTAATAAATAAACAGTCCCCTACACGACTCACGACTTTAATTCGACACTTTCAAAATGTAAAATTGAATGGCGTACATTGTGACAAGTTCTTTAATTAGTTAAAGAAGTCGTCACAATGTACGCCATTCAGTTCGCTAGTCTTAGGACTAGAAACTAGAATTGACGTTTAGATATTTTACCCAAAGTGTAGGTTAAGGCATTCACTGCCACTTCTTTTTACGAACTTTCTTCAGGTGCCACATCTGTCATTAAGGGAACATTGCAACGCACATGTGCGTTCAAGGCACTGCGGGAAAGTCAGCAAAACGCATATATGCGTCGGTGGCAGTGAATGCGTTAATAGAATTAAGGGAATTGAAGTAATACAATAAGTTGATAATCAATTGTTTTTAGATAACTTTATTTTGATATCGACCTAAAACCCTATTTGATATTTTTGAATCGTATTCACCCGGAGTTTTTATAATTGTTGACAATTTATGTGGACCCGTTACGTTGATGATGTAGAAAGGATATGGAGTCATTATAGCATGGCAGTATCCTCCAGTGTTTACAGTAGTTATAGACTAATGCAGAAAGAGTGCAGGTGCTTGGCACGAGGCACTAGTAGTGTAGCGTATGTATATTTACGTCACACCAGGCCGAAAAGCGGGATTTACCGCCCTCGGGCGCTACGAAAAATCCCTCTTCGTGACGTAAAATCGTATACTAACCACGGGCGGTCGTAAAGAAATCCTCAGACCGCTAGATTATAGCCCTCGCCTCCGGCTCGGGCCTCAATTACCCGCGATCTGAGACTTTCTATACTTGACCGCCCTAGGTGTGTAATGTACTATTGTATAACGCCACACGATACTAATAATTGGTGTTAGCGGTGCATCCAAAATCAGAAGAAGCACCGATACAGAGCAATGATATAAATTGATAGAAAAGTAGGATCTTGAGCTAAATGTTCTACGAGACAATTAAAAAAAGCCTAATTTAAATAGAGATATTGTTGTTGAACTCGATGTATTTTAGAGAATTATTGATTAAATCGATGTTACATAGATGTTTATTGTAAATATTAGACCTACGCGAGCCAAAGATGTATGACGTGTTTTAGAGAGTTACGTATATTATAGAGGACTGTATTTTTGGGTGATATTTAAGGAGGAAGAAGGGAAGCCACCATATCTAGGATAATAAGGGAGTGGAAATAATGTGCAGTAGAAAGAAATGGTAATGATGTGATAAATGCTATATGAACTAGATTTAGTGTTGTTGTGCTATTAATAAAATACGTTCAAATGTGAACTTCCTTTGTTTTTTTCATTCACAAAAACCCTACTCGTATTCTTACTATACTATTTTTACTCGAATATGACAAATATAATGCTACTAGCTTCTGCCCGCGACTAACTTCGTCTCTTCGTCGAATTCGGTTATCGCGCTCCCGCGGGAACTATGCGCTTTTCCGGCATACAAAGAGTAGCCTATGTCCTTTCTTGGGACCCCAACTATCTCCATGGCAAATTTCATCACAATTGGTCCAGAGGTTGAAGCGTGAAGAGGTAACAGACAGACAGACAGACTCGCATTTATAATATTACTATGGACTATGGATTAACTTGATGAACTTCATGTCACGGTGAACTGAAAGTACTGAAACTGCCAATTTCGGTAATAAACTACCTATGAAATTTTATGGGAAGGCAGAATTAAAGGAAAACGTCCTGCTTCGAATTACATTAATATACTTACAGTTAGGTGCTACTGCGGCCGAATCGAATCGGCCGCACCGCAGGCTTTATGGCGGGCGGTGACGTCGAACTTTCTTTGGCTGATTTTATTTTACCATTCGCGTCGGGAGTCCGTCGCGAGCGCACGCGCGTCTCCCGCGACCTCGTGCACCCATGAAGTTATTGACACTTATCACTAGTCTAAAGTTTCAAACCAGTGATCAAATCAATCCGTGCAAGTGATGTGTGAAGGAATGTACAGTACTGCAAGTGAAAAGAAATGGTGGTCAAAGATTTTAATCAGCTCGTGCAACTTATAATGAACAGTGGAGCAATTGTGAATTGTAGCCGTTAAAAAAAGGTTGGTTTGAATTGTAACGTTATATGGTGTAATTACCATATAACTTTACAATAAATAATATAAATAACAGGATATTATGAATATCACTTGGTAAATCATTTGGCGACCACTAACCTAAATAGTCAACATAAAACACAGGTACTTTCAGTTCATATGTGTAACAATATTCATTTTATTACACACATCAGAAATTTAACCACGATTTAGAAAGAATTTTTCACCCCTCCTATTCGAAAAGAAGTGTTTTGTTGCCCGTTTAGAGGGAGCAAAATGCGATTTAGCAGTGCGTTCATGGAGCTGCGGAGACTGTAAAAAGTTGTATTCAAAAGTCGTATCTTTTTCGTATCTAGAATTTTATATATCGGCGTTTTACATAAATACTTTAATGCACATACTAAAAATCCATAAATTCATAAATATATACTTACTTTAGATAAATTATTTTCTATTTTTTATTTTCAATTTGGCTGAATGGTGCAGGCCAATGCCGTAGCATTCCTCGCAAACTCGTCGTGTGATCGAATTAAAAAAAAAGTCGAACCCGCGAATTTCGTGAGCGCTCATTTCCTTGCCGTATTATTTTACACTTAATTTCCAAAATAAAACGTACTTTCGTAGAAAATGAATGAAATCAAAAAGTGATTTAGGTGATGCAATGTATTGGGATCAACACCTCTGAGAATTCCAAAGGAATATTATGTAAGTACGTAATATGAATTGCACTGCCCTTTTTTCATTTTATCGCAAATGTATTAAAAAACTTTGTGTGATACAATGAGCGAAATTGTCATAAAATGTATTTTTTTCACATTTGTTAAAATTTACCTATTATTATGAACGCAACGAATGCGAGCATGACAGAATATAAATACAATGAAGTAGTTAGAGATTCTTTAATATGGAAGCCATTTTCGCCTTCTGCCTATGAATTTATGATAGGCGCGCGAAACACACGTTCTTTTTAACCTTGTTTGTTTCTAAATGTATAATTTTTTTGTTTTACTTAAGTTAATGACAATGATGAACGAATGATCTTATGATTTTCTCATAGGAGGGGTGAAAAGCAGAGTGTACAACACGGTAGCAAACTTATTTATGCCTTGGGTGACAAAGCTTGAATCCTTCGCTAGCTCAAGATTCCACG
The DNA here is from genome assembly GCA_963971205.1 of Aethes cnicana. NCBI lineage: Eukaryota > Metazoa > Arthropoda > Insecta > Lepidoptera > Tortricidae > Aethes > Aethes cnicana. The sequence continues at coordinate 10,755,112 of OZ020273.1, read as the reverse complement.
CTAGAATCCCTCGCTTACGCTCGGGATTCTATTCTGGAATCTTTCGCGTCGCTCTGGATTCAATCCGTCACCCGCGGTAAAATATACCATTTTGCTCCCTAGTCATACAATCTACTATTGATCAAAGTTCCGAACCAGTTTCGCGTTGATGTCTTTTGTATGGTTTACACTTAATAAACCAATTTTTAAATCTATACGTGTGGTGGGATGTAAACAAATTCGCTGTCTTAATTACTTCAATCCAATAAAAAATCGTCATAATGATTTCTATAGGTTTTTATTAAATTGGCAATTATCGAAACGGTATAAAGATGAACATAAAGAGCGATGATTGACTATGATTTTCCAATGACATGTAGATAAATTATAGAAAGTTAATTATCCTGCTAGTTTTATAATTTACTTTCACTATGCTATGTTAAAATATTATTGATTCTGTTCGTTTTGTTTTTTTCGGCAGAATAGATGAGTTATCTCAAGATGTTTGGTCGGCTGATAAAAATGACACGATATAAAAAGATGTACTTAACAACTTCTAAATTATATATATGATATACCTATATCATATCGTCAGTGTTTAAGAACAAGGTTAAGGGGCATTATTTGTGACTTATCTGATATGCTCTGCTTTTATTTTCTTGGATTAAGTACATATTTTAATTTATTTGGCTGTAACGATTTACATGTAGGTAAGTTTATGTATGTTTATGTATAAATGTATTTAAGTATGTTTATTACATTGTGTGTTTGTTTCTTCTGCACATCTTAGTACAGGACACCGCCTACCAACCTAGTTTGTTTTCTTCACTCCACTATCCAAAGGTTGTCTGGTAGAGATCGTTATTTAGCGATAAGACCGCCTGCTGTATGTCATACTTTTTGTGTAATTACGTTTATGTAGGTATTTACTGTTCCTTGAATCTGAGGTGTTCAATAAAGTGTTATTGTATTGTATTGTGTTGTATAGGTATTCGCTGAAAGTTCATTGTGTTTAACCACCACCACAACAGCCCATTTACTTCCGTCCCGCTGCAGTTCTGTTGGACGCAATCTCTCATCACATGAGGGTTTGGGCTATAGTCCCCAATGATATACGTTTGATATTTCCCTAACTAGCGAAGATTCAGCTGGAATATTATCTGAGAGTAAAATGAGATAGGTACTCCTATCTCATTGGACTCTCGGATCGCTCACGAGTCGCGTGAACTTTAGCAGTTAGATTTAAAGTTCAACTTGACGCGTGAGCGATCCTAAAGGGAACAGGGAGATCCCTATTTAAGACTTAGAAATCTTAGAATATAGCCCCTGACGGCTGTAGAGGCAGAGAAGACCCAAACAACGATGATTGGGTGGCGTCGAACAAGACCTTAAAATTGTTGGTGTCAGGGATTGAAGACCAAAAGCCAAAGACAGATCGGCCTGGAAAACTGTACTTAGCCAGGCTAAGGCCCAGTCGCGGCTGTAAAGCCTTCGATAGGTAGATAGATTAAAAAAGGCAGAGTATGTAAATGAATCACTTAACTTAGTTTTCATGGACCGACCATAATTTAGGCCCGAACAATGGATGTGAACGAATTACATGCCTCGATCTACTATGGCGACACGCACGGGTTCTATCCGATAATTCCGATAAGACCAACTAGTGCTCAAGTTTCACAGATTCACTCCACGTGAACGATACAAGAGATTTATTTGTCACTAGCTTCTGCCCGCGACTTCACCCGTGTGGAATTCGGTTATGCGTTTTTCAAGGATAATAAATAATAAATAAATAAATATCTTGGGACATTTCACACAAATTGACCTAGCCCCAAACTAAGCAAAGCTTGTACTATGGGTCCTAGACAACGATATGTATACTTATATAGAGAAATACATACATATATAAATACTAAACATCCATGACTCGAGTACAAATATTTCTGCTCATCACACAAAGTTTGCCCCGAGCGGGATTCGAACCCGCGACAGTCGACACAGTGGGCAGGATCACTACCAACTGAGCCACACCTGTTGTCAAAATAATATATAAAAAACCCATGCCCTTCACAGGGACTCCAACTGTCTCTTTACCAAAATGCATCTAAATTGGTCCAGCGGTTGAAGCGTGAAGAGGTAACAAACAGACAGTCAAGGTAGTTACTTTTGTGTTTGCAGTGAATATAAGTATGGATTAATTTAGTAGATGAATTAGGTGAATTTAGCAATGAAGCATCGGTTGCCGGTGGACGTTTTGAATCGCTTTGATAAAATAAAGATATTTAGCAGATTGTTTGTAACATTGGTGTATTTAAACAATTTCAGTTTATCTGGCAATTATATAAAACTCATTTGAAATAACAAATTACTTTTTTCTTTGACACCAATTGACACCATCCAAGACTCGTATTGAAAACTTAAGTCAGCCACTTGGAAGCCCAAATAGATTACATGTGAACATCATGCAGTTAATAGATGTCCTCATTTTTGAAGTCAGTTAAACGGAAAAGTTTGATTTGCTACATATTTGTGTGGCGTGTGCAATCATTTTCAACTAGTATTTAATTATCTGCAATCAAAGGCTTCCTCTTCTACAGGATAATGACAGTTAGTTAAGTAGAAACACGACGCGTCGAGTAAACCAGTCTTATATCCTGCCACCGACCCTCGCCTTGCACGTAGTATTTAACTCTCTTTACTACATTAGTATTACTGGATTTAATGCTTACGTACGTATCGTACTTAGATAATATAGTACCTGGGCGACCAGCTTTGCTTTTTTTTATACCTATGGTGTAGGCAAACGAGCGCACAGCCCACCTGGTAAGTGGTCACTGCGGCCCATGGATACCGAAATTCTATGATCCCCCATTAAGAAACCATAAGATCTCTAATGCGTTGCCTACCCTGCCCTGAGGCCTAAGATGGAATGCCTCTGTGCCAGAAATTTCACCGGCTGCTTTAACCCCCTACCGGAACACAACAGTGCGAGCACTGCTATTTGGCGGCAGGTTAGTGGGGAAAGACGGTGGTACCACCCCGGACGGACCTATCACCAGGCCCTACCACTAACAAAAACCGGAGAAAATAGCTATAACCGAGTTTTCTCAGATATGAGACCTCCTTGCTAGATCGATTAGTCGCCCCCGTAAATCCATTCGTGCAAATTGTTGGAGCCGTTTCTGAGATCGCTTGGATAAATGAACAAAGAATTTAAAAAGTTTAGCGCGTTTAAAGTATAAGAATCGTTTATTTATCAACATTTCGCCACGAATTGGTATATCCCGTCTTGCCTTCATAACCCCAAAACTATTAGTATTAGAAACATGATTTTAGTGTCGTTATTTAGCTAATATAATCAGCTCGGAGTTGGAGCCTAAAGTTAGCCGATGTTTCTCGTTTAAAACAACAACAGTTTCTTGATCTGAACTGGGTTACAAAAACAAATTCATTCATTATTGTAGGTAGTCCATTTTTGTAAAATTTCAATAACAATTCTATTATCGTTATTCGAAATCTCGTCAAGTATGTACATTGTAGGTACCTACTTCATTAAGTAAAATCAGTAATCCGTATGGGACCGTGTGAACGGTTCGAGAAATTACTGCAACAACCGTCTTGTTCTCGACTGTCTGCTCACTTTCCATCCATTCATGGAGTTTCCAGGTTTTTTCTATCGATTTCTTTCGGGCCTTTCTATGCTTGATTGCCATGTACCAGTTTAATTATTACCTGTACTTCACCTACGTTCATCATATCTACATAATGCTTTCTAGTTAAACGTTTTCTCAACTATTGATAGGCAATGAACTGTTGGTTGTAAGTACCTAATAGGTACCTACTTCAATCGCGATCCCATTGGAAAATTGGGATAATTTGAAGCGTATGTATGTCACTCAAAAAGCAGCTTACTACTGGTGAAAGAATTTTTGAAATCAGTTCAGAAGTTTACCGTACAAACGGACAAATAAATATTTTCATTCATATTTAATAATCCATACTACCTAATATTATAATTTATGCGAAAGTAACTCTGCCTGTTACCTCTTCACGCTTAAACCGCTGCTGATACGCCATACTAATTTGGTATGGAGATAGTTGGAATCACGGGAAGGACATAAGTAGGCAACTTTTTATCTCGGAAAAAACACAGTTCAATTCCACGAATTAAACGAATTCCTATAGAAACAATACGTAATTAAATAAGTTTAGATATTTTCATATGGTTGTTTCGCATAGTGAAAGTTTGGATCGAGGTCCCATGGAACTTCTCAGTATTCTATATAACAAACATTCTCCATCATGATATAGGTCGTGCTCACGTGCAAATAGCGGAGGAGCCGGAGCGGCGAGGCTCGCGCAGGTGTGCGAGATGTGTCCGATTGCGCAAACGCGATGCGGTCTCTACTTCGTTTTCTATTACAAAAGCTTAGTTTCTATATACTTTGTAGCTGGGAACTACATTGGGATAAACGGTGCATTGTTATTAAATACTTACAGCTCACCACGACCATCCATGACTGTAGTCTATCTCTCATCATTAGTGAGACGCGGATTTCACCCTTATAATGCTATTGCGGAAACGTCCGTCTCATTTTTAAGGAATTGGTGGGATCTGACTGTTTAGTTTTTTTTATTGATCTGTCAAAACTGTTTCGGCATGAATTAATGTGCTTTTGGATTTGATATCTCACTGACTGAGCTGTCACTTGGCTTTAAGCTCAAATAATATGACTTTGTGATGAGAGGAGGCCTGTGCCCAGCGGTGGGACGCAAATAGGGCACTAAGTAATATGACTTATCAATTTCCTTCATCTATACTTAAAATTAAAGATAGTGTATTGCATTAACTTAACTAGCTTATTGTGATTAATTAAATCATATCTACATTCATTGGGATAAGTACATTAAAAACTTTTGAAAATATACTTTTGATGTAATTAGCAGTACGAGACGTAGTAGAGGGGTTTAAGTAGTTTAGGTAAGTCCCCAATCCGCTCTGGGCCCGCGTGGGGACTATAGCCCAAACTCATGATGAGGGGAGGTCTGTGTCAAGCAGTGGGACGCAAATAGGCTGTAGTAGTAGTAGTAGTAGGGAAGATGTGTGGTAAACATTGATTTTTGTATTATTTATTCGAAGTCGCCCAGTATCTAGATCATTTCCCGTTCCTGAATAGTCACACTAGTTGCTAATTGACGGCATATTTGAAAACCAACTGTGTGGAACTAACTGGTTTGAAACAATTTGGCTTTAGAATTCTATTGGTTGTACGACAGCTTAACTGGCACTACAAAGTAATTACAAAGGCAAAGGGCGAGCGGTGTTTCCTGGGGCTGTATTCGAAGTCTTAAATAGGGATCTCTCTGTTCCCCATAAGAATCGCTCACGCGTCAAGTTGAACTTTAAATCTAGCTGCTTAAAGTTCACGCGACTCGTGAGCGATTCTATAGGAAACAGGGCGATCCCTATTTTAAGACTTCGAATACAGCCCCAGGCTGGCCGTGCTAACAAACCGGCGGTCAGGCGTCCTAGGAATCTATGAATAGTATCAAAGCCGGCCACACGGTATGCGGCCGGGGTCGGTGCCGTCGGTTAATTGGTGAGCCGGCCATCCGGTTTATCAACCACACGTTATTTTACAGCCTACATTTGTTATTTTTATGTTATACATGTCTATAATCTTAGATTCAAGTAGGTACATAGTATAGGACCTATACCACAGGGCGGTCACGGTCTATAAAAGCACGATTCCGAACACAATTCGAATGAAGTGTCAATGTTTGCGTGCGAGGACGTCGGTGTGCGTGCGAGGACGTCTGTACACTTGTAAATGTGTGTGTACCAGTACGCGGGCCAACGATCCACTCACCATCTCCGGATAAAACAAATGACGGTAAGGCGAGTTGGGCACGAGTTGCGCGCCGGCTAGATTCAGGTGGGTGATTCCGTGGCCATTCTGTATGTACATATTACTATTAATTATACGAAAATCTTAGTATAGGCACAGCTTGAAATTGTTGTGGTATAGCTTCTCAACAAATACGGAGCGCCAACCATAATAAGACATGCAAAAGTGCCCCGATGTGGCCAATATGATAAATGAACCATTGAATCTTGAATTTACATAAGTATCTCCGAGCTTGCTTCAATCTACCTATTTGCATCGAGAAATTACCGAAACAGATGATATATTTGAATTGTATTGTTGAACCTGAATGGAATGCGATTATGAATTAGCCACGCAGTATATCAAAGCCTTTAAAACAGCAGACCATTCGTTTTCGTCTTATAAGTTTTAAATAAGTTAGGTATTGGCTTCAGTGGGGGAATGTTGTAACTCAATCTCTTGTATACGTTACACTGGTACCAGGCTTCCCGGTTTTAGCCGGAAATTAAGAATCCCCTCTATTGCACATAATGAACCACCACCCTCGTCGTTTCGGTTTCGTTTCCTAGCAATATTGATCTATTATTTACACATTGAACACGCAAATGCGTCGTGTTACAGACAATCTTTGCACGACTCTTATTTTAACTAACTTCCTAGAGTTCGTTATCTTTGACAGTATCTCAAGGGAAACGCCGAAAAAAAGCAGTTTCCTTGAACCGCAATAACAGGTTTTTTATTACCGTCGTCTCATAGTCGGGTTAGTCTTAGAACAATTGTCGTGAAGAATGAATTTTGGAATTTCTAGTATGCCGTTTTACGGAGGCCAATGCTCTCGACTAGACCGAGAAAAAACAGGGGAACAGTTGTTAGCCGGGCGGGATTCACGGTTGAGCGCCCTCGCCACCTGCGCCCGCGCCGGCGTTAGGTATGCCACCGGCGGGCGGTGGACGCTACCTGCCATATTTTCGAATATTTTACGTGCTGAAGTAAATGTACGCATGAGCCATATTATTCCAAGTAAAGAGTAATAAGTAGCTCTAAGACTATGAATGTTGTAAAATTTTTGTAAAAGGAATTATTGTAATCGAACAAAGACAGGTGCCTACACCAAGTACGAGTTGATCTCGCAAATGCTGCCAACTGTGACCTCGCTAATCTCTGACACCTCTAGGCCGTCATAAATGAAGAACAATGGGAACGTTCATCTGTTTTTAAATCTAGTTCAACGCAGCTACTTTACATCAGTTATGCAAACTGAACCAATGATATTCCGTAGTGATCCCTGAGCCAGATTTATAAAGCTAGTCACGCTTCTGGAATAGGGAATGCTAAACTTACGTTCGCATTACATAACAATCTTTGTGTTTGGCTACTTTTATAACTATCAACCGACAAGTCCAATACTTTCACTTCCTCTGAATAGCTAAGTATAGTTTAAATTAATTCATATTTAATGTATATGCATACTTACGTTTTTGTAATGTGGCAAAATTACAGTTGATTCAATTATCGAATTAATTGCTTTGCGGTGCCTTTTGCGGCTAACTTGTATTTATGTAACAGTAGAATGGGTAGAAAGGTTTGCACGGTAATCAGACACTAATCTTTGGCGTCTGGTTTAAGTTAATAGAGACTTGTCAGGTTTGAAGCGATGTGTCAAGTTGCACGGTACGCATTAGGACCTACTCGAGCAAGTTGCGCCGAGCTGCAGGCAGAGCGAGGTCAATGGCCGAGCCCGAGGAGGCTGCACTATTGCCCCCCGGCGCCCGCGCCCGACCTGCCATCCTTGCACCTTTGATAAACGGCGGCGAAAATGGCACACGGAGTGGAGTTGCTAGGAGCGAAGCTAATTATAACAACGAACGTATGCCTTCAAATTCTTTTTTTTATGACTTGTCTATTTATTTGAAAGCCCATTTCAAACTGTGACTGAACATTGTGCTATGAAAGCGATAAACGGATAAAATTTAGAAGACTGCACAAACGTCAATGTCCATCTTGGATGACGGCCATTGAGCAACCCGCTATCCCAAAGAAGGCTTTAAAACTACTTATCTCATCTGCGATGTTTAAGTTAGACAATTCAGATGGCTTAGCAATGTTAGCATTTAAAACGACCTTTAGCACAACCGTTGCCTGTCTATGGTTGTTTATAATGTCAAGGGAAAATACTACTTAAAGAAAAATATGGATGATTGCTCATGTTCGAAAATAATTCATACCGAAAGTAACTCTGTCTGTATGTCTGTCTATTACGATTTCACCGATAAACCACTGAACTAATGTTGTTTTAATTTTGTACGGTCATTGTATGGACTACGGGGAACGACACCCATACTAATATTATAAATGCGTAAGTATCTAACTCTGTCTGACCGATTGCGATGAAATTTGGCATGGAGATAGTTGGGGTCCCGAGAAAGGACCTAGGCTACTTTTTATCCCGAAAAAACGCATAGTTCCCGCGGGAGCGCGATAACCCAATTCCGCACGCGGGCGAAGTCGCAGGCAAAAGCTGGTATGCTCTAATTTCCACGGAAACGCTCTATTGAAATTCAAAGTCGCGGGCTAAATGTAGTAGAATATAATGTAGGTTCCTACCTTATTTGATGAGCAGCAGATACGCCTAACTACAAGCATAAAAACCACACATACACACGCGTAAAATCATGTACTGTAAGAACAACTTTAACTATATTATCAATGGAATTAAACGGCACGTGACCAATGTAATGGATAGCCATTTTTTCGGCTTCTTATTTTAGGTTAAGCCGGATAAATTCCTCGTACTTAGGTACCTACTTACGGCGAGTTCAACAACTCTGCCGAAGTGCCGACTCTTTCTCCAACCGATTTGGTTCATGGATAAGTGCCTGTTAACTTAGATTAAATGAGTGCATAGCATATATTTACAGCAGGTTCTTTTTTGTGAGCTGCGACTCCTTATACGTAGCTTAGGTAGGCACTTACCTAGTTATTAAATAGACATAAAATAATCAAACAATAACATATAAAATCGAATCTGGAATTAAACTATTATTTGTGTACCAGCATGCGAGAAACAAGGTTTTCTGGACATACCGTCTGATCAACTCGATCCTATAAGAAGAGACTTCATCTCACGTTATCAGTAGATTGTGTGCTGCGTAGTAAAAAATAATGCGGTTTCATTTTTATCATTCGATCTCTATTTTATCTTCGACATAAGCTAAAATATACATCCAAGTGGAACTTCTCAAAATATTGTACTGAAACTATGTATTTTGTTTAATAATTTCTATGAGCACTGACCTAGTTAAACAATGTTTCCATTCTTCCCTGAAAACTTCACTGGAATATTGACTGGGGAATGGAAAATAATATTTTCGAAACCGAAGCAGAATAATGGGTAAGTTCTTATGTGGATAACAATATTATTATGTGTGGGATTCTTGAAATTAAGGGGATACGTTAAGAAAAAAAACCATTTTTAAATGCCCAGAACTCGTTAAGTACTCATGTTAAGAGTCAGATTTTCGGATATGTGTATATTGATTACTACTTGAAAGATTGATCAAGACAAAAACATAACTGAGATAATTTTGTTCGATAGAAAAAAATCACGAAGTCGCAGCTGCTATTATCTTAAAATGCTTGAAACTTCTTAACGACAAGGAAAAGGACTGCGAGATTTTCTTAAAAACTAGACATCTTTATTAACTATAGACTGCTCACAGACTAGATTTTTTTTAGATATAACAATTACAATTAATTTAATTCGGCGTTGACGCTTACGTTGTTTTATTTCGTCAGTGGTGCGCGCTGCCATCTTTTTCTTTCGCGTAAGGTATACGCATCACTATACGCCACTAATAAATAAGTTTGGTAAACAAAGATCTTCATTTTCAAATAGAAACACACTAGTTATTATTAGCATGCAAAAATTACGGAAAATAAAAAATAATAAACACATTCATTATGCAAGCTCAACGATTGTCTTATAGTTTCATGATGTCCACAATTATATATGTATAGTATTTTAATAACCAT